>OU426980.1:127878880-128478880 GCA_911387785.2 Aelia acuminata | reverse complement strand
TAAAAAAAAAAAAAAGTACATTAAATTATGAAACACCTATCAATAATCATTTTTTTACATTCAGCATTCATTGTATACCATTAGGTCCACCCTTATCTGTTTTACAGAAAACTTATTCATCCTGTACTCAGCTATATCACATAGATATTTATTTCAAAGGTTCTGTTTGGCCACCGCAAACCCAATAGCGAATGTATTGATCTACATCGGATGTAATCTACTGATTTTTCATATTTTTTTTTTCTGCTGCTAGACTCTACTTAAGAAACTGTAATATTTTTAAGCACCTAATGCTTTGTATGAATATTAATTATTTATGAGAGTAAAAAGTATAATTTAAATTAGAATTTACTGAATATTAATTATCTATCAAACATTCAAAAGAAGGTGGAGAACAGTCATTTCAAAATTCCTTGCGAGATAGATCATACACCTGAAACTATTGAGCAAATGAACCAGCTTGCAATCTTTTTTTTAGTCTACAGCTGTCGACTTAAGCTGATTCTTATGCTCATTCTGTCCTCCATTTACTTACTTAAGCCAAAAGAGCCCAAACCAGTGATAAATTGGGTTTTCTAATTACAGGCAGTCCCCGAACTTATTTCACTCCACAATATACAAAGAAACATAATTTTTTTTCTCCTTTTTTTTCTTTTTTTATACATTTATAACTTTATAACATTTTTCTCTATAGACTTACCTGGCCTCTAAAAATTAATTAATGTAATAATAAGAATTTTAAAACTAGGTAAAATATTAATAGCAACATAATAGTAACAATAATCAACAACAGCTCAAAGTTTTATATGAAATGGGATAAAATGATTTAAAATACGAAACAAACAAACAACAACAACAAAAATAACAATATATAAAAAGAACAATATATAATAAAAGACGATTAGTGGTAAATATATTAATATATAAATAAATTAGATATATATATATATATATATATATATATACATGCATGGCCCTTCAACGATTTGTAATTTAAATTCTAAGAATGGATGTGGTGGTGTATGATTCCCAGGGAGTCGAGAACAATATATTCTGCTATCTTCGTTACGTCCTTGATGTCGACACCAAGATCCTCCATGAAGCTCCTTGTTGAAAGTGGTATAGTTCCGCGGGCTCCGAACCAAAGGCCTCTCACGTTGAAGTCTATCTCGCCGAAGCCTTCACGGAACTTTTCTTTAAGGAAAGGGATAAATTTTTCATAAATTTCCTTCTTTCCCCTTTCAATTTTGTTCGCCTGGTCAAGGTCATTCGATTCGTATCTAACAGTGGGATCCAGAATGATTGCTGACTTTCCGGTCTTAGAAAACGCCACTATATCAGCATATCTCGTGGATCCCTCTGTATCCACGCAGTAAACCTCTTCATAGCACGCAAAATCCCTTTCTTTAAGGAGCTTCATCAACTCGTGCTTGATTCTGTGGTGACGGCGTGTTATCAGGAGCGAGTTGTTGAGCACATGTGCTGGTGTTTCAGGCTCTCTGTTGCATTTGCGACAGAGGGACCCAACTTCTCTGACCTGTCCGCTGACACCTGGGACTCCTCGCAGGGGTGCATAGTTAATGTTAAGTTTTAAGGCATTAGACCGTTCAGATCCCGAAATTACTTGCTTCTCATACATAAGTCTATTAGCTTTCGGGGTCTCTTTAAAATGGCGTACTCCTATGCCTTGCCACCTGCAGTTAGCCCATTCCTCAAACAAGTTTTCGCGTAGCGACTGACTGTGAAAAAAAAAAAATGTTTCTATTATGAATATAATTCTAAACGATAATTCTTTATTGATTTGAGGCTAGACAGATATTAGTCAAGGTTTTTTTGCGATCCTTCTATTTAATCTCAACTTTTACAATTTTTTATTCAATGTTTCGGCACTCACACCATTATCAAGATTAACATTTGTGACCACAAAATATTTTCTATAAAATAGGCTGAATGCCCTTGTCATAAAACTTATAAGTTGTTACTAGTTAAAAACCACAGTCCATAGTAACAGCTTTTAATTTTTAGACAAGGGAATTCAGCATATTTTATTGAAAATATTGTGGTCACAGATGTTAATCTTGATAATGGTGTGAGTGCCGAAACGTTGGACAAAAAATTGTAAAAGTTGAGGTTACATAGAAGGATCACAAAAAAACTTGAATAATTCTAAACATTATTAAGATAACATGGAACAAAACAAAGGAAGCTCGTTTCCCCTAAATTTTCTAGAAATAAGATTTCGGCAGTGAATTGAAAAGTGTTTTATGGGTATTGTTCATGAAAATTTTTTGGAAACCGTCTCTAATATCAATGTTCATGTATATTTCTAGGAAATCCTTTATGCAGTATTTTATTTTTAGTTTATTTTTGCTTCTGAACTGTTAATAATATGATAATTTTTACTTTTTCATGAGTTGTTTCTTGGTTCCTATCTTTGGTGAGCACACATTAATATAATGTGTCAATTTTTTCTCGAATCACAGTTCTGTAAATCTAACCTTAAGTAAGTTCATGGGGCTGTATGTACATTAACTATTTATATTTTATACATTTTTTAATTTATCTGCTATGTTTACTCTACCCATTTAATTTATTAAATATTGTTTCATAGTTGATTTAATCTATTTTTTAGGAAATGGTTATTTTCCTTCAAAGCATCGCATATGATTTTGTTGCATTGAATGAATGGCTTAAATTAAAGGCTGTTTGTAAAGATTTACCGCCTCCCATTCGCACCAGTGTTTCACCAACTAGGGTGTCTCGCCATCTCAAAGTAAATTTTTTTTTAATATTTCTGATTAATTTGATATTACATTTATTAATTATTTTAAGATAGTAATCTGTTTTGAGCATTTGTCAGTGTGTGCATGCCATAAACCTGTGTAATAATTTATATTGAATAAATCAATATATATTATAAAGCAAAGTGTACAATGTGCGTGCCGAAAAGGCGCAGAAACGACTCCACATACGATTAAGAGATTTATGTCAGCGTGTAACTGTATGTCCCCTAACGGAGAAGAAGGTTTCTGTTCTTTAGGGTGTGAAATTGAAGAGAAAAGGACTGGAATTTTAAGCCTCTCGCAACATATAATTAGCCTACCTGAGAATGACATACGAGTTTATGAATGAAAAATTTAGTTCGAGCTGCAGACCACCAGGAAGCGCTAGGGTGTGCTTCACTCAATGTTTATTGTTCATTCATTCCGTTATATTTGTAAAGGTTATATATTTTGTCAGCTGTTCTTTTTAAATTACTTAAAATTCAAGCGAAAATAATTAGTTTCACCTTTATCTTTTAAAATAAATTAATGATTTTACATATCTGCAATCAATTGGAAAACCGATTGGATACTTTACAAAATTAATTTTCAACAGGTTATCAGAAGGGGACCAAATTAGTCTCAACAATAAAGTTTTTTATTTAAAAGACGTTTCGGCTCTTTTGAGCCATCTTCAGTTCAGCAAAACAGGTAGACAAAAAGGTAGCAAACAGGTAGACAATTCATTTGAAGTCACACAGGGCAGATACAACTCTCAACCAATGTTCCCTAACCCCAAGACACCCAAAACACTCACACTGAGTGTTTTGGGTGTCTTGGGGTTAGGGAACATTGGTTGAGAGTTGTATCTGCCCTGTGTGACTTCAAATGAATTGTCTACCTGTTTGCTACCTTTTTGTCTACCTGTTTTGCTGAACTGAAGATGGCTCAAAAGAGCCGAAACGTCTTTTAAATAAAAAACTTTATTGTTGAGACTAATTTGGTCCCCTTCTGATAACCTGTTGAAAAATACAGTCTCAAGAACTTAATATCTTATAAGTAAAAAATTAATTTTCTCATAAGAAGATTAATTGATAAACACATTACATTTAATCAATATATAACATATACTTAAGTAAATTTAATGCAATATGAGTGAGTGAATAAAAACAGACATAAAACAAAAAAGAAGAGCTGAATATACTGATTATAAACCGAAAATAACAGTTTGAAGTGTTCTTATTGTATGTAGTTATGAAAAATGGTTTTCTTACTATGTATGATGAGCATTCCAGTTGACAAAATTATGAATTGACTCCAATAATACAATTTTTTCAATAAGATTTTATCACCGCTCATAGTTCAGGACAAAAAGAAATATGATGAAAAAATTGTGCCCTCATGATATTTTGGTTTTCACTTAGTAACAGTAGTAAGATTAGAGAAGTGCAGAGTTTGGCCAAATTCGGGTGGGGGGGGTATATATTAAGGGAGGTTGCACTGGAAGAATGGTCTTACAAAAAAAGCTTCCATGAATCTTAGGTATTTTCTAAACTTCTGGATCTAATGGGACCATCACAGTAGTCGGCGCTTAAGTTGTACTCCAAATATAGTTTTTTTAACTAATAATCTAATAACTTATTATCTGCTGACTGCTTGGAATGGGCTTATAGGATTCATAATCACAGAAACCATCAAAAATGATGCATGACTCGACAAAGTTGCAGCAAAATGAATTGTTCATCCACCATTTTCAACACCCTATAAAGTATATAGGGTTCCTTATTTGGGCGGACACTGCTGATCTCGAATCTTAATATTGATATAATGTTAAAATTTTCAAGAAAGTGCTAATTTTGTTCTATATTTCCTTTAATTTTAAAGTTTTTCTGTTATTAAAACTGCCACACAACCACCGGAGCGAAGCCGGGCACCCTAGCTAGTTATTATAATAATCCAGGAAACTAATTTTGTTTGTTAACTTTTGAAACATCTGTATTATCGATTTCATAACTTGAGGTTTAATCTAAAACTTTAATTTTGGTCGTAATCAGATTAGTTTTGTGAGTGTGTATGTAAATATATTATAATGTTGCTATCATTTTTTTTCATTGTATTAATTTATAATTATTTTGCCCTATAATTTATCATTTGCGATGTATATTTCATTTTTTATTTTTCAGAAAATGTCTCGTAGCCGTTCTTTTAGAAGAGCAAAATCTGAACCAGGACTTGACAAAGCTCACTTAACCTATAAAGAAGAAAAAATTAAAAATGCACCCAAAACCGCTGGAGTTAATGTTTCTGCTCCAGACTTTGTCCCAGCTCAGACCTCAGAACATGATGTTGAAACTTCATGGAACTATAGTTTATCAGAAAGTGAACGAAATTCTTTCAATAATCCAACAATTCAATCTCATATTGACACAAAGACAGGAATTCATAATCAATTCTGTTCCCATTCATCTATGGGTTACAGTGAAGAAGAGAGACATTTAAATGCTAGTCTTGTCAATTTATCTTACACTCAGAATGTATTACCTCCAAACTTTTGGCAATACTCCACTCATATAAATCTCAATCCTTTTCAGCATCCAACTTTACAAGTTCCTCATCATTATATTCCCCATGTTCCACATATTCATTTACCTTATTCTCTGTACACTAATACTTTAGGGGCTGGGAATATGTATCCTATTGGCCCTTTGGGTAACGTTGTAGCAGAACAAATGCAGTGTTCTATAAACTCTGGAATAAATCATTCATTTATATATTCAACCAGTGAAACTAGTTTGCAACCCTTAGATATTGTTAAAAATGAGAGAGAAGAAAGGCCTTCAAGTTCTCTTTCTGATAGTAGTGATATAGTTGTTATTTGTAATAAAAATGATGTTTCTAATTCTGACAGAAATGAAAACAATGAAGGCTTGAATTGTGAAAAAGATACAAGTCAGAGAAAAGAACCAGAAGATGATACTTTACCTTTGCTTGCCTCTGATCTGACAGAAAAATCATATGGTGTAAATGAAGGCATAGATGCAAGGGAGCATGAAGAGACTTCTGAGGTCATTTCACGTGACAAATTAGAAAACATTACCTCAAATACAGAACCAATGCCACCTGACAAAATTATAAATGAAACTTCTATAATTGTAGATCCTCAAATGCCTGAGCAGATAATTGCTTCACAAAGCAAAGTAATCTTGGGTCTCAGGGAAGATGAATGTCTAATTCATTTTCCTGAATTAAAACCAAACTATTCTCATTCAAAACAAAAATTTCGTCATAAGACGACTGTGAAAATCAATAACATTAAACCATCCTGTGAAATAACATGCTCAGTGAACACTCTAAAAGTTTTAAATAACAAATCAAATAGTAAATCACATTTTGAAAATTCAAATGAAGAAAAGAGTTCTTTCTCAAAGTTGTTCAAATCACCATCTACCCTTGAGAAACAACCAGTCCGTCCATTTTTTAATACAAATAAAAGAAAAGTAAAAAATACCAACTCTCAGTTACCTTCATTTTCATTAAAGCAGGTAATTAATTTGTTTACGTTTATTTTAATGTTAAATCATTTATAGTCCATAAAAACATCTTATCCCTTTTTTTTTCCGTTGGCTTTTCTATAGAAGAGGTTTTTAGCAACCTAAACATTGTAATGTAATCAATTATAGTTTAAAATAACAACAATTCTTCAAAAAAGAGCTATTTTTGAAACTGAACCTTGCTGTTTTTTTTTTTTTTTTTTTTTAATCCAGCTTAGACCTTGAACATCCAGTTGTTTTAAAGCTTATTAATTTCTATATTTTTTTTTTCAAATAATTATATATTTTTTACAAACTTTATGATCGCACTTAATGAAAATTTTGTGGCAATTTAAATGGAAAAAATTATCTATTTTATACAAACTCTGGAAGACATTTAGAATAAAAGCATTTATTTTTATTTTTCTGTTGGCTTTACTGATCTTGTAGACCATTAGCCAACTAAATCAGTCTTCTCTTGCCTATCTTGGGCTTCTTTGCAGCCTGTTACATGTAGCTCTTCAGTCAGTACCTTTGACAGAGAGAAAACACTCTTCCCTCTGGTTATCTGCTGATCTACCTCTATTTGTTGGTAATTTACTGAGGTTATATGAGGAGCCAAAGGTATTTAAATCAGTCTACTCTTGGAAACAATTTTTCTTAAATGCAGATCTTGTTGTTGGTAATGATTTCTTGGTCTCCTTTCCTATATTTGTTTATCTTCATTAATTGTTGAGCTATTTTTTCTTCTCTTATCAGTCTTAGTGAATATTACAATGTCTTATGGTTTGTTTCCAGCCCATTTAGTAAAATATTGACTAGCATTTTAGGTTTAAAATATTTTATAGTTTATTTTCTAAAATACTATTTTGAGTTTGAAATATTTCTCCCATTATTTCTGCCAGAAGGGGATATCATAACTATTACGATATAAAACTAAGTTCCTTTGCAAACTATGGCTAAATAAACTCCATTATTGATAAACATCACCCTTGATCAAAAATTGTATCTTCTAGTCTGAGTTATATATTATTATTTCCCACGTAAAAATAATAAAATTTACCTAAAGATAGTCAGATAGCCAAAAAGTATAAAATAGTTTTATCATCATCGGTGAAATATTTTAAAACTCTAGAATTTTATCAATATGTCTCTTCCCCTTAAACAGAAATATCTCTAATTTTTTTTTTTTTTTTATATGTGCTTATATATAAATAGATTTATCATTAGATTTAAAATTTGTAATTCCTATGCTAATTTACGTTTATTTTACCTGTTTAGAGCAGTACAAAGGCACCAAAAGAATCAATTGATAAAATAAATACTCCAATATCAAGCTATATCAATGATGAAAATAATGATTCAGGTATTGAAATATGTTATTATTAATACTTTCTTGGATACAGTGTGAGTATGTGTTTAGGGATATGATTCATTATAAATTACCTATTTATTAATTTAAACTAAGCCTTCTGAGGAAGATAATATTTTTATAATGCAACTTTTGCTTCACTTATGTCACACCCACAAAGTACTGAATGATATACAGTGGCCCTATCAGTCTGAAAAGCAGTCACATAAATTTGTAAAGATTGAATTGGCTTTTAAGCAGTTAAAATAGGTTTTGTATATTTTTTTCTCTTATAAATAAAAACTGTATTAATGGTTATTGGTTAGAACAGCTCCAATTTTTAATTTATTTTGGTCTTCAAATTTAGTAACATTCCTCTTATTGTTTGATCAAAACTTACTACAAATAAGAGACAAAACACCAGTTTTTGTTGCGAATCGTCGTTGATACTTTAAAAGGTCGTATGTCAGAAATTTTCGATTTTATTGGATTTTTAATCAAAACGAGCAGCTTTAGGGTCCTAATATGTCTAATAGGTCACCGACCAATAGAAAAGAAGAAGCATACACAGTAAAACAATATTCGAATTTCAGGATTCACTTGGCCATTAATCCTTAGTGACACTGGCTTATAAGGAAAATTTAAACTCTGACACAAAAAAAGTTTTAAAAACAAATATAATAACTATTTTAATGTATCTTTCTATAATTAAACACAAAAAATAAAAAAATTAAATGCAAATAAAATAATTTTTTCGTTCTCCTGAAAATCAGCTGTTAATTGACATACGACCTTCTGCAGTATCAACAATGATATAATTTAATCTGGAAAAACTTAAAATCCTATCAGTTAGATAACAATTTGAGTTTGAAGTCAAGAATAGGCTTGAAGTGTTAGGACAGAACCATTTGGTGAGGATAAGGATTCAGAAAAGTTATGGCTAGGGTTCAGGAATAATTTTTAAGAGATCAGTAATTTGAGGCTGATAAAAAGGGGAAAAAAAAGTCTTGGTTTGTCAAAGATTGTTTACACTTGTGTGGATAAAGAAAATACTCTAAAATAAAAGCTTTAAATAATCCTAGTGAAAACAATCGTGCCTACTTTGAGGTCTAAAGAATGAAATATATTAATTACTAAAAAATTGACTTTCTCAGAAAAAAATAATAAATATCTAAATGAATACAATCAAGAATATTGTTGGAGATATGTTCAAGGCATAAATATATCACGTAAATTTTGCGATCTATTAAAACTAGAATTTGGGACAAAATAACAATATCATGTTAAGACATATTAAGAAAGAACACTTTGATATTATTTTGAGTACAGGAATTGTTTATCTACTCTTTTAGACTACCAGTGCTGAATCGTTAATAGAAGAATCGAACATAGGGAAAATCACTATAACAATCGGAAATATAAAAACTTATAATATACACCAAGGGCTTATAATATTTCTTGTGAATCAATCAAGGCATGCGTTAAAGCTGAAATTTCTTAAATCAAGCTCTAAGTTATGAACATCTGGGAAAATGAGAAAAGCAAGAAAGATGGAAATAGTCTATCTTCATTGCGATTCACAAAAAAAGAGCAGATATTTACTCCTACCGAGGAATCTATCTATTTTCAGTATGTTGTAAAACATTAACATGAATCCTGACTACAGTCCGGCTGGTGGATGTTGCGAAATGGGTAGTGGGGGTTACCCCTCCACGGGCTACCCCCTTCAGGATGGGAGGTAGATCAGTGGACTTCACCCCAACACTTGGATCGCTACTCCGTCCGGCTCTACTTTTTTTTATTGTAACATCGAAAAATGCTGAGTATTTTTAATTTTAAACAGTTTTGCATTTTTAATTGATAAACAATGAACGAAAACAACTAAAACGAAAGTTAATTTATTTACAAAATTAAAAAAACATATTGTTATTCATCTCGTTCTTAAAGCGAGAACAACAAAAATAACTAAAACGAAAGATAATTGATTTAAAAAAATCAATATAGTTAAAACATAATATGTTTTATTTAACATAACAATATATTATATTGTTATTGATCTTGTTAATTTATTTTTTGTGTTTTTATTTTATAAAAATTAACAAAAGGAAATAAAATGAAAGGTAATTTATTGATGAAATTAAAAAAAATATTGTTATTGATCTTATTATGAAAGAGAGCAGCCCAAATATTCGCTCTCCATAGTTTCTTTAAATCCCCACTCAGAACCCGACGTGTCCGAATCTACGTATGATGCTGAAGAAGAACTTTCTGTAACCTCGATAAGCATTTGCTCAATTTTTTCTTCACGGATTCCTTCTTTCACCCGAGCCGATTCAATGATTTCTTTGGTATGTCTCATTGCTTCTCTCCAGTTCTCAGGTGTAATTGACTCACACGCTACTTTTGTCAGTTGTTCGACTTCAGTCAAGTTAAATGATGAGTTCTCTTTAGCTACTTTACCTTTTACTTGGGCCCATATCAATTCGATTGGGTTGAATTGACAGTGCTATGGGTGGCAGGGAAGGGGAAGGCTCCACCTACTCTCTGCCGAGAGTGGGGGAAATTCCGTGTCACAACATCCAACGGCCGGACTATAGTTGAATTACTGAATATGCTTTGGAAATTATTTGAGAATACAGTTTTAAGCAGAACTAGGGATGTGATATGTACCAAAAAAGGTTGTAATCTAGGTGGAAATATTTGAATGCCTAAAGATTACTAAACACTGTGCTGTCTGGTAAACATTGTATTGTTATGCTGAGAAATGGTGGGAGGATTGTGTGAAGGCTGTTCTTATGGTTGGATAGATTTCCAATAGTGGATTGGAAGGAGTGGGGTGGATAGAACTACTGCAAAAATGTCAAAAGAAGGTAAACGGGAGGTTGGAGATCTAAGCACCTACTACTGATCTCTAATCTAGAATTAATAATGTTAGTTTTGTCTTTAATTGCTGATTATCATTAAAAGGGTTATCTCATTAATAATTTTTGTTTCAAACATACTGTAAATAGTATAGGGGGAATTTAAAAATGCTTAAATTAAAAAATTGAAATTAAATTAAAATTAGAAAAATTAAAATTGAAATTATAAAATTTATAATTTTATATTAAATAACAAAAAATTACATTAATTTCTCTTAAATAAGATTTAAACTATGATGTATAATTTACTTTTACCTAACATGTTTAACACATTGAGCGCCAGGGAAAAGATGATGTATTTTTGTATGGGGCCAAAGCATTTTTTCCTAATTTATAACTTTAATATGATTAGAATAATAAAAAAATTGCAAAAGAAATAAATAAAAAGTTTAATTTTGGCAATTAAACAATAATTTTGTGAGCGGTACGTATGTACCGCCCGGCCCGAGGGTGAGGCCTGCTACCTGAAGTAGTACGGGGGCTGCCCGATTATGACCGCGACGTCAACCCTTGTCAACCCCTTCGTAATCGTCGATTATAATGAAGGCAAGACTCCAATAGACTTATCAGACCAAATGAGTTCCTATAATACCTCCCTACGACGAAGTACAAGATGGTACAAGAAAATTGAATTAGAATTATTATTTGGTACCGCCTTGGTGAATGCACATATAGTATACCAAACTGTAACGGTCAAAAGTATTACTATTACGAGATTCAAAGAGATTCTTGTGGAAGACATGTTGAGAAGATTTGAGATTCCGGCATCTGTTGAGCAATTACAAGCACCACGACCCCGTCACAGCATTTGCATAAAAGAAGGCGACAATAGAAAGACACGCAGAGGATGCAATAACTGCAAGCAAAAATGCAACGTACTGTCCTCATTGCCCGGGAGAACCATTTTATTGCCGCCCGTGCTTCATGGAAGCCCACAAGTAAATAATTATGAATATTTTAGTGCCTCTATTCCTTATTTTGTATAAATTTGTTGTGATATTATTTTAATGAATAAGATATTTTGTTTTGTAAAAAAAAAAAAAAAAAAACTAAAGCAAGTATCACACACAAAAAAAAACCTAAAAGAAGTAAAAATAAAAAAATTCTAAAGGAGGTGGCTGAGATCATGGTTGGAGCGAGGTTAGGGCTCCATGCACTCCCCAAATTAAAAAAAAAAAAAAAAATTTGGGCCAATTGCATTGGCGTATTGTTCGGGGCCGGAGCGGTCTCATATGCCTTGAAATCACGCTCGGCAGGCGGTCCCCTGGCCCAGAACAACCTTTTAGCTGGCGGGAGCGGGCGGTACCTGGGGACCGCCTCGGCCCTAGCCAATAGTCCAAGAGCGGTACGATCGTACCGCTTGGCGCTCAACGTGTTAATTTTAAAACATAATTGACGAAAATAACTAGTATTTATTCCTTGTTCCTAGCATTATATATTAATTAAATGTAATATTTAGATCAATTAGCTATTATTATAGGACTACAAAACCATATAACTTTCAATACTGTACCTGGACTCATTTTCGAGTTTTAGAAGCACGCTCCCTTCACACTTAGATTTATAGTATGTATTTATTCTATTTTGTATCCTAGAAAGAAAAAACTGTATTAATGGTTGTATGTTTATATTTATATACATCACAGAATAGTTAGATAAATATGTAATTATTTTTCAGATGGATGGGAAACTGTAAAAATAAGATCCAAATGGCGTGACCAAACTGAGTTCAAGCAATCAAGAAATGGTGTTAGGAACAATGGGAAATTATATGATTCCAGAAATTTACAGTGTTTCAATAATAATAAATCAAATGAATTTGGGTATGTTTCTCTCTGCCAATCTGTTTATATTACTTAACCTTCCAGTTAACCCTTTGGCCATGTTTTTTTTTTGGTAGTGATTAATGGTTTTTAAAGTCATAAATTCAATATTTGGTTCATTAATATGTATTTATACAATTTCTAATTATTTTAATTTATATTATATCATTGTAACTGATATTTTTCTGTTATTTTTTACTTCATTTCATGATGGGATATGAACATTTTTATTTTTTATATATGCAACTTATCATAATGCAGGTAATTTTCAATAAAAAAAAAAATAAGAAAGTATTTCATATACTTCAATTTAACTTATCAATTATTTCTCTTAACCCTCCGGCGGGCGCGCCTACTTAAGTCAGATCAGCGGTCGCACTGCGGTGTTTGTTTGACATACATATTTATCTATGACCGCATCGTTGTTTTTTATATTTTTTATTAGAAAATAAGGAATAACTTACTTTTTTTTTGTTGTTTACTCATTGCTTTATTTTTATACTATTTCTAATGAATGAAAATTACAAGTTGTATAAAGAAAAATATGGCAAAAAAAAAAAAAATTAAAATAGCTTTGGCGATAAAAACACAAATAAACAACTTACAATTGGTAGTATAATGTATAGAGATAATATAATATGCCTATTATAATAAATGTTGCTCATATGAACTAGGAATAATGATGGAAGATGATTGACCGTTGTTATAATGTAGAGGAAATGGCCGGGGGTGCTGTCAAAATAAATAGCACTAATATGTAAAAGTTGCATATTTTATTTTTGTCAATGTTTCAACCCAAATCTTAGGTCCTTGTCAGGGCTCTTTGGCTGATGCTGTCAGTTTGAACCCATTAGGTATAGAGTATTGTAAATATATATGTAGGCATAACGTTATTGGTCAAGGTTTTAAAGGAAAATAATCAAATACACAGCTAAATTTCATGATTTACCAATTAAGTAAAACAAGACTAAAAATAAAAGTATGTGTAAAAATAATTCAAACAATATTATACATCGTAAAACGATAAAATAATTCAGCAGAGGTTGTCTGAATCTGTAACACGAAAGGGCGCGCTGCCGTGTTTGGACCGCACATACAGACCTACTGCAAATAAGGCAATATAACTACTGAGGAAAACCGGAAGATGGCGGGCACGACCGTCTAATCCTGCCAGAACATGTCAGTCTACAAATAGCTGAAACCCTCAGCTCACTGATTCAATTAGTATTCCTTATATTTTGAAAAATATTCAGATTGCGGTCCAAATGCCGCAGCGCGCCCACCGGAGGGTTAAAATTATTGTAAACGATTTAAAAATTTTCTTATGGCAGCAGTTTATCTATTTGAAAACAAAATCTTTAATAACTGATAATCTCTCATTTTCATGCCTGTTCTGCCCACATCTCTGTTTTCTAGAAAATACCGAAGGAATTCCCCATAACAGCTCAGTGAACTTGGGTGGGTTTTAATTTTACGTGCAGGATAATGCATCTTGTGAAATAAATTCCGTCATAGCCCAAAATGTACAAATGGAAAAAACAATAATAATAACAAAAATAAGCAAACAGTAAATTTAAAACAAAAAAAAGTATAGAAAACTAAATACATGAAAATTACCTGTGGCATAAAAAAAAAAAAAATAAATAAAAAAAAAAAAAAAAAAAATAAAAATAAATCTAACACTCCATTTTATTCGGACGCCACACTATTTTGAAAAAAAAAGAGCGACAAAACAAAATAACATGAAGGAAAAGAAGAGACTTGAGAAAAATAACAAAATCTCAGTCTCAGTTAATAAAATATTATTTATTAATTTAATCTTTTTAAAATTATATTGTAACTTTTTAAAATATTATAAAAAATAAAAATAAAATATGTGTATTTTATTAATGGATATATTAACAAGATATTTTTGTGACGGAAATGGCAAATAGTTATAAGGAGAAAAGGTAACTAATAAATTGCTGAAAAAAAAAGAGTAAATTAAATTTTAAAAAAAATTGTAGCCAAAATGGTTGAGTCCGGATTCAAATTCAGGATCTCTATGTTACAAGGCTCTCAACATCTACATTTGGATCTCTTATCCATAGAAGACTTCTTTACTTTTCCACTTTGGTGGTTTTAGCTTAATATTTTAATGATTTCATACTGTCATATTGTCCTTTATATAAGTGGTAATTAGATTTAAAAAACATCTATATTAGTAATAATTAAACTCTGAACCAACATGAAAAAGACAAAGAAAAAATGTATGTATAGTTACACAAACATTAAAATCAAATTCATAAGGTGACTTATGTAGGATAAAAAATCTAAAGAAAGAGGAGGATTTGAAACACCATACAGTACAAATAACTGCTTATTTAGTTAAAACTAAATTCTTAAATTTAAATAAAAAAAGAAATAACATAAAAAAATTATATATATATATATATATTATAAAAAAAAAAAAAAAATGAATGTATAGTTACACAAACATTAAAATCAAATTCATAAGGTGACTTATGTAGGATAAAAATCCAAAGAAAGAGGAGGATTTGAAACATCATACAGTACAAATAACTGCTTATTTAGTTAAAGCTAAATTCTTAAATTTAAATACAAAAAGAAATAACACAAAAAATTATATATATATATATATATATATATATATATATATATATATATAATGTTCATAAAAAACAATGTTCTAGTTGGTCGAATAGCAAGAATGGTGTTAGATTGTTCAAAAAGGCACTTCACGTTCTGTTTATTAATTTTTTTTCTCTGCTGCTGTTATAAATATGCTCATCAATTTTTAAATATCAACAGAAAAAACTTCAGATGTTAATTACTGCTTTTTTTTTTTTGTGACTACTATGGACTGTATTGATATCCTCAAGAGTATCAATGTGGAAGGACTTCCACATTTTTAATATTTTATCCCTGATAATGGCCTACTTAATGGATTGAAACATCAGCTAAAATCCATGTGATGAAATGTATGAGAAATGAATCTGTCGTACTGTATTTATTAATTTTAACATTCAGAATAATAATTACTTGGAATTATATTTTAAAAATCGATCGATTATTTTTATCAATGCTAAGCAATCAGTGACAAAGTAGGGTTTTTTCCCCCCTATTTGAATTATGAGTTTGAACTTATGATGCATTGATAAAAATGAATATTTTTCTAGAAATAGGTTGTTGAAATTTTTAAGGTACATATTTGATAATTTTAGCAGGGACATGTAAATATAATCTGTTTTGTAATAAAATGTTAGCTTTGCTAAAATGCACCGGTTTGATTTTGTATTTCATAGGGCGACAATAGCATGTAATCCAGAAAGTATTATTAAACCCTCTGGTTCAGATGAAGAGTCAGTATTGTCAAAACCTATAGATGATAAAACGTTTAAAGCTAAACAAAAGAATATATTAGGAGGCAATTTAATTGAAAAAAACCTTGATAGTGAAAAATATGCTAAGAAAGGGAGACGCAATTCTAATTATGCTCAAAAAATCAATGGTAATGAAGAATACAAACAGGTATGTATAATCTCAGCATAAAATATTTTTGGATATGTTGTGACTTCACCATTGTATGTTAAAATTTTGCTTAGGTTAATTTTTATTTTTATATCTCTTTGGCTACACAGATCTCCCTGTATAACCTTCTTACACAGTTAATAAAGAAATACTTGTCTCATTGAGTGCATGTTGTCTCTTTTGTTGTTTCAAACCTTATTTTCCCGTCTCATAATAGTCGGGTTTACAACAGGATAATTTATAGTTGACTATATATATTAATGAATTCAAAAATTAGTCCGGGGTGGTGGTTAAAAAATCTACAAATAGTAGTGATTTATTTTGGCCTACATTTGGTAACAACAATAGAGTTCTTCCTCAAGGATAACTGAACAAAGCAGACATTGATATTATAAATACAGTAATGTGAATTACTGTAAAGCTAAAACAAAGTAAATTATTTGAAAGTTTATTTTTAGAAATAAAATTATTTTTTATCAATGCTAGCGATTAGTGTCAAATTAGGTTGTTTTGATTTTTCTGCTTCTTGTCCATTTAGCCCTGGAGAAGACCTGCATTTCTGGGTCGAAACATAGGCCACAATATAATAGTTTCCTGCTATTTGTAGATCTTTTGACCGCTGCCTGGACTAATTCTTTCTATTCATAAAATATTATTTTTAATTTTATTTTACTAGGAATCTTCTGTTTTAACTACATTAATCATTGTTCTCCATGAATATTCACCAAACATTGATGGAGTTATATGCTAAGAAGTTAATTATATGTGAAAAATAGTTGATTTTGACAGTAAATTGAGGTAGTGGTTTATCAGGGTACAATTAGTTACATCATAATAATGATAATAATAATATAAAAAAAAATCGAACAATTTATTTTGTTATTTGATGACCATAATGGCCAAGAATCTCAGGGTGTCAGACAGTTTTGCAGTCTCATGTACTTGAGGATCTGTTGGAATTTGTAGCTTAGCATATAATATCAACCCAAGTTGGTTTAAAATGTAATTTTTGACATACTCTTGAATGGTTTTTTTAAAAATCGGTTCAAGCTTTGGTTTGAATCCTCATAGTCTCTATTTGAAACCTTTTAAATTAATGTATGTTTCTTTTTGGGTTATTACTTTTGTGTTAATTATTAATTATAGAACTCTTATATCTGAAAGCAATGATTTTTCTTGGTGGTTTTATAATATTACTTTTAAAGATATGTATCCTAAGTTGCAGACATTTTTTGAGGGGGCCACTTTTTTTAAAATATTTTATAAGTAATGAAGGACCTAATTTAAATTATATAATATATAATTATATAAGTACATATATGTTTGTGTGTGCATTGTGTGTGTATATATATATATATATACATATACATATATATATATATATATATATATATATATATACACATACATATATGTATGTATGTAATTATATAAGTATATAGTGACGTAAATTACTTCTTTAATAGAATCCATTTTCAATTTGAGGACTTAAAATGACTAAATGTAGCGCATTTTATATAGAAACAGTAATAGATTATTAGTGTCCTCACATCTCTGGGGCGGGGGAACACGTCCCCCCACTCCCTTCCCCTGAATCCACCACTGTAAGTTATTGTACATGGTTGTAATTATAATTTTTTCTCTTTGTTTTAGAATGAAAACTTATCTTTGGGTGACAAAACTGAAAAAATCGATCCGAATGAGATGTATTCTGCTTATATGCAGTATATTAACAGTAAGTTTTTTTTTTATTCCGTGTTTATTTTTACTTTGTATTTATTCCCTAATATTATATTATTTCATGATATTTTAATCAATATATATTCAATAGATGTTGATGAAGAAAACCAAGATTCTCAAACAAAAAATGACAAATCGATTTTACATCCTGATGCTGGAGAAGGTAATTTATGTATATCTAACATAATATGTTGGAAAATATTAAATATTAACTATTAAATATTTAAATATACTAAATAGAGAATAGAAAATTTTAACGTAATATGTTAATATATTAAAATTAATTATTTTTTAAAAGTTAGAATAATCTTTCTAGAGCTCAGTAGCTAGTTGATATTTTAAAATAATTCCTTGTTTATTCATGATTTTAAGATTTTCAACAATTCATTGTCATTTATCATATCCATTATTACATATTAAATTGAAATGGTGACAGTGAAATTGGTTAATTTATTTGAATGACCATCTATTTTGGATATTTGGGGTTATTAACTGGTGAAACATGTGGTCTTTCAATTGTGATGCCTTCTTGGTTGCTTTGCAGAATTAAAAATTAGCTGTGTATCCTTGTAAACATTTTTTTTTTTTTTTTTTTTTTTTTTTGTAAACCCCATTTTATTTGATAATTTGGATTCAGAGCAGCAATATTTGTTAAACTTTATATTTATTCTGTATGTGTAAAATATTTATCTTTGGTTTAATTATTAAAAAAAAACTAGGAAATAATAGGCTAATAAATTTTTTAATAATAGTATATGGAGTATAATAATAGTTTAAAAAAAAAAAAAAAAAAAAAATGATCCCAGTAGAGAAGGAAATGCAAGCGTTGTATAGTGCCCTATGATTCGGGTATGGTTATGATGATATTTGAATTGAAGAAGTACAAAAGATCCAAAAATATTTTATAAAAAGGTTGTTTTACACACTTGATTATGTAGTGCAGTTAAAAAGCTCAAAATCACCTCTATACAGTTACACAATAACTGTACATCTTATGTATTATCCGATGAAAGTACATCTTAAAATATATCCGAAAGGTATTAAGAACTGCTCCCTTAGTAGAATAACAAATTATCTAGCAAATATAATTTTAGACAAGGAAATATCTTGGCATAACAACTGATGAATATTGGTATTCCAGTCCAAATCAAAATCATTAGAGACATCCTTAAAAGATAAGCCGTACAGAAGTTACTTACAAACATAATTATGGCTAAAATTAAAATGAGAACACGGAGTTGAAATTAGTGAATCTCACACATTTTATACAAAAATATATATAGATTAGGCTAAAAATTATATTAGCAAACTCAACACACAGCTTGCTGCCATTGTTTTTGTATGTTTTTCATAAGATTTTTTTTTTTTTATTACATAAATAAAAGCATATTATCATTAATAATAGGCTTATGTACCATTGTCCGATGGAGAAACATTACTGTGGAACTTCCATTAGACATCATTGGGGAATGACTAAATGTCCACTTATTGAAGTGTCTGCTTATGGAAAGAGCATTTTTAAAAACAAATCTGACCAAAATATATTAAAATATTAAATAAAAATGAAGATGAACTTGGAAAATGAAATAAAATAAATATATAGAAACAGTAGATAGTGATTTTATTTTTTATAACTTTTCAAGTATATAATATATATCTACTTACATATTTGTATATGCATTAAACTTAATTTGATTTAAAAATAAAATATGAAAAAAATAAGATTAATCATCATGATTAGAAAATAGAATTTAACGTTACTCTAACTTTAAAATATTCAATTATTTTACTATTATTATATTATAATTTAAGCAATTGAGAAGTTTTGTGCTTATTGAATTAAGTTATCAGTTTTTTTTTTCACTTTGATTTCTTCAGCTCTTCTCGCTGTAATATTATTTTGTTTTGAAGCGCAAGCGAGTGCCCAGATAAGTGTGTCTTTTTCACTCACTTTTATTAGTTCCATTAATTCTTTTTTTTAAAGTTAAAACACATTTTTTTGGAAGCATGTTAATAAATTGTTCCAAATTCTTCCTGGACTAGCTAGTTAACTCTAGCACCCTTAAATTTTCATGATAGCTATTTACATGTCTGTATATACGGTGTGATTGTTTAAATGTAATTTGTGTAATGAGAAGCATTTTCTTAATGTGATATTGGTATACGAAAGTATCTGAAACGTTTTGGCCTGCCGATCTTTGCAACTTTGTTATATTACGTAAGTAATCTTTGTATTTCTGTATGAGTTTATTATCTTGTATTAGGAAGGACTGCTATCTAAACAACCAAAGTGTTATAATGAAGAGAAAATGGTTGAGGGGTGTGGTCAAAATAAATTTCTGATGTGAATGAATTTCTATTTTCTTAGGATGTAACTCGCTGTAATGTTCTTTGTTAACTAAATAAAAAAAAATAAAAAAAAATCAACAAAAACCTGTACAAGACTGAAGGGGGATAGAAAAAGATTCTTTGAAACAATAATGTTTTGTTAATAGTATACAGGAAATCACGCTTAACCTATCTTTTAAAAAGGATTCTAAGAACCGTCTTATCTGCTTAAAAGAGATTTTTTTTAAAAGAAAGAGGACTAAATCTTCTTCCATGCCCGTTTATTAAAATATTTGGTTATTAGAAGTTGAATTCAATGTAAAGTAAATGAAACGAAGCCAGGGAAATGAAAACTGTCCATTTATAAGAGATGTCCATTTATTAGAAGTGTCCGTTAAGGGAAGTTCCACTGAACCTGTAAGAGTGTATGACATTGCTAATGGTCCTGGTATATATGGTGAACAATATGTTCTTTGGAATTTTCAGTTTAAAAAATAATATTAACTCTATCAGTTATTTAAACTTAAATTTAACATCTTTGAACTTATATACAAGTAAAATACAACGGCAGATGGTATTTTTGAGTTCATAGAATTATTCTAGTATGGCTTTTTGGCCAGTTATAAATATATTTGTACAGTAGTCTCAAAATAATGTACAGCAGAATGATTTTATTTATTTTTTAATTCTAATGGGACAAACTTTAACCCTTTATAGGACAGTGGGTGATATTTGTCCCACTTGTGAAGCAAAAAATTATTTTTCTCATGCTCAATATAAGCTCCTAAAACTGTTTCATTTAAAATATTTTTATAATTGGAGCATATCGTCGTCACCATTCTAAAGTAACGAATGTGCAACTAAAAACCTATGCATATTCGCTACTTTAGCATGGTGACGACGATATGTAGTGTTGTCCTATAAAGGGTTAAAGGAAATTAATTTTTCCTCTTGGTTGAAGAAAATATTGAAGAAAAAAAACTAGATTTTTCAAAATTTTCATAATAGAAATATTTTATTAATTAAGGAGAACGGACTCCTTCTTAGTAAAAAAGAAATTTGATAGGTACCTTAATATATATTTTTCCATTAGATTCCAATAAAATTCTAATTTTGGCCTTTGGGCATCATGTGTACCAGTGACCTCTAAGGGTTTAAATAAATTATTACTAATTAATATTTTAGAGCTATTTGTAAAGGTAATTATGGAAAGATTCTCCTTTCAACACGATTGCCCTAATTATTTTTTATAATATTTTTATCGAAGAGTTTATAGTTATATAAAATAGTGGTTTGAGATATATTCTGTGTGTTGAACTGTTCCCCATGTCATTTCTGGCATGTAACCATTATAAATCTATTTTATTTTTACTATTTGTTGTCAATAAAATAAATAAAAGAGTGTCTTGATCCGTCATTTGTTTCAGATGTTTGACTGCATATTTTGTTTTTCTCTAGCTGTAATGCATTTTAAAATTAATGTCTTTTTAGCAATCAATTTTCTTTGTGTATAGCTTTTTTATTTAGCTTTATGCATTACTTACTTTCCAATACTAAAAAAGAAGCACGTATACTACTATGCACTCCTATCCACCCCTGACCTCCTCCTATCTCTATATCCTCAAATATCTAACCTAAAAGATTAACTAATTCTATGGGATTGAACTAGGTAGCAGTCTGAAAATTGCTATTTCTTTAAGGTTTATCGTACCTCAGACTCTACCTTATTGAATGGTAATCAAATTAGAAGTAGAGCAGAAAAGTAATTAAATTCAAGCGTAATCACAGTTCGAAGGGTAGTCGATAAAAATTGCAAAAACCAAAAATAGAGGGGTAGATGCGGGGCCCCCTCCATACTCCGACTTCTCCTCTCCTCTTCATACATTCATATATCTTACCTATAAGGTTAGTTAATTCTACAAGAATGGACTAGGAAGCAGTTTTAACATTGCTTATTCCGTGTGGATTATCATAGCTCGGAGCAGACCTCATTAAACGGGAATGATATGGGAAATAGTAAAAACTAAATAAATTCCAACATAATCATAACTCGAAGGGTAGATGGTCATGCTATCGTAACATCCCAAAATAGAGGATAAACTTAAAAAGTTTAAGAAAAATAAATTTAAAAGGTCCTGTGCTAAGAGATTAAAAAATCATAACAAGAAATGAAATTGTTCCAGATAATAGGTTTACTGTCATATTTTATTTCAAGGATAAAATAATGATAATTGGGAGAACAATTTTTTGTTTCAATTATAAGTGCAGGTAGAATAGAAAATTAACACATTCCTATGCATGGTATTTGAAATCAACACTCAATTGCTTTCGGAATATAGCAAAGAGTTTTATATTTTTTTAATGACTGACCAAAGTTTCAGTTTCAGCCGAAAAACCTGGTTTCGGTTTCAGATAAAAATCGGCCAAACCTTCCAGTCAAGGCAAAACTTGCATTCGTGTCTGAAGATATCCCAGATAAAGACTACACGATTTCAGCTTGTAAGCTCTATCTCATTCATGGCCTTTAGCACCCTCGAATTTAATATTTTGTAGTATCTGTTACTTAGTTAACTAAACTTGAATTAGCATTCGATAACATATAGATTTCTCTAATAATTTTGGTATCTTTAATTGATCAAATACTTTAAGTTAGGGGTGATGACGAAAATGTGATAGGGATGTCCCACGTAAATTACATCAAGTCTTAACATGTAAAGAAAGTATTCTTTTCATGCAGAATTCTTTATGTTGAGTGTTAAGAATAGTATTCATTACCTGAGCGTTAAGAAGCTTTTTTTACCTTCAATTATCTCCTTATTAATAATCAAATTTGATATCCTAAAAAAAATTAAAACAACACTTGATACCAATAAATCTTCCAAATACTTAAATTTAAATTAGTCGTTGAAGAAGCCTGACATGTCCACAGATTCAAATCAATGGAAAAGATAAAAAATATTTTGTCAGTAACTTTGCCATAAAAACTGTGGCTCAAGTTGCATCCATCAAGTGGTGGCAGAAGGTTTCTCTTGGCAGCCCCCCCCCCCCCTCACCCTGGATCACCAATAACATCCCAAAACCTTAAAAATTTTGCACTTTTTGTTTCGTTTTGACCATGAAGAAACACATCGATAAACTTATCTCTATCGAATCCTATTCATGATATAATCTCGAAAATGTTCTAATACTTGATTATTCAGAAGCAAGGACCCGGGTGGGATTTATTTCCGGTGTATTTATTTTATTACCATTTTATATTAGCTTGCATTTTATGTTATTGCAATTATAGTTCAACTTTTATCCCTCTACTAGTTAAAGGGGTGTAATAGAAAGTAGGAGCTGGGATTCGATCCTGTAACCCAACTAGTACATCTCTCTTACCTCTTTTCGATACCAAACCCACGTCTTGTATGAAAAATTGAGATAAGCTTGCATTGATATTATTGCTAAACTAGACATGTTACACTCTTACATGTATTACACATAAACACCTAAATAAGTTTTGGTTTCGGCCGAAATTTGGTTTTGTTCGGACCCTAATTTTTTTATTTCTTCAGTTTATGTGTATTTTCATATGAGTAATGACAGTGAGGCCATTGTTCAGCCTCTCTTTATGAACTAGTTCCCACACCAACTTCCCCATATTTCCCCATCTTTTTGAAAAATCCGCGTCTTAGTTGAGATTTAACATCATGTTTACATCACAGCTTATCTATGGGCAGCTTTCCTTTTCAAATTGGCACATTGATTATTAAATCAACAGAAATACTTTTAAGTCAATATAGTTATCCTACCGAAAAAAAACGCTTCTCTTCACCATTAGGTGTATCATATCATACCATGATATTTATGGATATTTTATATTTCAAAGTATCAGTATTTTGGAATCACTGAAAAATATTTTCAGATCTATACCACAACTTATAGAAATAAGACATTTCTATTCTTTCTTACCAGTGTTAAATATCTCATGAGGTTTAATTTATTTATATTACTCTGCTATTGAATTAATCATTAAATTTGACCTTCATCTGCAAGGAAGGGAATTAAGTGTGCACAGAAGTTCACAAAGATGCTATTACCACATCATCTTTCAAGTAGTAATTGCAGTACTAGTAGCTGTAGAAGTACCCTCCCTGTGCCCACACTGATCCCCTGAGCAAGTTAGCTTGCGGTTCCTGGGACTGTGCTGTGTTGTGTGACTTGCTCTATGTGTTAAACCGGCTCTTGTTTCTATTCTTATTAAAGCAATGTCTATTAACACAGAAGTTAAAAATTGCTTCATTTCCTTTTTTCTCGAAAAATATTGTTTTAGCAGTTAGAAACAAAAACCTATTTTAATATCAGTTCCATTATTGGTGAATTAATGATTTTTATGTGTCTTTTAATTATAGAAATTCCTCAAAGTGTGGCATCCTTAGAGGAAATGACAGATTTTGTGAATCGTGACCCAATTCGTGCTTTAGAATTCAAAAGGAAACTAGCTGATGAAATCAAACATCAAGAAGATGTAAAACGTAGAAATGAAGTCAAACAACAACAAGCTCAAAAGAAACGATTACAATTCTTGCAGTGTAAAACTGCAAAAGTTAGAGAATTCGTTCAAAAGGTAAGTTTTAGATTTTTAATATATTTTTGTCTGTAGTTTAGTGTTGTTTTATTAATTGATATCATTGCATTTATTTTAGTGTCATTGTAGAGGTGTGATAGAGTGCGGATATGCGTGCACGTGTGTGTTGTCTGTCTGTGTCTGTATGTGTGTATTTATAACATCTCAAATTTTTTTGTGTTTAGTCTCATACCTTTGTTTAAAATTTATTATCGATTGTGTGAAACTCCAATTTTTTAGGGTACTTCCAACCCTATTGCTCCTCACAAAGCAAACAGAAACTAAAGTGTCTTCAGAAACGGTAAAGGACAGTTTTTTAGGAAGAAATCAAACCCGATTTCAAAAATTTGATGCTGTTTATTCATCGTGGATGAGTTCTAAATGTGTGATCTGTTGTAGTGGCTGAAACATCACTTTATGTTTTTATCATTACAGCGGCATCTACATTATCATCATCCACATGTATTTCCATTGAAAACCGGATGTCAAAATTTTTCACGATTGCAATACTTTCCCTTACTATATATTTCAAGTGAAAGTAAAAATTATTTGAGAAATCCATATGCTATTGAATCATAATTCAAGTGAAGTTAACTAAAATAACGAATACTACACAATATTAATTTCAAGGGGGCTAAAGGCCAGGAAAGAGATCGAGTTTACAAGGTGAAATTGTGTAGCCCCGCTCCCTTATTGGGGATATCTTCAGACACGAATGCAAGTTTTGCCTTGGCCGGAAGGTTTAGTGGATTTTTATCTGAAACTGAAAACAGGTTATTCGGTTTTAAAATTTTATTTCATATTAATTTTAATAACTAATAAAACCATTTATTCTATTTTTAGGGATATTTCAACCTATTTTTCTTAAATAATTTATTTTTTGAAGAGAAAAGATTTGGCTCCGCCGGGAGTCGAACCCGGGTCTCCTGCGTTACATGCGAGGATGCTAACCGCTACACCACAGAGCTCGGCTGAAGGCAGAGCAAATCCTTCCTCTTCACTGATACCTACTCACCCCTATCTCACAAGTTTTGTGAGTAGTAGCGGGAGGTGGACAAGTTTTGTCCAATTTATGGTATTTTATTGACTTAAGTCAATTTTTTAAATTATTTTAATTAATCTAATCTTAATTTGTGGCTGACCACCATTTTTAAATTATTTTTAAATAATTTATTTTTTGAAGAGAAAAGATTTGGCTCCGCCGGGAGTCGAACCCGGGTCTCCTGCGTTACATGCGAGGATGCTAACCGCTACACCACAGAGCTCGGCTGAAGGCAGAGCAAATCGGTGGTGTAGCGGTTAGCATCCTCGCATGTAACGCAGGAGACCCGGGTTCGACTCCCGGCGGAGCCAAATCTTTTCTCTTCAAAAAATAAATTATTTAAAAATAATTTAAAAATGGTGGTCAGCCACAAATTAAGATTAGATTAATTAAAATAATTTAAAAAATTGACTTAAGTCAATAAAATACCATAAATTGGACAAAACTTGTCCACCTCCCGCTACTACTCACAAAACTTGTGAGATAGGGGTGAGTAGGTATCAGTGAAGAGGAAGGATTTGCTCTGCCTTCAGCCGAGCTCTGTGGTGTAGCGGTTAGCATCCTCGCATGTAACGCAGGAGACCCGGGTTCGACTCCCGGCGGAGCCAAATCTTTTCTCTTCAAAAAATAAATTATTTAAAAATAATTTAAAAATGGTGGTCAGCCACAAATTAAGATTAGATTAATTAAAACTATTTTTCTTAATTCAGATTCTAACTTTAATTGTAAAACTTGCTTGTGCAAGAGTTTGATGATGTGCTACTTTATACAACTAGTGATCACATAGGTAGTGTCCTACCATTGATAGATTATTTATGAAATCTTACTTATTATTTTTTGGTCAGGTCGAAGAAGTTAAAGCTGCTCAACACCAATTAGCATTACAAAGAAAGTCGCGGATTGATTTGAAGTTGAAAAAAGCTGAAGAAAATAGAAACATGCACCTTAATATTATCAAGAGGAAGGCACATGATGAAGAAGAAAAACTAAAAGAAATAGCTTTTATTAATGAACTCGAAGCTCAAAATCGTCGTCATGATTCATTAGCTTTGAGACAGGTATTCATTAAATATTGATTTTGATTTTTAATCTTAATATTTACCACTTTTAAAAAATTATTTTCGTGTTATTAATCATTAATAAATCTGTAAATTAAATAAACATTTAATAAATTCTATTATTTTCACTTACTTTTTTATTAGGAGCATGAAGAGAGATTACAGTGTTTAGTTGAAGAACGTCAAAGAAGATTAGAAGAAAAAGCAGCTAGAGAAGCTGCTGTTGAAGAGAGAAGAAGGGTTTTGGAAGCTGAAAGACAGGTTAGTGCATTTTTCAACAATTTGTTACTTTGTTTCCGTTACCTTCTTTTATCTGAACTAATGTTGTCCTAGTCAATTAGGATAATCAAAATTCGCTAAAATATGTACTCGTATGTAATTAGGTACTGATTTCTTAGAAAACAAATACGTATTGAACATCTAAATTCATAGGAATACGTAATGAATGTCTTAAGTTATTGGAATGCATATTTAACGTCCAAGTTCATAGGAATAAATATTGAATGTCTAAGTTCATTAGAACATGACACACATAGCTATGTACATACTGATAAACCAAATACAATTACAACTTACCAGATACAAAGTAGTTTCTAAGAAATAAATTCATGAAAAAAGTCATTTTATTTAAAATAACAATTAAAATAATTAATTAGTTCTACTATCTATTTGTTAATTAAAATTAAATTTAAAAAATGGTTGCGACAACTAAAATTTTGGAAAATTCACGCTGCTTGAAAATTGTGTTTTATTTATTATTTTTGTTTTCCTATTATAACAGTGAATCGTATCTAGTTTTTAGTCTTTGTTCAAGACTTGGAAAATTGACGCTACATTGTGTTTTATTTATTATTTTTGTTTGCCTGCTCTGATCAATGTTGTTTGAATAACAGTGAATCATATCTAATTTTTTGAAAAATTTCTCTTTTGGTTCCCATTTGTTTAAGACTCGTCAATTTCTCTACATCATCTGAAAATAAGCATCTACAGTTCATATTCGTCTGTTTTTTTATCTTACAAACTTTCTTCGATATAGATTTCTGTATGCTACTTTTGGGCATGGCCTATTTTGGTAGGTTATGCTACCGTGATTTATGGGGACTCTCATCGTGTCCTTTTCAGTTGGAAAGGGCTTTGATTAGCTTTATTAGATCCCAGCTTTTGACTTCCACTCGCGCTTTAATTATAATTAATAAAGTAAATTATAGTTGTTCAAATGAAGCTGTACCGATACACATCAAAGTTATGATGCCCTTGTTAATCTTAATCCTCTTCCTCTTTTGGAGTGAGTATGAGTAAGAAGTTGTGTAATATATTTTTTTAATTGGGTTTTCCAAAATGTCTCCTGGGCCGGATCAAATCTTACAGCAGGCCGGTTGTTGCCCACATAAGTACTAAACAAATTGCATTCATTAAATTGAAAAAAAGAGAGATTTCGCCATTTTATGGTATTGTCAAAGAAATTTTATCAAGAACTACAATAAAACACTTCAATCGCTAAACATTCATTGGCCGATGAATGTTTACCACGTCCTGAAAAAGAAAATGTTCAGTGAATTTGTCTCTGGCATTAATTTTGAAAATACAAATAGTAGAAATGACTAAAAAAGCAATGTTTTTAAGCAGTCTGGATAATATTCTCGCATATACCAAGTTCAAAATTAAAAATAATCAACTACGTACGTTAAATAAAACTGGATTCGCAATTTTATCCATCAATATTCATATCCATTGTACGGGTGCAGAATAATGTCAAAATTTGCCTGAATCTCCGATGAGATAACTCGATAAGAATTAACAAACAAGTTGTTGCCACTATCTTGTATTTTGTGTTACCTCTCATTATATTAATTCTTAAGTATAAATCTTTTTTTTTTTCTCAAGGTCGTTATGTGGGGGGTATGTGCAGATTATATGGAATTTTAAAAGTCAGAACTGCTAGGCACCAAGTTTTAGTGATAAATTCTTCTTTTAATGTTTAATTCTTATATGTATTGATTGTTTTTAAAGGAAAAACTTGAGAAAATGAAAGAGAAGAGAAGAAGAAAACAAGAAATCATTGATCGAAAACAGCAGGAAAGAGAACAAGAAAGATTGGAAATCGCCCGTGAAAAAGCAAGGTGAAGTAGTCTTTATTTTTTTGAAATGAAAAAATATTTTGTGTTTATAATCTTATTATACTATGTACAATAGTGATGTAAAAAGTTTTAAACTTTCGAGACTGTCAATAGTTTTTTAACTATCGATAGTACTATCGAAAACATTGATTTTAAAGGATACAGTGATAGCCTCTGTCTCTAAGCACCTTTGTGCTATATAATTCATGGAAATGAAAAAAAAAAAAAAAATGTAACAGTGTAATTTTATTTATTTTTCTAACAAAAAATGCTTATCTACTCTATAAGAAATATATTAACTTCACGCAAAACATATAAGACCGATAATGAATGGTTTGCTCTTACATGCCTTCCAACTTGATGGAATAATATACAAACAAAACAACTGATTGCCTGCCAGTCCCTTAAGCGTTTCCCCATAATAAACCTTTTGAAGTCGACAAATTAACCCCTACCTCCTCTTATCCTATAATTTTTTTCCCCTCAGTCTCTGTATTACTCTGGACTCAACAAGGCAAATATCAAATTTTATTTTATCATGCTAACCAGCTAATAATTTTGTATAATTATATATAGATATAAAATATAATCAAATATTTTTGTATAATTTTACTATCTTTTACATAATTATCAGATATGTTAAGTACCCATGTCATGTAAACATACCATCAGTTGGATTTGGTTTCCATTATTGAGCTACTTCTTATTGTTACTATCTATATTTGATAATTACTTGATCAACATTTAATTATCATCTTCTAGCATAGATACTTTACATTTTGCTCATATGTTTGTCTTCTTTTTAGCCCTGATGAAGATCTATATGTTGGGATCGAAATGTTGGCTTTCCAAAATAAAAAATGTGTAACTGAAAATCCTGAATATTAATCATCCGATCGCAAAGAAAAACAGTTGATTGACTGTAACACACCTCTAAATAAATTATATCATTCACTTTTAAGGCATCCTTCAGTTCACATTTAGAGGCTTTTTATTTGATGTTCAAATTGTCATGTTAGGATTCCAATTCCTGGGTTTCATTAAAAATTAAATTAAAAAAAGTAATTTATTATTTTGAAATAAGTAATGCAAATGTTACCAAAAGTACTACTGTGGCAAAGGGTTTTTATTTGAATGGAAAAGTTCAAACCTGCATTAGGATTTTTATGTCCTTACCCTTTTTTCACAGGAAGCTTAGCCACCCTTGTGTCTTATAACCCCTAGCTCCTGGTCCTGCAAGTTGGGTGTTGGGTGTAAGGTTAATAAACTTATCACTTTAAAAATCCAATAATCGGTAAAGAATGCTACAGGTGTAATAATCTTGAAATTTATCGCCCTAAAACCCCTACTACTACTATTCACATAAACGCCTAGGTAAGCCTAAGCTGTAAAAAATTAAATTGATCACACGGTGGTAGACAAAGAAAATCAGAGCTCCATCCAAGACATAAGAAGCTATCATGGAGCAGAATTTGATTCAGATCACACTCTCATTAGGATAAAACTTGTCAGACATTAATCTGAATTCACAAAACAGGGGATCAAGTACCAGTTGAAAAATCACAAAAACAGCGATTAATTGAAAAGAGTGGGAAATAGACTACGCTTTTATAGGAACTTTGTTGTAAGATGCTTAATGTAGATTTGCTGGTGTTTCTTTATCTGTAATTATCCAAAGTACCCTTTATAAATAAAAAATAAATATAGCAGGTAAGAATTAATAAAAAAAACATTTGAATATGGATTCATTTTGACAAGCTTTAAAAATTGTCTATTAACATCAAAATGTAACATTTACTAGAGCATGCATTGAAATCCTCTAATATAAAATTGTTATAATTCCAAACCAACTATAGTAATTTACATTGTGTATTATTACTTTTTGATGAATAATATTTTAATATAATAAAAAAATACAGTTTAAACAATATAGTTATATACGTTATATACATTATGGATAATTTTTTTTTTTTTTTTTTTTTTTTTTTTTTTTTTTTTTTTTTTGGATTTCATAATTGTTTTATATATACATATGTATTATTTAGATAATGTTAAAAAAATCAATTACATTGAGAAGAGAGAAGCAATTAAAAATTTGGAGTTTGTGTCTTGAATTATATTTTATTAGTATGTTCCTTCTGAATATTAGTTCCCAAATCTGGAAAAGATTCTGAATGAATCCTTGGGATTGCCGAATATTACTAAATGCTGCTTGTTGTTATTCATAGTAGAAATAAAACTGTGTCTAGTGTTTTAACTATGAAATAACATATAATAGCCAAGGAATATTTGGAATACTTATTCTGATCATAATTAATAGCATATTCTTCAATTCTTAGATTTGGGAAGTCTCATCTTTCTTTTTTAAGTATATACACTTAAAAATCCATAATTTTTAAAAATGCTAATTTTTGTTTTATTCAATCCTTTTTTAGGGAACGAGAAGAGAGGTTACAAGCTAGACAATCTGCCCAATTAGCTACAGTAGAAGAGTTGCAAAAAAGAATCCAACAGAAACAAGAGGAAAGTGCCAGAAGACATGTTGAATGTATCGAACTGATTCGTCAAAAAGCTGTTGAAATTGGTTTGCACCGAAATACATTTGAAAATGTAGCAAATTGTATTAATGTTTATAAACCTGTAAGTGGTGATTTGCTGTTTACTTGGATCATTTTTATTATATTTTACTGTGCTCTGAATCAGATTTGAATTAACTCAGTTTTAATAAATATTCTATAATAATAGTTTTCTATTTCTATAATATTTTCTTCTATGATAATAACTATTTGAGGAGGGATGAGTTAAGATGGCTCAGTGAGTAAAACACAGGACATATAACTTCTTAGCCCAGGTTCAAGTGCGGGTGTGGTAGATTTTCCTCAAACCTAGAATTGTAATCAATACATCTTTTGACTACTAACTTTTTTTTTTATTTTATGAATTTCTTATAAATTTATTGAAGGTTTTCTATCTTATATAATTTAGGCAATTATCTTAGTTTTAGGCAATATTTATAGGAATAATTTTCTATTTATATTTTTTTAATGTATCATTATGATTCTAGGATGAACAGCTGAAATGTGAGATTTCTCTTAAAGATCATCCTGACTTTCAAAAAATTAATAAACTTAATCAAAAGAAGAGATTTAAAAAAATCAAATCAAGAATGACTGTGAAGTAAGCATCTTTAAATAATATGAATGTTTTCTTAGTAAAGAAGGTTCTGTGTCTTCTACCTAGTATTATGTGGTCTATTTGATTAACCAAAGTCCTGTCCCTTATTCCTGGATATCCTTGTGGGGGAAGAGAGTCTCGAACCCACAACAAGGTCTTGTGAAGCTGCAAAATTTACCAATCACATATCGTCATTATTACATGTGGTGGGCAGGCTGTGTTTTCCTTTTGTTAGTGCAAAAAAATTCTCTCTCTTCCAGTCTTGGCTTTAAGGTCTCTTGTTTTAATCTTTATCTAACAATAAAGTCGGTACCATATTCATATTGGTGGTCTCACATCTTATTTCTATAATGATACGTAGATTGAGTGTTTATATTTATCGAGGTTTTCATTTCCTCTCCAGCGTGCTTCTTGGATGGCTACTAGGTCCAGTTAGTCCATCTGTGTTCTAAGAGCAGTTCGAGTGCTGTGGGTCTTTATAGCGATATAATATTCCAGATTCCAAAATTTAATGTTGTATAGAGATAGCCAGATATATTATCTTTAGGTTTGATCATATCTTAGGCATCAGTTTGTGGTTTCATGACAATTACAGTAGGGCAACCACATTTTTACTTACTTGCAGACCAACGCCAGCATGGGGCCTAGGAAAGTTGGCACAAGGGTGTGTACTGTAGATGACGTTTTTCAGTGATGTGGGGGTGAATGCAATGTACTGTGTGTATATCCCTGCAGATGTTCCACCCACCTGTTGGGCCAGGCCAGAGGATAACATCTGTTTCCAGTTAACAGACTGCTGGGCGATAAGGGCGCTACATCCGTACACTACAATTTTTTCTCCATAATTCTTGTAAATTTGTTTATTATTGTAATGTATAGCATGATTAACTTCCTTCATAAGTAATTAAAACTATATTCATTCATAAACAAATAATTTTTAATGATATAAATATACATATGGTTCCTAAAGTTAAAAATAAATTAAATAACTTTTTTAATTACTCTTAATTTTTTGTTTTCTTCGAGTTCTCTAGAGCATTATATGCATGATATGTTGCTTTCTTAATATTACTCCCTTTAGTTAAACTGTACGATAACGTGTGTTCTTAAAATTGAGGTAAGGTAAGCTGGGGAACGAAGCCTCGAGACAAATGGCCGCATTTCCTGCCCATTTCAGTGAACAGGCCTGTACTTACTCTATACAAGCCAGATCTCCAACAAAAACAAACACATTCCTCATAATTGGCCTTTAAAATGAAAAACATGAAGTGTCCAGTTTTTTTTTTTTTTTTTTTTTTTTTTTTTTTTTTTTTTCTCCACTCAAAACTTTACAATAATTATATCACAAATAAAGAGTTGTTTTTAAGCAAAACCCCAGAGTACCAAATCAGTAATTACCACTCTCAGTATATGAAATATTGTAACGCTCTCTTGTTAAAGAAAGGATCTTTGGTCATCAATTCACTTGCTGTATTTAAAACTTTTTAGGTTCTTTGTTAATATACTCCCTTTTCTTAAAATCATATTTATTAAAATTTACAAATTAATTAAACACAAAAATACCAGTCAACATTAACAAAAGACACTTATAATGGTATTAACTGAATAGAAAATACCATAAAATAGCAGTAGAATGTGCCACCTTTTGAAGGTTTTGTTAAGTAACTCCTACCAATATTTACCTATAGTTTTTTTGGGGAAAATTTTTTTTATCTAGACATTGATGACAGAAGAGTTTTTACGCCATTAAACAAAAAAATAATAAATAAAAATAATCGATATGATTTGTAGACAGATAAAAAATTCCATTGTTGTACCCCAAGATTTTCACCAGTTGATATTGTTATAACTGCATGTAAAATGAACAACTTTTAAAATCAGTAAGTGGTGCATTTCATTCCTATGTCTATATAAAACAAAAATTTAACTTATCTGTATCTTCAAATTGAAGAAGTAGCGTAAAAGAATCCTGAAATCTGCTCACTCACTATAGATTTATGAGTAATGATTGATTACAACTTATAACTTATCTCTCTAGGAATTGTCTCCAGTATCTCTGTCATCTATGTGATATTCATGGAAACTGAAACTTTGTTCTAGTAAAGCATGTCGGTAGAGAGTGTTGATGTTCTAAAGACATTAAAGGCACATACTTGGGTATCTGTCACATTCTTGTAACATTTCATGGTGTTACTATTCTTAACACATTCAATGCCCATTAACATTAAGCATACATCCTCGGGGGCCCAATGGTTTTTTTTTATTCATTCTTGTAAATAACACTTTAATAAATCAAATCAATCATTATAACATTGATGCAAGTACCGTTTACCATTATTTTACATACAACCCGCCAGGCGGGTTGTGGGCCGCGTGGTAACTCACGACCTGCATGGCGGGTCGTGGGCCACATACATACCTTTGGTTTTCTATAATAAAATCAGTTCTTAGGGCGTAATTTTTAATTAAATGTGAGAAATGGCATTTTCTTTCAATAACCCAATTAATGTAAAATGCATGTCAATTTTATTTTGGGGGGGTTCATATATTTTTTTTCTTAGTTCTTTTTCTTTATTATTTTAACTATTATTTTACTGGGTGGTATGAACAATTATTTATAAATTACCTTTTTTTTTTTTTTTTTTTTACTTTTTATAAATCCCACAGGGATATATGGACAGATGAAGGGAAGAATTGAAGGAGGCTAATGGAAGGTAGAAGAAAAAAATAAAATAAATTTCATTCATTTTTATTCAATAAATAAATTGCATCAATATATAAGTATATATAATTATAATATATATAAATTATACACTAATTATTTTATTGAAAAACAAATTACAATACATACAATAAATTACAATCAATATTTGTGAAAAGCACGTTATTTTGCAAAAAAAGTACATAAAGATAAATATAAATCGTTCACAAATTGAGAAACAAGTATGAGTCTTCCAAGACATCAATATTAATAAATAAAAAAAATCAACTTACTTGTAAAAGGGACTGGTACTCCAAGAAGCGTAGCACTACACTAAACACACTGCCACGGATCAAAAAATTTTTTTTTCGAAAAACAAAATAAAATGAAGTAAAAACGAGAGGCCCCTGCGGCTCCAGGTAGCCGGGAAGACAATGGGTAAGTGCACCTGCCTGGCGAGTCCTGGGCCTCTTAGTTAGGTCAGGTGCACCCGCCAGGCGGGTTGTGGGCACAGAACGTGTTAATTAGAATGTTTGCTGGACATCTTGCTTGCAAATGTCTGGTTTCAAGGCTTTATAAAAAAAACGTATTTATGTATGATAAAATAAAATATCCAAATAAAAATCTCTAAATAATATCAGTGATAACAATTCTGCTTATGTTTATGCCCATGTTATCATAAGCAAGTATAGTCTTCACATCTTCAATGAATTCATTAATTAAATCATTCCAGCATATAATTTTCCAGAATAATAATTTATTCTTATTATATTTTATGATTGTAATTTCTTTTATTTTTTTATTTCAGGGGTAACATGTTTATTGAATCTGTGGATTCTCCTGAGAATGGTTTTTCTGCAAAAGACTTACAATTAGAAAAGCTGTTGGAAAAATTTAAAGCATTTTCTCCTCATGATATATATCTTTGGCAAGATGAAGAATGCTTGAGCGTTGATCATTACCTTAATGAAATGATTGCTATGTTGCGAACAGTAAATATGGAACTCAATTATAATTTCCATGAACCTATTCTGAAATGCAGTCTTTAAATTTTCTCTGTTAGGCTTATTTTACTTTTTTCCATCTAACCCTGCCTTACTATGTGTTGCCTATTGAGCGTTCTTTAATGGGTATTTTTAATAACCTCGAGATTTATTACATGAAACAACAAAAAAGTGGAAAAAACTCTATCTCTTGAGAACGGTTAGTCGTATCGAAATGCAGGTAGCTTCATTCGATTCAAGATGAAAAAATTCAATAGGATTCAAAGAGAATTTTATAATTGTATCATTTTATTGTATAATAATATTGAAAACTTAAGTGCAGATATTCTTAATTTTTTTTTAATTTAATTTTATATTATTTCATGTAATTTTATAATTAATAATATTATCAATTTTGTAGTAATATTAAAAATGTTTTCAATTTTCCCTTATTTATGAAATTATGGCTTCAGAACATACTGACTGTTCAGACACCCTGTTTTTAAGCAATCTGGAATTAAGTTGATTTAGAAGAATCAAATGCGTACTATGCACCTACAAAGAAAAGTGAACAAAAAAAAATTTAACTGCTTGCATTATCAATTGGAGTGTTCCTTCTCTGATCTGAAGGTTCTTGTTTTAGGTTCAAGCCTCAAGTTCAAGGATCTGAAGACCCTAGCAACTTATCAAATACCTCCTCTTTCGTGGTTGTATGGAAAGATTTCCTATTAAAGTGAAGTTGATAGCCCTTAAAGTGATACAATTGGCAATATTGTTGCTTCTATAATCTCAGCTATTTGAATTAATATAATATGTACTATTGAAGGCATTTTATGCAACATGTTTGTTTCTTTAACGTCCCTTTATGCTACTAAGGCTAATCGGGCGATGCTATAGTGGGAGTCCTAAATATTGCCTATCCAGGTATATTCGGATAGGGATCTTTAACGAGCACTAGACATCGTACAGGCTCGGTACCTCCATTTTATCTCCTATCCAAGGGACGGCATAGCCAAAGATTTTTTACTCCCTTTAAAAAATCCTAGGGTGTGCAACATGTACATTCCTATTGCTAACTTTTCAGATGTGTTCCTTTGCTGTTTCTTTAATTAGGGGAGTAGTTTTTGTAGTACTACAGTTCTGGAATTCTAGGTTACAAATATAATCCAGATACAAATATATAATATATCAATATAATATGAAGTGGCAAAATGTCTACTGAATTGCTTCTTCTTTGCAAAACTTTATTTTGCACCTGTAAATAGTGGTTGATAATTATATAAATTAACATAGAGACTCCGAACTGACTGTAACCAATTGTGTAAACAATTCTTGTAAATCTTAGCAGTTGTCAATTACAGTTATCGGAACTTAAGTAGTTTTAAATTTTAAGAAAATGGAAGTTTTGGATTGAGCTCAGGGGTTGATGTCATACTTTAAAAATTGAAGTTGTCTAATGTTTTTTACCTTGCCTTTAATACATGAACTGTAAATCTGGTGTTTCTTAATAAAACCACACTAAGCCAAATTTTTTCATAAATTTAAATAGACGATTTTCAGGTTAGATAATTGCTTCAAACTTCCTAAGTCTCTCAAGAGTCACAAAAAAACAGTTAAATGAAGTAGAAATTTTTTCTTCAACTAATAATTAGAAAAATAGCCCATCAAACATGGCATAAATAATTATAAAATTTTCAGAGTTTTTTCCACGCTTGCCCTATTGTTCTCTGCTAGGCTTGATATACCTAACTGGAAAACTTCCTAATTTGATGATTTCTCTGTAATTGACCATTTTAATTTGATTGTACTTTTCCCTGATAGCTTCTTTAGCTAATTATTAATTTTTTTCTTTTTTTTTCTTTTGAGGTAATCAAGATGGATGTTCCACTAAAAGTTGTTTTTATAAATTATGAGATTATATTTTGTATTTTTTTATCTTAATAATAATTTTAAGTTCAAAATTATACCAGGTTCTTCTGAGTAAACTGAGGTTAGATATTTTTTGTATCTCTGAAATCTAAACCTGTTTTCTTTTATTGATGCTTAGATCATGGAAGGAAAGGGAGGTAGTTTAGTAAGGCACTAGATTATCATATATTTGCTCAGGACCACATGGTGAGTTTGGCTGTTGGAGAGCACTTTCCTATTCTGTTACATCAGCCATGAATTGACCCTGTTCGGGTACTCCCAGCATTTGTAAAGTGAATACTCTTGATTAAATAATTAATTAAAGGGGGGAAACCGAGCAGTTAAGCATATTTTCAATAAAATCATCTCCTTGCCCAACCAGCAACCTAGAAACAGTTCTTCGTAAGGACCCTCTATGTATTTCAGTAATACCGATTTCTTTTTTTTTTTACTTTCACTTACCTATATATGAAATAATAGTTAGGTAAAGTACTGCGATTGTGAAAAATTTTGACTTCCAGTTTTCAACGGAAATACATGTTTTGGTGTCCCCTGAGTGTGTGCGCGTGCGCGTGTGAACAGACTAGCTCAAAAGCTATAAACCGTACAAACCTGATACTGGGTGTTTGGTGTATATATATATACCCCTGATGTGACAGCAACCATTTCATCAAAATTGGTCAAATGGAGGGGCTTATTTAACCCTTTAACTGCTGGTGGCTAATTATTAGCCAGCCGTGCCGCGTCCCCAACACATGGCCCACTACCGCCGCAGTTAAAGGGCTAATAACAACTTTTATGTTTTTTTGATTTTCTCAAAAACGACTGACAATTTTGATAAAACTGGATATTTGATGTAGGTATTTGCCTGTGATGTGACAGTGAAACAATCCAACAAAATTGATCAAACGGAGGGGGCACTTTATTTCATAACTTTTTTCCAATTTTTACATTTTTTTCAATTTCTCAAAATCGGCTTTAATGGTTTTGATCAAATTCGTCATGTTTTATGAAAATCAAGTCTTTAATATCAGGTAAGCTTTATCATTATTAAAATGTTTTGAGGGGGCTTAAATGGGGATGGTTGCCTTTTTTTTTTTTCTTTTCTATAAAGTACCTTTGCTTTTGTTTATATGGAGAAATTATCTGTCTCTTGTTATGCCTAAAAATAAGAAATGGCTAAATATGAAATATGAAAAAGTCAAGTAAACATATACAGGAGAAAAAATTTAAAAAAGCGCAGTACGCCTTTAATGACAGACGATTGTTTATAGTTAAAGCCGTTCTGTTCATATAATGGAAATTATTTGTTTCATGGTAACTATATGAAGTTTTCAATAACTATTTAGAGAATTAAAAATCAGACAACTTAGAGTATTATGCTTGCATTGCCGAATTATCACAAGTAGAAACTTTTATTTAATAATAAAAATATTTAGTGTACTTTAAAGATCAAATATAAACAAAAATAACTAATTGAATGTGGAAAAATATGTGACTTTGAGAAATGGATTTTTACGAAACACAATTTCTAATCTAAGTAAGTTGGTAAGTGAAAGTTGTGTGTTGCGCGCACCGCACTTGATTTTTTTTTCAGATAATAATACAGCCCATAGCTGAATTCTGACAATTCCCTTCATGCATCCTCCTCCACCATCCCCAAGAATCCGATTTCCTCACCACATATATTACTTTTTTTCTTGTTTTCAAATTTTTAAGATTTTGCTGAGTAAGTTAGAATTGGCAATCATATGGTTTTTATTATCTTTAATCCTTGTTTATCACTATTCTAAGTGAGTTTAACTAGCTTAATAATTTAACTAACTTCCCTACTCTTTTACCATTCACTTTGGTCATATTTTCTTTTGTAGCAGAGTCACAATTTTCATAATTTAAAAACAAAAACTTTATTTTCATAGACTGGTGTGAATTAATTTTGATGTTTGTTCTTCATATCTTTGTAAAGGATTGGATATTTATTTGTTGATCATATTAATAATAAAATGTAGACAGATATTAATAATACTAGCAAAGATGGGTAATCATTGATATCTGTTTTCTTATAATGGATATAGGTCATTTGTTTCTGTTTTTTGGGAATCTTTTAATGATAAGTTTTAAGCTTTCAACTACACTTTTTTTTAATTCTTGCATAGTGTATAAAATACTAGCGAATCTGCAAAAAAGTTGTGTCCTGTAAACAATAATTAGTTTTTCATCTTTTTAAAATTAATTTTGGTTTGTAGGATGTTATATTCTCAAAATTTGTTGTTATAATATGGTTTAAATTCCCATGGATGTTTTAATTGAATAATATAGGAATATAACAAAAGAACAACAGAACTATGCAGTAGAAGCGATTAGACCAAACTATATTCAAATAATATACCTACATATTAGTCTTTTATATGTATATATATATATATATATATATATACACATATATACATATAAAAGAAAGAACACATTCAAGAAAGAACAGAGTTGCCAACTTTTGAAAAAAGACACGACAGCCCGACACTACTCTTACCATATGGTCATGTCTCATATGTATGTCAAGTACTTACATAGATACTGTAACTTAAACTCAAGATTTTTTTTTTTAACCAATAATATTAAAAAACAATATTCTTTCAAATTTTCGTATAGAACATAATCTAAACTCACAGATCTCCAACTCACAAATGCTATGGGACTGTTATATAATTATATAGTTCCCTCTTTAGAGTATATCTTTGATTCTTCTCATTTTTATTTCTTCATTCCTCAATACTATTTTTTGTCAGTGTCCATAAATTCTATCCTCTAATGGTTAGGTATGTCATTGAAGTTGTTTCTTACATTTTTCATAGTTGGATTATATTTTTACATTTTTGGTATTGTTTTAATTCGGAAAAAAATAATCGAGTTTACTAGTTATTTTGCTATTTTGGTAGTAATTAGAAATGTAAAAGGCCCTGATTGACTTCTTAAACTTTGTATAATGAAATTATTGTATGAAAATTTCAAAAATTATTTTTTTATTTTCAGAATCCTACATTACAAAATTCATTTAAACAGTTAAAAGGATACATATTAATGAACTCAATCATTCATTCTTTCAATCATTGTGATCATGAGCGATTATCCATTTGTTCATTGAAGTAAGTTTCATAGTTAATAGTATTCATTTTTATTGCCTTTTATATTTTGAACAACACTCTCTGCTAATGTCCTTTATATTTACTAATCACCCAACTACATGTTGTTCCTTTTTAGATTTTCTTTGTTCAACTTTAAAGGATAAATCGATAGGCCCAAATCAGAGGTGGTCCGAGGGGTCTGGAACCTCCCCTCCCCCCCCCCCCCCTCAAAGATCTAAGTGGATCACTAGAATCCCCTTCCAATATTTTGCTTGATTTTTTTATTGCTTTATTTATATATTTTTCAAATATATAAATAATTTAATTGGTCATAATTTGATGGCGTCTAATTATCTAAAGCCCCATAATATTTCTATGCCATTGAAAAAGGTAGTAGTCAGTGTATAAAAATCCTGCATGGTTCAAACTAGTAACCGACTGAAACTTTATGTCTTGCTGAAACCAAAACCAAAGTTCTTCTCTGATTTAGTCTTGACCAAAACTCAAACTGATTTAGGTGTTTCAAAATATTTATATTATTAAAAGATAAAACCCTTTATTGGAAACTGGGTCATATATTGTCTATGCTGTCTATTTGATAGGGAGCAAATTTTGGAATATTTAGATTAGAAAGAAATATTAATCTCAATACCTTTCTTTATCCGTTACAGAGAAAGTACATTTGACGGAAGTTAAAAATGCTGTAAAATCATTAGTGAAGTCTTGGGGAATCAAACAATGTCTGTAACAGAGAAAAGTCTGTTAGGAGAAGCTTCACTGAATTATTGTAATGCAAGTGTCATCAATTGATAATTGAAGTGTAGCTTCGTGAAATAATTTAAAATATCTCAAATGTTTCTTAATATCTCAGGCAGAAAATGTGGTTCCGGCAACCACTTTAACTTTACTATTTGTAAATTTCTTTAGGTTGCTCCACAGGGAAGCAGACTGTGATTCCAGTAGCATTTTTGATCTGTTCATCGATTTTTAGTGAATACGCATGGCACCCATTTTCAGAATCCCTGCTCTAAAAATTCATTTATAGGTTTTGGTTACATAATCATACGTATGCTTAAATATCATCCTTAATAAGGATATTTTTTTATGTGTTTTATAACTGCATACATATTTTTAAATTACATAAATGTTTAATATATTATTGTCTTTTCAGATGTATTATTAAAATTGTTAACTTATGTCAGGTGACTTGTACCGACAATCTTGAAAACTGTCAGTATATAGTACTTAGTAACATTATTGTAACTCTGCTGGAAACATTAAAGCTTTCTATAAAGGTTCGTAAGATTGTTTCTTTATATTTTTTGAAATTTTTGGTTTTGGTAAAATATTAATATTACTCAGGTACTATTAGATTGTTCAGAAACTAATTTCATTTTAACAGGGGGCTTAATTAAATTTTCTCACCGCCAACTTCCCACTTAAGCTTTTATAGTGTAACAACTGATACAGTAAGGTTTAACTTGTGGAAATTTTGATTGATTGGTAGTTTTTAGTTGGTGTCTTTTCAAATATGGAAAGTGAAAAGCAGCATTTTCAGCATATTTTCCTTTTTACAATTGAAAAGGTTAAAATGCTGTTCAAGCAAGAAAACAATTATCCATCAAAACTGTGTTCAGGAATTTTGATTCGGCAATTCTGATGATTCTGGTCCGATGATGACGTTCAGGAACTCTACTTGAAGCTGATAGAGACCAGTTAGTTTATGGCCAACATCATTTTTCTGAATAGATTGGCCTTGATGAAATTAGTAGAATCATATAGACAAGAGGATTGGAGGAAAGATACCTAAAATAATTTCTGTCTCTCCTAATCTGCTGTATAAGTGGGACTTTAATAGAGGGTTGCCGTCTTTCAGACTCCACTGAACAAATAAGGATTAATAGATGAAGTATCATTTATGAATGACAGAGCTGAGACGTGATATGGATTTTTTTTTTTTACTAACATTTAAGAAAAAAAAAAAAAGAAGCAAAATAAGTACCTTCATTTATAAATGTGTAGTAGTATTGATATATGAACATGGACTATTAAATCTTAACTGAATATTAAATAATAAAATAAAATTTTCTGTATGTTCCAATTTAATACTATGTATGAACTTTAAGTTAGTAAAATTGTTTTATAAGAAATTTAATTTTTTTTTTTTTTATACCATGTTTGTTGCAGATATTGGGTTCTTCAAGTAAGTCATGGGAAACTTTAGCAGGTATATATAATTAATATTCAATAAAAAACTTGGTTTCATTTTTATAAAATAATATTTTAAATTATTTTGCTTTGTAGAGATTTTATTAATGCTATGTTCTAATACTATGGAAGGAGTTAATCTAATGAATGGTGATCAGATTATACAAATTTCTGATTTTTCCCTCCGAATGAAAGATCTTATAAGGTTATTTAATAAAAAGTAGATTAATGGTTTAATTTTAATATTTCATGTTAATCTTAACTCAGTGTCCTTTTAGTTACATAATGTTCTCTGGTATTATGAACACAGTGGTTTATACATTCAGAGCTTCTGAGATTGATGAAAAGTTTACGCATACATCGCTTATAATTCCTTGTATCAGTTTTTTTAGTACTCTTCTTTCCACAAAGTAAGTCAATGATTTTCTTTTAAATGAAATGCTTAAACCTTGTTCAACATATTTATTATTAGTTTTAAGGATAGGATAGTTAGTAAGGATTTTATTCTTATAAGAGTTTTTTTTTTTTTTTTTTGCAAATATATTATTATTATTTTACTTTTTATCAATAGGAATGTGGTGAATATGAACTGTTCTTGCATTGCATGTTTATTACTAAAACAAGTCCAATGATATAGCCAACATTTCGGATATTTCTTCCATCTTCAGAGTTGATTCCTTAATTAAAATTACAATATTAATGCATACAAAATTCACAATATTAAAGCAATAAAAATTTTATCGTAAAAATATATGCTAATAATCTCGCATAGACTATGTACCTTATTTTTCTATTAACTATCTACTGCAACATATTATGGTCAAGTATATATATATTATATATATATATATACATATATATATATATGTATATATATATATATATATATACATATATACATATATATATTATATATATATTATAGTCAAGTAGTATATATTTCTTTTGATCATTTTACATAATTTGTCTTTAATTATAAATGAAACCACCTTTTTAAATGGACAATATCTTACAGAACCCAATCCTAAAACAATAAATCTCTGTCACAAATTATGTATTACTTTTATTTTTAAATAGCAACCCCCATGGCTTATCATTATTATTTTTATTTTATACATTACTTTTATTTTTATTTTATTTCTTCTTATTTTCTTTTTATCTCTTATTACCATGATTATTTTAATCAACAACTGCCACATCTTTCCTTGAGCTGTTAATTTTTACAATAGGGCTTTGAAACTACTATTATTTGCTTTTCGCTCTGTAGTTTTCTGTTGTTTGGTTGCTTGAAATTTAGAAAAATGGAAATATCTTTGGCTTCATACATAAATATATCACTTAACTCCTTTCCTCTTTTTTAACCCTTTAATGGTCCTGGATGATAATCTAAAAAAAAAAAGATGGTCCCCACAAGCAGCCAACGAGATTACTCGTGGCGGGCCGCCGGTCTCTAGTAGCGGAAGACGGTATATCTCGCAACCGGTTTCTCACTTATTTAAGGTCCCCAGCTTCACACGAGATAACTTGGTGTGACTAAGGCATATCCTAGCGGATCCTCAGAGACTTAATAAGTACATCTAGCGGCTGCTAGGTTGCAGGGGTGTCTATTGGGGAAATATTTGTTCAACCATTATTCATTTCGAGTTCTAGACGCTCTGAGCGATAGTCCTCTGCTTTTATCCCTCTGTTTTTTGGCGATATTCACTGTTTTATTTCATTAGTATTTCGCTAGTTTTTATGTTGCTTTCGTCATGTCGCGAAAGTTGTTCACTGAGCAGTAATAAAATTATTATAACCTTGTTCATTATTACCTTCATAAATCACGTAATCTTTCATTACAATCAATAATCTAACATTTTAATTTATTGAAATAATGATAAAGGTATTATAGAATCATAAAAAGTAAATAAAACATTAAGAAATAGTCGGAAAAGGTAATGAGGTGTTGAAGAAGTTGAGGCAGTCAGTGGCGGAGAGTGGCCTACATACCTTAGCTTGGGGAGGGTAAAAGCCGGCCGACCCGCTTAGCTTCTCAGTGCGACTTTCGTCCAGAGTCCTTAGCTGCTAAAGGTTTAAGATCTCAACTTTCGAAGATAATTGAAACCTTCTCAATCTCAGAACAGGATGTGATTCCTGAATCCTGACTCTTTGTCAACTATTACTTTTAATTTTTTTTTTGTCAACTGGTACAAGGTACCTGCAATCAATCTCAAATCTGTTTTTTTCTGAACTAATACCCAAAAATTATAGAACAAAATAATAATTAATTTTGGTGATTATTGAAATTTTTATTTTATATTTATTTTATTATTTTTTTAAAGGTTATTTTATTCACATCTCAACGTTTTGGGGTCACTTCAAATGCTCAGGCATACTCTACAATACATTTATGATTAATTGAATGATTTAAGCCTTTATTATAAAGAGTAAAAAATTAAAGCGAAATAATCCCAGACATTTATTATGATGGAAAAGTAAATCAGAAATGTTTAGGATTGAATAAAAGTAAGTTTTATTTAAAAAAGAAAAGTTCTATAAAACTTTTCTGTTTTCCTAAATTTGAATCAATAAATCTTCCAAAATATAGGATACATTAAATACGAATAATTAACATTAAATTTCTCTGCAATCATTTTTATATAAATTAACTGTAAATGTTTAAATGAAGGTGGGAATAAAAAAAAAAAAAAAATCAATGTATTGAAAATTTGTTTCTAAATACTTAAAAAAGAGACCATGTTAGTCAGAACATATGATGATTATAATATCATTCATTCATATATATTCTTTATGTACCAAGTTATTAGATCACAAGGCCATCTCCTTTTTTCACCTCCATTCTTAGCCATAACACCCCTTGGAGGATTGCTAGGAATAGAGGTGGAAGCAAAGTAGGAAACAAGTGGGTTAGGGTGAGTCAGGAATAGATTGATAACAGACTTGTGAATAGATTGATAACAGTCTTGTGCCAAATCAGCGAATTAATTTTTTTAAACTATTTTTACTATTTTCTTATAGTGTAATATTTGGTTTTAATATTATATTTTATTTTCTCCTTTATTTATTTTAAATATGGCAACCTACGTACTTAGATGGTTTAGATTTTGAAAAAATTGAGTGGATGGAGCATGACTGGCAAAGACAGCTAAAATAATGTTAGGATCATACTTCTGGTTTTTTGTAGCTTTTCCTTTAATTTAGGTTTTGGTAATTATGTTTGTTTTTGATGCATGTATATATATTGATTTTTTTTATTTTCAGATTTAAGACTGAAGAATTGATGAATATGTTAAAAACAACGGACCTTTTTGGTACTGTTCCATTTCTATATGAAGGTTTAATGCAACATCTTACAAAAGATGGATCTCTGCCAGATTATAGTTTACCTATTGTTACTCTCTTTCTAAAACTGGCAGATCTTGACTTGAAAGCATTTCAGGTAATAATGATAAAGATAATTAATATTTACCATTAATTTGGTTATGATCAGGATTGATTTTTTTTAATTGGTGTTACGGTCCGTTTAGAACCAAAGCCCCATTCATTATCTTGCTCCATTGAGTTTGTCTCTGTCCATTTTACTCTGGCTTGAGATCAGTTTCCACGCCATCCAGTCTTGGATTGTGAAAAACCATTGATTTTCTTTGGAAAGTGAAAAATTATTTTTTCAATATTTTAATTTAATGCTCTATTTTTCAAAATGCCTGATATTGACATGTTATACAAGATCATTTTCTATTTATCTTCTATTTTCTGTTCATTCAATCATGCTATAGTAAGGATATTAAGTACACTAAATATATAAATATTTTTTCTGGTTTTAATTTGCCTTCGAAATAAAAATAGAAAAATATATGAAGTAATACCTTGACGTATAGTTTAAACTGGACAGTTCCTTATTAATTTAAAATATAAAAAGGTAGACACAAAGAAAATATTTTTAAAAAAATTACTGATTTATCGGTTAACATTTTATTTTAGTTACACAATTAGTTCAACTCATTACTGATCAAATAAGAACTTTTTAATACCAGTTTACAGACATTACAACTTCAGACATTCCTAGTATTGCTGACTATGGTAGTCATATATAATAGGGTATAATTGCATAATAAATGCAGTTTACCCATCAAAGTTTTTCTTGGATTTTTGCAGCTTTCTTTTAAGTGTTGATGAAATAGTGCTGCTCCCAAGAAACTGTTCCAGGTATGTTGTGAAAAGTTCTAGAAGATAAACTGCACTTATTATGAAATTGATTGATTGGTTACTCACTCACTATTTGATTCATTTTTTACTCTTTGGGTCCATACGAGACATATTGTATCTCACGGCAAAGTTCCTACGAGGGGCGGATAGGACAGACATATGCTGTCCCAAGACTTCGTGACACAAAGTAACAAATGCTTTTGATTTTTAGGTTGCTCACTGATTAAAAACTGTCCTAACCTCTGTTCATTGTCGCTTGTAGTATCATGCAAAGTAAATTCACCAGTTGCATTACTTGAATAGTCTTAATATATTTTATAACTCTTTACCTATTTTAGCATTAAAATCTCCTAATATAATAGTAGCATCATATATAGGTTTTTGCTCACTCATGTTATCATAGAATGTTTCTTTTTCTTCACCGTTTTTATCTTCAGTAGGCGCATATGTTGAAAATATAGATATATTTCTAAATTTTCCTTTATTGCGTATTTTACAAACCTGATCATCGACAATTTCGTAGTCACTAAGTAATTTCTAACAGTTTGAATTTGATATTTTGATTGATTCTTTTGTCTAATTCTGTCACACTAATACAGTGATGATTAAACCGGATCTACCTTGCTGAATTCAGAGATTTTGATGTCATTCGATGAGGCATTATCTCAGCCATGCTTTGAAAGTTGTAAATGTTTCTATGTTTTAAAATTCTGTCGTTCTTTTCTTTGTCATTTCTCTATGAAAATTTACACAGATTTCGTTTGGATATTATTTCAAAGAGGTTGACACCTGCAACATGATTTTTATCATACCATATCCATAAATTTAACATGCCTTGTTTTCTTTGAGTTTTTATCGGAAGTTTCTCAGATGTTATCTACGACTTGTCGAGAACCCGTAGCCAAATTTTCAGCTATCCTCCCAACGTGAGTTTTTTTAAAAGATAACTAGCATGCTAATAAATTAGCTTGTATTTATTAGTGACCGAAGTTTCGGTTCTGGTCAAGAAACCTGCTTTTGGCCGAATCTTCGGCCAAGACGAAACTTGCATTTGTGTTTGATATCTTCAAGAAGGGACTGGGACTACATTATTTTAACTTGTAAGCTTGATGTATTTCATGGCCTCTAGCACCCTTGAATTTAATAGTGTGTAGTATCTGTTATTTTAGTTAATTACACTCGAATTATCATTCGATAAAATATGTATTTCTCTCATACTTTTGGGATCTTTAATTGATCAAAAACTTTAAGTTAGGTGTGGTAACAATAATGTGATAATAACAAATAGGGTTGTGACACATAAATTACATCAAGTCTTAACATAACAACTAATACATTATTTTTGTCCAGAATTCTTTATGTTGAGTGTAAAGAATAGTATTCTTTACCGTTAAGAACCTTTTTTACTTTTAACTATCTCCTTACCGGTAAACAAGGGTTACTTGAGCCCTGGGGGGGGGGGGTTAACTTGAGCCCAAAAAACAAAAAATGATGTTTGGTTCTCTGAGCATTTTGGCATAAGTTTAACAACATAGTTCAATACTACTACCAGCATAGTATTGAACCATGTCGTTAAACTTATGTCAAAATACCCAGAGAACCAAACATCATTTTTTGTTTTTGGGGCTCAAGTTACCCCCCAAGGCTCAAGTAACCCGTATTTTCGGTACTAATAATGAAATTTGATTTCTAAAACAATAAGAGAAACACTAAATAAGAATATGTCTTCTAAATGTTTAAGTTTAAATTAGTCTTTGGTGAAACCCGACATGCCAAATATTCGAATCAAAAGAGAAAAAATATTTTAGTCCGTAACCTTTTCATAACAAGGGGGCTCAAGTTGATGTTTTGTTGGTTTTGTTCTTTTAGACTCAGATGCAAAACCCAATTTTTCGACCTCTGCTTTTCAAATAATAGGTAAGTTCAAAGTTTCAAATAACAGGTAGGCAATGGAATTTAATTAAATTAGTTGAAATTTTCAATTAATAGCTCTGGAAAAAAAAAAGGAAGCTGCTATCGGAAAACTAATGAAAGCAGTCAATACTGTCTTACTAATATTATCGGCCTGTCAACATTGCTTATTATTGTGTATTACCCAACACTTAACAAACCCCTAGTGTTATCAGCGAGTGTGAGCTTATGTATTACAGTCACTGCTGTGTAGCTAAGAGGAAAGAACCCTGTTTACAATAGCATATAAGCACCGGATTTTTTTTGCTCACTTCCAAAATAAAGCCTATTGCACTGTATTGAAAGTTATCATGGAGAGGTGGGAATGTTTTAAAACCCCCACAACATGATTATAGACTTATTCACCAAACGGCCATTACGATTTTGATAAAACTTCACTATGTGTTTAGCTCTATTGTAAGGAGAGTTATATTTATAGCTTTATAGATTTCATATAAAGTCAACCTTCATATTTAGATTCTCTCAGTTATTCGAAATTGTTTCATAATTGCACTCTATAACTCAAAGTTTCCAGGAACTCTCAGTAATTGGAATTTTTCTCCAAAATAAATTTTAAAAAAGAGTTTTTTCATTTTATTTATTGATTTATCCCCTTTTTCCGGTTTTCCTTGTAATATAGTTGAAGACTATCTCAAATCATTTTTAAGTCAAGATGAGTCCTAAGAGTTTGTTCTTTTCCATGACGAGATATGTATTCTCAGCCTTGGTTATCATTGAAAATGCTCTAGATCATGGACACCATGGACCACTCATTCATAAATTTATTAAGTTATTAGGAAATCATTCTGAAGATAATAGGCAATGTCTTAAGATTCTATTTAGTTTTTTCATATATGCATTGATGAAGAAACACTTATATCAGTTTTACTCGGATACATTTTCCAATGAAACTGAGGAAAATCTGCTGCTCATGTATCATGTTTTGTTTTTTATTCTCTATCATTGGTTTTTGTTTGTATTTAGCCCTGATGAAGACCTAAAATTTAGTTCAGAACGTCGGCACACAAGTATAGTGTGTCTCAATTATTAGTGTAATTGTTTTTTTTAATACACTCCCAACTATTTCTCTACAATCACAAACTACAGTCAACCGATCTTCCATCATTATGATTATCAACTGTTCAGAAAAGAAACCCTATATGTATTAGAAATTTGTATCATAAAAAATCACCTGAGCATGATTTGAAATAACTTTCAATAGTTCTATTAATAGGTTTCTATAAGTATTAAAATATTAAAACATTTAATAATATGTAATTGCTAACTTATTTTTTTTTTAATTTGATAAGGAAATCAACAAAATTTAATGCTTTCTAGGATATCCTTGGAAGTGAAGGTATAGCTCTTCAATGGAGAGGAATAGCTAGTGGATTAATGATGTTATGCGTAAGAAAAAAATATTTTGGAGAATTGCTTCATAGTGTTATTAAAACTGTTGGTTACTTTGCTGTAAACAATAAAAAAAATCAGGTAATAATTTTGTTCATAAATAATAATCCCTTATTGATGTTATAAGAATCATATTATATTGGTTTGTCATTCATGAAATTTAAGGTTTAGGGAGAATTAAAATGTTGCCTCTGCTGATTCTCAGGAAAATTTTTACTTTAGTTAAAAAGACATGCTGATCATCTATTTACTCCCTCCCACAGAGCATGTTAGTTCCGAGGACCTGTGAGAATTTGGTCTTTTCCATAGCATAATAAATTGTAATCATTAGTTTAATGTACTAATGTATTTTGTATAAGCAGGTGGTCAATATGGTTTTTATCCACATCCTCTGATCAGTCCTTGTGCCCTGAATAGCACGCAATCACCACCTGACACGTTGGACTTGGCCCCTTGGGGCCCGGGGGCACCACTCACTCACTGGGTGCTCTGTCGGGCTTGGGTCAGTGGGAGCCTCTGCAACTAGGACTCGAATAATTAGAATATGGGCATTGATGACCTGGATGTTGTACACCCTCTCAAACCAACCACTATTTAGTTATTATCTATCCACTTTCTGATGTCCTCCAGCTGAGAATATGCCTGAAAGATTGTGGTTTGGTTCCCTGTTCTGCACCCTAATATTGAATTTTTTGTAAAGATAAGCCTACATCCTGTTATGTCCTGTTCTAAGGCTGAAGACAAAAACTTGCTCCTTTTTTTTCATTTTATAGTATGCATCTCCAGGCTAATGATTTAGGTGAGTATCATTCCATTTTTGTCGCAGTGCTGCTTTTTTTATGAAGATCGCCTACTGAAGTGTTAGAGTAGAATTTAATTGAGAAGATGCTGCTCCGTTGCAAGCTTGTCGGCTACATCGCTCCCATTCAGCTTGCAATGCCCCGGTATCTATTGCAGTACTACTTCACTGTACTGGAGTTAAGAGTTTTTCAACTTCTGCAAGAATGTGAAGTCTTGATTTCTAATTTGCCTTGAGCATTCCTTTGACTTTGAGAACACTTCCATATTAGATACTGTACCAAACCACGATAAACGACTCCTCTCAGAATCCATATTCATCCGTTTGGAAAAAAATAACCCTGTAAATCATAAAACAGATAAAGAGATAATTTCATCCTCTAACATCTTCCGCATCCTCAAATCCTAGTTTTGATTTCATAGGTACCCGCAATTATCTATGTACCTCTATATTATTAGTATCTTTAGTATTGTATAACTTCCTTCTGTATATTTTTCAATTTTTTAGGCATTGTTACCTTCTGTATTATCGTAATTTTGTTGTTATTATTGAGTCAGACATAAAAATTTGTATACAGTACCATCTTTTTGTTAGTTTTTAATATTTTATTTTCACTTAGTTGTTTCATTTCACTTCGACATAACAATTTGTAACACTTAGTTTTCATGTAGCCTTTCACTTCAAAAGCGGTGGATTTCCCCGTAATAAACCTTTGAAGTCGGCAAACTAACCCCCTACCACTACCTCTCACCTTATTTTACCTTCAGTCTCTGTATCACTCTTGACTCAGAAGGTAAATATCAGATTTTATTTTACCTTGCTAACCAGCCACTTATTTAAATTTTAATGTATAATGCTTACCATCTTTTATATTATTATCAGTTTTGTAAAGTATTCAATTATTGTCATCCTCTAGGATAGATACTCATATATTTGTTTTCTTTTAGCCCTGATGAAGATCCACAAGTTGGATCGAAACGTTGGCTTTCCAAAATATAAAAGTTTTAACTGAAAATCCTGATAATCATTTAACCTATGAAATATTTATGTACTTTTAAATGTTGTATTTATGTTTATGGAATTCAGTTTGGTTCAAAAAATAAAATATAGATGTAAAAAAATCTTAATTTTTGGAACAGTTTTAACAGACAATATTTAATGCTTGTAGGATACTTTGTCCATTTAGTGTTATAAGATTGAAACTAGTTGAATTTAATATTTTTTAGACATCTGTAATTTTTTCTGTAGAATAGTGTATTAATAAAATAAATACAAATATAGTATAATATAATTGAACACATCACAGTTAAATTTCTGAAATAGAAACTATTAAGTAGCAATATGGGGCCCGGTGTGGCTGTGCGGTAAAGCGCCGTACTCCCATGCCGGAGCTGCGGGTTCGAGTCCCGCCCTGGGTGGTGCTTTTCTTTCGTAGGAGAAGTATCACCCAGTGCCATGGGTGTTAGTATGGGCAGTATAGGGCTTCAGTGGAAGCGTTGAAGTCCCAAAAAAAAAAAAAAAAAAAAAAAAAAAAAAAAAAAAAAAAAAAAAAAAAAAAAAAAAAAAAAAAAAGTAGCAATACCTTAAATTGAATGAATACCTTTATAGCATAACTGGACAAAGTATCACACAAGATACTTTTAATATTACAAGTTTTACTATAGAAATATTGACAATTTTGAAGGACACCATTATTGTGCACATAATGGAGTTATTATTTTCAAAAACACACAAAAATAAAAAAAAGAAATAGATTCTTAGAATTCAATATATCATTGGCAGAATTTAAAATGACAAAAATCATGGTGTCTTATAGGATACCTTATCTATCAAAGGGTTAACTATAAAGATATTAGCTTTGTCTGTACAAATAAATAAATAGTATCATGGGGAAGAATATGACATTGGTTTTCAACAATATAGGTTAATATCAATTTCAAGCTTTCATGTTATGTGTTATAAAGTTTTTATTTATTTATTATTTTTTTTTTTTTTATGTTTGCCTTATAATTTTATGTTGATAAAAATAAAAAAATCAATTTCAGACTCTCATACAATCTGGAAAACATCCTACTGTTTTGCAACAACTGGTCAAGTTACCTTTCCAGTACTTTTGTGATCCACGACATATGGAGCTGTTGTTTCCTACTTTGATCGCTTGTTCATACCAGAATGCCACTAATAGGGCTATTGTGGAAAGTGAATTAAATTATTCTGTAAGTTGTTATTTATTGTTATAAATGTTAACATATCTTTGTTGAAGCCATACATATCTATTTCTCCAAAGCTAAGTTGATAATTCTGTGTAAATTAACCATACTGGAACCCAATTACCTTATACTTTAAAAGTCGTATCAGCCTATCTCATTCTCTGCCATTGTTGAACATCACAGCTTCAACCTTGTTTTCTGATATTCTTTTTTTCTTGCTTGTCTCAATTTCATCAGGTTGTAATAAATTTGCAAAGAATGTAATTTTATGTGTCCTGACTACAATATACAGTAGGGTTCCGATTAACCGAGTCAATAGGGGCCAAGGTTACCTCGGTTAATCGAAATAATCGGTTAATCGGAACAATACCAATACCAACTGAAAATGTAGGTTATTTTTAAATAAAAACTAAATTAAATGCTAATTGCTTAAATTAAATAAATATTTAATAATAACAATGCATAATAACGATAATAATAACAGATATTATGAAACTATTTTTTTAAAAAGAAATCTTTTATTGTAGTTTGTTTAAATAAACTTCTTCTACCGGCAGCAGCTGTGTGTCCCTCCATTTTCTCAGAATCATCAGTTCATGTGGAGGCACATTGCCTCTGCTTTCTAAATAGAGAATCGATCTTTCAAGCAGATTGAAACCCTCCTCATGGCTTATTTTTGGGGGGATGGTTTCCACGTCTTTTTCAAGATCTTCGGGATTTGACTTCATCACCTCATTAATGATTTCTTTTTCCATAAGGACTGCCGATGTATTTAATGTGTCTTCATTTAACCAATCCATAACTTCGGATAACTTCGGGGTCCCTTATATCCAGTGAATTGAGGTCTCTTAGCAAATTGCACAACTCCTGATTTGTTGGAGGTTCTTAAGTTGTCTAGCTATCATGGATAACTCGAGGCCATACGTTTTTCCAGGCTTTTTAAGTGTGCTTTTTTTTACAGAATCCCAAAAATGAGCAGCCATATAAATCACATCCTTAGTTATTATTTTCTTTAACTGTCATAATGAATTAATAATTTAATAATAAAGGAATCTGCTAATAGAAAAGGTTTCAAACAGGAAGCATAGGGAACTAATTCTTGGTAAGAAATTAACCAGAGGGTTCTTGTGCACAACACTAGCTTCCATCCTATGTTTTGAGAGTTGTATTTCTTCTGAGAATTGAGATTGAAATTTTCGTCATGGCCAAGGGCTCATTTTCATATACATACACATACCCCCCCCCTCCCCCTCAGACTTGGCACCTCGGCTAATCGGAACCCTACTGTATTGAAATCAATTTCTTGAACCGGTCTGGATTACTTTGTATTTGATATGCCTCAAAGTCAGATTATAAATAGTTTAATATTAATCAGCCTGTTTTTCCTGTAAAATTATCACCAATGGAATATTGAGTTATGGCTGCAGCTTATAAATAATGCATTTATTATTGTTATTATTTATTTAAATTATGCATTTAATTTTTTATTATGTTTTTTCACAAAATATTTTCTTATTTTTCCTTGTATTATTAAAATTCGTATTAATTTCATAATGTACAGGTTTTGGAAAATTTTATTTCATCAGACATTGGTAAAAGAAACAAACTGATGCTTCTTCTTGAAAACCAAAATGGCAGTGTTGAAGTTTCTTAACAGAGCTGTTCATATCTTCATCATAGGGAAAAAATATCTTTCTTTTCTTTTATGGTTTTTTGGAATAATAATTAAATACTATAATAATTTCATTGCTGTAATTGAAAAATTTTATTATTTATATTTTTTAACACATTGATTGTGAAGGATAAATAATAATATCCACTAGCTATTGATTTGTTAAATTTAAAACCTGAAATTATATTTATAATCCATTAGTTATCTTAACTTTATCCAAGCTTATCTTCTATTCTCCATCATTTCTATAGCTTTGGAAATTGAAAATTATTCTGGAACAGTGGTCTGCTCTATAACATTAGGCAAACAGCAGATCCAGCTCCTGATGTCAATCACTTAAAATTAACCTTGAAAGTTGTTTGAATCTCTCCCTTCATAATCTATAACTGAATTTTTAAACAAATTTGTTCATCTTTTATTTCTCTCATATGCTGTGCAGTGGTATGTTGCTTTTTATAGAGCCCATTCTAAGTGTTTCTGTTCTCTGTGAGCTCATTATATCTATTCTAGTTGATGTCTTGTCTGTGAAAGGTCTATATTCTTTCAATTAGGCTTTATTTTATCATGGCCTCTTCTGTCCATCAAACCAGACGTCACATGTCGGTTATCTGGCATTTGCTTAAGATGGCCATAAGATCTCAATCTATGCCTATGATCGTCTATTATACCCTCCTTTCTTTTCTTTTTTCAAGCCCAGTTTACCTCCCATTTCTATGGTTAGGAACAGTTAAAGAAAACGAACATTGTTATCCCTTCCCTATCCACCTCTTTTTCAAATAAATTAGTATCGATAAGAAGGTTGATTTTTTGTGTTTTTGTTTCTTTTCCTTTTATTAAGGAATCATCTTTTAATGGAATTGATCAAACTTCCTGCTGCAGTTATTTTTTACTTCACTTCTGTTTACTGTGGTTGGGCAAGTAGTCAATAAGCAGTCCACTAGTTCTTACATGCCTTTTAGCCCTAATCCACACACCGATTTTTTCAGTCTTTTTTTTTATCATGGATATTATCATCTTTGTGAGGGCTTATAGTACTGTAGGTTTGATTGATTTCATCATTTGCAAACACCTCAGTATTGTCAGTGGATGCTAAATATTGCCAGGTTTTTTAGTACCCTATTAAACAGTTTCCCTTAGTATTTCCTTTTTTCTTAAATTCTAAGTCTGCTTATGTAATTAGTTAATAAAAATTTACGTGTGTGAGAGCTAACTTGAGCCCGAAGGCAATGAGTTGGCGATAGTGGTGGTTCCTGGTGGGGTCGGTGAAAAAAAAGGCCGCATTAATTACGGTTTGAAAATTTAAGATCGCGAGAACTAACTAAAGCTCGCATTGACAAAGTTGGTCGCGGTAGTCAGGGGAGGGGGGTAAATACCCACCCGCATCGCAATGAGTTGGCGATAGTGGTGGTTCCTGGTGGGGTCAGGGAAAAAAAAGGCCGCATTAATTACGGTTTGAAAATTTAAGATCGCGAGAACTAACTAAAGCTCGCATTGACAAAGTTGGTCGTGGTAGTCAGGGGAGGGGGGTAAATACCCACCCGCATCGCAATGAGTTGGCGATAGTGGTGGTTCCTGGTGGGGTCGGTGAAAAAAAAGGCCGCATTAATTACGGTTTGAAAATTTAAGATCGCGAGAACTAACTAAAGCTCGCATTGACAAAGTTGGTCGCGGTAGTCAGGGGAGGGGGGTAAATACCCACCCGCATCGCAATGAGTTGGCGATAGTGGTGGTTCCTGGTGGGGTCAGGGAAAAAAAAGGCCGCATTAATTACGGTTTGAAAATTTAAGATCGCGAGAACTAACTAAAGCTCGCATTGACAAAGTTGGTCGCGGTAGTCAGCGGAGTGGGGTAAATACCCATCCGCCTCTCCCCCACCACTACACCCATAATAAAGACTTTTTGAATATTTACCTTTGCGAGAGGTAATTAGCTAGGAAAAAAAACCATATTAATTAGTTAATGAAAATTTACGTGTGTAAGAGCTAACTTGAGCACGAGGGCAACGAGTTGGCGATAGTGGTGGTTCCTGGTGGGGTTGGAGAAAACCCTCCCCCCCTCCCTAATCTATGGTCTTACCTAATAAAGATTTTTGGACTAATTACCTCTCGCATAGGTAATTAGTCTCGAAAAAAAAGCCGTATTAATTATGGTTTGAAAATTTAAGTTCGGGAGAACTAACTAGAGATCGCATTACAAAGTTGGTCGCGGTAATCAGGGGAGGGGGGATGCCCTAATCCACACACCGATTTTTTCAGTCTTTTTTTTTATCCGAGGTTACTATCATCTTTGTGAGGGCTTATAGTAATGTAGGTTTGATTGATTTCATCATTTGCAAACACCTCAGTATTGTCAGTGGATGCTAAATATTGCCAGGTTTTCCTTTTTTAATTTTTTAGTACCCTATTGAACAGTTTCCCTTAGTATTTCCTTTTTTCTTAAATTCTAAGTCTGCTTATGCCTTCATTTTCTGTTTTGTAATATCATCTGAAATCATTCTTTTCTTATTACTATGACCATCATATTTAAAGGGAAAACTCTTGGTCTTTGAGAATATAGGTGTTGCATAGAATATAGACACTCCACTATCAGATAGGCAAAGTTGCGATAAGAATCTTTATTCTGAGACTGAACTTATTCTCAGAGCACAGATGTGCTAAAGGCCCACAATTACCTTGATCTATGCTGACAAATATTTGGTCTGAGAAGGATGAGTGCACTGAAGAATTTAGGAGGTTATTGGACATTAAATTGATTGATATCCATTTTTATTTATGTTGTAAAGTTGGTTGGGCCTTGTATTTAGCAAATCTCTGAAAAAGACTTTGTCCTTATAAATTGTCTGTCACAGTGTGAAGCTAACAAAAAAGAATTATTTATTATTATTTATAAATGGTTGATACTTGAGTAATAATGTGTATAGTATTAATATTGAAAATATTTATTAGTAGAGATGAGAGATGGTCAACTGTTCTTCAATTACGATAGGTTAAATGATGGTCAGGATTTTCAGTTACAATGATATTTATTATGGTAAGCCAACGATTCGATCAAACTTGTGGATCTTCATCAGGGCTAAAAGAAAACAAATATATGAGTATCTATGCTAGAGGGTGACAATAAATGGATACATTACAGAACTGATAATAATATAAAAGATGGTGTATACATGAATATTAAAATAAGGGGCTGGTTAACAAGATAAAATAGAATCTGATATTTACCTACTGAGTCCAGGTGGATACTAAGACTAAAGGTAAAAATAAGGTGAGAGGTAGTGGTAGGGGGTTAGTTTGCCGACTTCAAAGGTTTATGGCGGGGAAATCCAACGCTTTTGAAGTGAAGGCACATGACAACTGAGTGAACAAAAATATTTAAAAACTAACAAAATATATGGTACTGTATACAAACGATTTTCCTGAGCACTTAATAAAAACCCTTATCAATAACAATGCTAAAACTCAAAATCTCTCTAACAACTCTTCACAACCTCCGATTTCTACTTTCCAATACAGATCTATCCCATATATCCCCATTCTCTCAAACAAAATTAAAAAATCCTTCTCATCGAGTTTCCCACACATGCGCCTAGTATTAAAAAATAACAATAAATTAAAAAATCTTTATACAAAACTCAAAGACCCTGTACCTCTCCTAGACAAGTGTAATGTAGTTTATCGTATCCAGTGCTCCACGCTTAATTGCAACAGTTGCTATATAGGTGAAACCAAAAATTATTTAAAAAAACGTATTTATCAACATAAATACAGTATTTCCACGCGTAATTCGTCTACATCTAAATTAGCAGAACATGCCATTGCCCACAACCATTCCTTCGACTTTGAGAACCCCTCCATATTAGCAACTGTATCTAACCACGACAAACGTCTCCTCTCAGAATCCATTTTCATCCATCTAGAAACAAATAACCCGGTAAATCACAAAACAGATAAAGAGATAATTTCATCCACTTATTCTAACATCTTCCGTATCCTCAAATCCTAGTTTTGATTTCATAGGTACCTGCAATTATCTCTGTACCTCTTGTACTATTATTATTTTTTGTATTGTATGCTTCTTTCTGTATATTTTCCAAATTTGTATGAATTGTTACATTATGTATTATCTCATTTTTATGTTATTATTCAGTCCAGACACAACTATTTGTATACAGTACCATATATTTTGTTAGTTTTTAAATATTTTTGTTCACTCAGTTGTCATGTGCCTTCACTTCAAAAGCGTTGGATTTCCCCGCCATAAACCTTTGAAGTCGGCAAACTAACCCCCTACCACTACCTCTCACCTTATTTTTACCTTTAGTCTTAGTATCCACCTGGACTCAGTAGGTAAATATCAGATTCTATTTTATCTTGTTAACCAGCCCCTTATTTTAATATTCATGTATACACCATCTTTTATATTATTATCAGTTCTGTAATGTATCCATTTATTGTCACCCTCTAGCATAGATACTCATATATTTGTTTTCTTTTAGCCCTGATGAAGATCCACAAGTTGGATCGAAACGTTGGCTTACCATAATAAATATCATTGTAACTGAAAATCCTGACCATCATTTAACCTAACCTATTGAAAATATTTATTTTCTGATCTTTGAATTTAGATTGTTTTATTTATAAATGTATAAATTATTACATTTTGTTAAAAAATAATTATATACTCTTAAAACCCCATTCATTAATAACACTTAATTTACATTTATTTTTATACTTTTAAAGAATCTATTAAACTGTAGTTATCATAAATTTAAATTAAATTTCACAAATTTATGATAAATTTGTGAAGGTTATCATAAATTTCAAAATTTAATTTGTTGTGTAATGATTTATTTTGAAAATGATCAAAAAATTATTAATATATTTTCTTTTCTTTTTGAAAGATGATTTAATGACTTATAATTTGTTTAAATGCACAGTATGCTAGTAATATTATTTTAAAATGTTTATCATGTATTTTTCTTTTCCTGAACTAATTTCTTTAATGTGCCAAATAATTAATGGCCACTTTGTTACCATTATTTACTTATGAATGCTTTGAAGCCTGTTATTTAATAATTAATAATTATATTAACTCAATGTGATAATATAAGACGCTTGTAGTTAGGAGTTAGTAAATAATGTTTTAAAGGATTTATTTTCTAATTTTTTAAATACCCTAGAAAAATATTTTAATGGTTAGTTTGTTGAAGCTTTAATATGTATTAACTTACAATGTAGTTTTATAATTAATATTTATTATTTTTATATTTTTGTAACAGTTTCATTAGTAATTTAATTTTTACTTGTTAAGATAAAAATATTAATATTGCTGTCTTTAATGTATATTCTGATCTCATTTTCTTTTTTATCCAGTTAACTGATTTCCAGTCATATAAACTATATAGTTTGTTATGAATGTTAATGAAACTTAATTCATTCACAATTTATATTAACTAATACCCCAAGATTTTGGTATAATGAAGACTATTTATTTTATTTTTAAATTATGAAATTTCGATTTGATGAAGAAAAAATTATTCACACCACGAAATTGGCATAATCAGCTAGTTTTAATTTTTGCTAAGAATTTGATTTTGTCTGTATTGAAGATAGCTCTTGTTGAATAGCTTATATTTTGTTGTTTAGCTGTTAATGTACTATGGTAAATCATAGTATTTTTTTTTTTCATTCATAATTTGTATACTTCTGAAAAAAAATCAGTTTTATTACTACCTTGTGAATTGTTGTTATAATAGTAGTTATTGTAAGCTGTTATTAAAAATGTTTCTTCAGATAAAAGTTTTATTTAAAATTTTTAATTTGTATTTGTCTTCTGAAATAAACATTAGTTCCATATTCTTTCTATATTTTTGACTTAATAAAAGTTTGTAAGGATTTTATAACTTTTTCTAAAATTAAAACTGTTAATAAAGTTTTACTTATTTTTTCATTATTTTATAATTACACCCCATGGAATTATCATTGCCCAAGGACCTGAAATTACGCTAAGGCCTATTTATTGAATCCAACTTAAACATATTACATATTTAATAAATGAAAAAAATAAATTATTGCAGGTTTAGCTGCTGGGTTCAATATACAGGTCCAAGTCAAAGGTTCTTTTAAGTAAAGGTCGATCCTCAAGTTTACAAATCCTTGAATAGTCTAATCAACTTGATCTTCTCCAATTAGGTTTTTAAACCAGGTACTCCTCGCAATCTTCCCAAATTATAAACACCAGCGATGTTTAGGCGGCTAAACATGATAGCAAATTAACTGCCCTTATACTTGACTTTTCCGAATTGTTTGATCCCATTAACCAATCAATCCTTTTCTCTAAATTAATATATCCCTATCCTTCTCCAATAGCTCTAACTTTTGGTTCTAATCTTTTCTCTCTCAACATAACCAATCAACCTTTATCTTCCTATCTTTTCTCTTTCCTCAGGAGTCAAGGCCCAAACTTATCTCCCCTTTTTCTCACCCCATATCATAATGTTCTTATTATTCTCTTTTTTTCCCCCTTTTATTGGCTCTTAAGATTCTAGCAAAATCATATTTAACCAGTTTTTCTTCTTTATACTTGACAGTCTGAGGGCAGCCTTTATCTATTTCTTGAAAATTTCTGTCTTTAGCAAGCTTCTTAACCTCCCCCAGAGTGAGTCCTCTGTTCCTTGCCAAATTCAATTTTTGTAATTGAACCTGATTATTATATATACTTTTCGTCATAAGCTAAGAATTATCTGAGATAGTATACACTTACTAACAAAAGTCTCTGCACACCCTCCAGCTTTTTTTTTTATTTTACCTAAAGATAGGTTATGAGCCAGACATTGGCAATGAAACTCACACATTTTTTACATAATTTAATCTATTTCAATTAACAATAATCAAATTTAGTAAAATTTATTTAACTTATAATTTATGAGGAAAATTACATAAAATGTCAGAATATTGATGCGCCAAAAGTCTCTGCACATACTATTTTTCTTCAACATGAAGCTTAATTATTGATGCCAAATCAACTTTAATAGGTAGTCGTTCCTACCTTATTTCTTATCACTTCTCATAATCTATTTGGCATGGTGTGAACTAGTTTTTTGAAGTTTCTGGAGTAATTTTACCCCACAATTCCTTTAGTACTCTTTTTAAGTGGTCTTTGTTCGTTATTTTAAGTTTTACTTTCTGACGGCCTAGTTGATCCTACAGATGTATTGGATTAAGATTAGGAGATTAGGGAGGTGTTTTAAGTTGCTGTGGAGCATTGTAGAGCAACTATTCTTGAACTTTCCGCGCTGTCGTTATCTTGTTGAAAAATGAATTTTTCCTGGAGATTAAACTTCATTAAACTTTCCGGTTAATTACTCCTCAAAATATTTATATAAACGTGTTGGTCCATTATTCCGTCGATAAATTTCAAATTACCAACTCCAGCAGCACACATACACCCCCAAACCAAAACACTCCCTCCACCATGTTTCACAATACCAACTATGTTTTTTTCCAGGGGCTCTTTGTTAGGTTTTCTCAAAACTTTCCCCCTTCCATTTGATCCATGAATGTTAAATTTACTCTCGTCAATAAATAAAACACGTTCCCAGATCTATAAGGGCTTGTTTACATGTTCCTTTGCGAGCTGCAGTTTCAATATCCGGTTCGTTTACTAATGTATGGCTTACACCTAGGCTTACGCACATTTTAGCCAGCTTTCTTTAGGGTGCTCCTAATCGTTTGTGCAGATACCCCAATCTTGTAATTTTCTTACACCATACCTGCTAAATTTAGAGCACTTGTGTGGGGTTCTTTGGCCACAGTCCTTATGATAGCCCTCTTGTGGTGAGCTTGGAGTACGGGGGGCGGCCAGAGCGGTATCTACTTTCCATTGTACCCAGTTTTTCATACCGTTTTATGACATACCTTACCGAATTATAGCCCCTGTTGACGATTTGTCCAATTTACCTGTATGAGTTGTATGAGTTTCCTCAAATTTACAATTTGGTCGGGAATCGGTGTTGGAACCTCCATTTTTTATCACAGTCTTAACTGTTTGGGCCCAAATTAACACTGGCAACTTAGGATTAGCCGGAGGATGAATGGGATAATGTGCAAACTGTATACATATCACTATATTGGCTAATTCCACTGCGTGCAGAGACTTTTGGCGCATTAATATTTTGACATTTTATGTAATTTTCCTCATAACTTATAAGTTAAATAAATTATACTAAATGTAATTGTTGGTCATTAAAATAGATTAAATTATGTAAAAAATATGTGAGTTTCGTTGCCCATATCTGGCCCATAAGGTATCTTTAGGTAAAATAAAAAAAAAGCTTGAGGGTGTGCAGAGACTTTTGTTAGTAAGTGTATATCTATCTCCTTTGTATTCAAGTGCCTGCTTTTGTTCCAATCGAGGTACATTATCGAATGTTCTAGAGAAATCTAGGAAGGCAAGATGAATATATCTGTCATTCAGTGTTCGACAATTCTTACTAGCCTTCTTTGGAGTATTCTAGAGTACAGCTTTAGGGTTACAGGTGTCAGGGGTATGGGTCAATAATTTTCACATTCAACTGTAAAACCTTTCTTATGGATTGGAACAATGGTATTATTTTTCCAGTCCTCTCATCCCAATAGAATGCCTTTATGAAAATGTTGAGTAACCATCTTTATACTTGGTATCCACCATATTTTCACATGTTAACCGTGATTCCATCCTCACCAGCTGCCTTATTGTTCTTAGCTTTGACCTTGACCAAGTCAAGCCCACAATTCTCAGTCAAATTGTCCTCTTTCTCAGGTTGTCCGACCAGAGATCCTTCATCCTCTTGATTTCTTCCTTTTCCGATCTTCTTCCTGAAAGAAATCTGCCTATTCTTTCATAACTTCATCTTCCTCATTGATGAGCTGCACATTACCCTTGATGCTTCTTACTCATATTTATAAGTTACACGAAGCCCCTTCACTATGCTCCAAAACTTTCTATTTTCTTGAACATATCTTGTTTGAAGTTCTTTGCCAAATTCATATCAACTCTTACTTTACTAATAGTTTTGCCTCTCTAGTTCTTTCTTTATAAATGGTCAGATAATTTGTTTTTTTCCCTGTAAGTATTTCTCAAGCTAATTTCTTCTCTTTGACTTTAGCCTTGACTTCTTTGCCCTACCACCTTGTTCTTTTGAATGTAGTTTTGATATTCTTCTTTCAAGCACTTTATGCAATATCTATAACCGCCTTTTTTAATGTTTGTCCGTATTACTCAATGTACTAAAGTTTGCTTCTTATTAGACTGTAGCATGGGCATCCACAGGGGAGGGGATGCCAGCAGGGGAAAGCAGTTGCCCCCTTCTAGAAAATATATGAAACGAAAACTTAAATCAATTGTATTCATTTACTATACTTATTAAGTATTATACAAATTTTTGAATATTAATAAGTTTTATTTGAAAAAATAATTGAGCCTTACAGTCAGCATACCTCGACCCCCTTCTCCGGTCATAAGAATTTTACCAATCTCGTGGAGAGAGGACTGGACAGGGGGTGGGGAGCGATTGGTGGTGTTGGCACGAGTCTTGGGGTTTGTTATGTTATTTCTATTCTTTGTTTTGTTTTATTGTTCTAGCTTATATGTTTATCGACTGCAACCAATGCCGGACAATTCATGGTGTAGTGTCCAGATTTTCTTCAAACATAGCAGATTAGGATGTATTCCACATGAAAAACATGATGTGAAACACCTTTATTTTTTATAACTATTGAGGTTTTTAAAATTTTGTTGCTTGTGGTTCTACAAGGTCAGCGACTTTCTCAACATATTGTTTTTGTTAAATACTTTTATGGTTTGAAGAAGTATTGCATATTCTCAATTGGATGGTTTGTCATGCATGATTTGTACTTATGTTGGGTAACTTGAATGTTGATTTCCTGATAAGTTTAATAATGATTTTTCAATATTTTGTACCCTCATGTTCTTTCTTTTCTTCAAATGGGGAGATTTTCCTAATTGCTTCATTTTCCTTTCCATCTTTGCCGAAATGTATTAGGTGTAACCATGGCATACTAAATGTACCTAGGATGTGGCCTACTAAAGTGACCTCGAAGAGAGACTATCCTATAATGGTTTAGTGCTCTACTATCTCTTGAACCAAAGAAATTATTTTCGAACTTTTTGTACAATTTTCATCTGTTTTAAATATATATTTAAAGACATTCTATTCATCTGAATAATCCAACAATGTTATTATTATGATCTTAAGTCCCATTTAATTGCTGTTATTAGATTTTTTGAGGTTTGAAAGAAAAGATCTGTTACTTAGTACGGGAGAAGAGATTTGTGAGGTGTGCACATTCCCAAGGATTAATTCAATAAATAATAACTTATAAATGTGGCTTGTGAAGCTGAAACCTTGAATATATTTATGTCTATATATAGATGTTGATGTTCGTTATGTATTTTTTTATAATTATATTTTGGGTAAATCTATTGTTGCTTGTTATATGTTGTATATGTTTGTTAGCACAAAAGGTTGACTGGTTGTCACTTTCCCATAGCTATCATAAATCACAGCTTCTCCATTTACAGTCGCTTAGGAAAGATCTTGAATTAATTTGAAGTTTAGTATTTTAGCAGTTGAATTCAATGCAATGTCATGAAATAATGTGTCTGTTGAAAATTGGTTGGGTATATTTTTTATGCCATCAAATTTTCTAATGATATATTATGATAGCAGATTATACACCCCAGAATTATAAGATCATTTTAGGCATATTTCTTCTTATTTCCAGCTCTCCCGTCTCACAGATATGTAAAATCTATAAAAAATCTGTGATTACATATTTATATCTAGAGGGACTAGATATCTCCTTCATTGAGGATTTAATTTATCAAAAAAATACATTGTTATTTTTATTAAGCCAGGCAGTAATGGAGTTATGTTGTATTACAGTTAATTTTAAACCACATTTAATAAAAATGAAACCAAGGAGGTGATAAATAACTATTTTATTGATATACTGACAACACATATCAGGCACACAGAGTTGTGCTCTACAACAAGAAACTTTATACAGAAACATTGCAATGCATATATTGTAAACATGTGCTTTACAGTTCACCACTTTTTCGTTTTTTATTTTATTCCAAATAAAATAAATTGATAATACCAGTACTATTGTAAATAGTATTAACAACATTTTTAAAAGATAGGAAAGACTTAAATAATTAAAATATTAATAAGGGATTTTAAAGATCAGTATGTTTCTTTATATATATGTTTGTGTGTGTATTTTATTTTTTACATACACTTTTTTACATAATCCCTCCTTCACCCCTACTACACATACACTTGCATTCACATAAAAGTACAATTTATGTTTTGACATTTCCAATTCATGTTTTGTTTCTTTCAAATTGTGAAGTCACACTAAAAACGTACTAAGTTGTAAATTTGTCAATATCAAGTATATAAGAAAAATATATCTATGCATGAAAGAACAGTAAATAACCATTAGTGATGTGCATTCATGTTGTTTAAAATTTGAAATACTGATGATTATCCAATTTGATAATATTAATATTTGTCATTAAAAAATAAGTTGAATTTTTTAAACAAAATTGTAACAGTTTGCCTATTTAACAATTATATACGTAGGTCAATGCAAGTATCTTTTTTAAAGTAAAGTTTTTATTTTTACTGAGAACTCAAACATTCACCAGCTGTATTTATTATTAACATTGCTGAAAACAGAAGATGGTGTCTGCTAACTCAAGAAAGATGAGAGTACGAAATTACCTTGATGAGGCTCTTATTTGCAGGACTATAATAATGAGTTATTTAATGATGTTTGAAACTTATATGGTCGGGTTTCAGTAAACATGCCATATATATTTACAAATAAATGTGTTTATTTACTTTTTGAAATAAGAATTTTGATTAAATAGTGTAGTGTCATAACTGTTAATACACAAGGTATATTATATATCATTTATCATTAGTAACATAGTGAAAAGTGTTTTAATTTTAAATTGTTGTTTACATGTTTGCTGGTATTTGATTCTATATTGTTTTTATTTTATTATTATTTGTTTTTATTTGATTATTATTATGTAAATGTTGATTTTTAATAAGATTCATATAATCTTGATAAGACAATATTGGATAAATACAACATAATTGATTCTTGTTTTTTTATTTTTTAATTGCTATGGTAAGTACATTGTGAAGTTGATGCAGCTTTAAAAAATAAATTATTCTAGGGGAGAAAAAGCTGATCAGGCACCTATTCATCCATTAATTGCATTTTAAAAATAATAAATGTATGTGCAGTGCATTTGTTTTGTTTTTTCAATCAAAAACTTCTATTTAATGTATATATATATATATATATATATATATATATATATATATATATATATATATATATATACACACACACATAAAACATACTTTGCACTTACACAATAAATTATCACATAATTAAATAGTAAATTAAAATAATGAATATTAAAACGATACAACAACAATTCTTAGTGGTATCATTAATAGCTGTAACTAAAATAAATTGAACTCTTGAGGTTGAATGATTTTCTTTACATTTAATTAGTGTGAATAAACTGATAATAGGAAATTAAAATTTCCAATTGTCATTATTTATGGAATATTTAATAATTTGATGTATTTCTTGATCTAGACTTTGTTTTTGAGACTAAGTCAAGTTACAATTTGTTATTAAACCTGTTATTTGAAACATAATATTTCATTTATGAAATGGAAAAATATGTTTTATCGAATTTTTATTTAAAAAATGATTACCTTTTGATTAATTTGAATTTCAGGATGGTTCTTCCCTTTTGTAAACCCCTTTAAACATTATTATTCTCAAGAATTTTTATATCTTTCTGTATAAAAAAATTGTAGCATTTTTCTTTAAAATAGAAAAATTTTAATGAAAAACAAAGAAGCTCATTTATCATTATTTGAATACTTCTTTTGGTAAGATTTTCAAAGAATAAAGATATGTATCTGTATGTATATATCAGGTGGAGAAATGAAATATCGCAGGAAAAAAAAAAAAAAAAAACATGAATTTGGTATCAACTTTATATTGTGTTTAAATATTACACAAAGGTGTTTTGTATTTGTTAAATAATGTTTTATTATAGAGTACAATGAATATGGTTCGCAAGTAAGGAAGAAACATACAAGTCCTTAGTTTCATTAAGTTTCATTTATTAATTCTTTCGGCATATTTTATAGCCTTTATTTAAAACAACTATATCAAAACATTCCTTAAATAAGGAAAATATATTTAAAATAAAGTTAACAGAATATAACAGAATCTCTTAAAGAGACTATCTGGTCATACTTTGGATAAAAATATAATTCTATTAATTTATTTCATATATCAATAATTATTTTTTTTGGTCTGCTAAATGAAGAAAATTGAGTAATATGAAAAACACAAGAAATAATTAGTTATTATGTTTATTATCAATTTATTTTTGTAGCTAAGCAAAACGTTAAATTTCTTATTTTAATTATAATTTTTTAACAATCATTTCGTGATCGAGAAAAAAAAATAAATTTACAAAAATTTATAAGTATAAATATTGCTTGTTGACATATATGAATGGATAACATAGTGTGAGCTATTAATGGTCCTTGTAATTAAAAGTACAATTCATATCACTCTGTGTTCTTCATAATATATTGATCTACAAGAACAAGAATAAAAAATAAAAAACATTTGTAGTATTGATGTGTTACAATAACATTGTCTGTAAATAAGTCAAAGGTAACTATCATCAAATGTGGCTATTATTTTCTATCAATTATATAAGCTTGTTAAAGTTTAATATTTTGTACAGTTCGCATCTATTATGTACACATGTACAGTAAAACTAAAACAATAACAATTGTCTACAGAAAATTTTACACACTTTTCCCATGGCACAATAAAAAATAAGTGTAAGATGACTTTAACATAACTGCCTCTTGAATTACACATCTTTACAAACTTAATAGTTTATATCTAATACGTCAGATGTTACTCCTATGAGGCAGATCCTTAGTTAGTATCAAAATGGAAACAATAACTGTACATATTTATATTTACTGATAACTTGAGTAGCTGATAAGTTTCTATTTACACTTCTGAGACAGGTCTTGTGCCCTGAAAAGAAATAACATTAAGTAGTTAGTTAAGTTATTAAGTATTAAACACTTAAGGATAAAGGATAAAGTTATAGTGCTATTATTAGTATACCTTAATTGTCTACTTTGATATAAAAATTTGATGTCCATATTATTATATATTAAAGTTTTTGGATTAAAGAATAAAATGAATTTGGTCACGGATATAAAGCAAACATATCAATTTTTCTTAAATTAAGATGAACCTTATTCGAATTTGTCTTAAATTATGTTTATTTTCAATGTCTCAGTAATTTAAAATAGGTTTAATAAAGCCTGTAGAACTTTTCAAATCGCATGTCAGTCTAAGGCAAGGGTGCTTGTTAAGCCCGTTGTTGTTCTCTCTCTTTGTCAATGATATGGTGGACTGGCTTGAAGGAGGCATTATCATAGGGAATACAAAGATAAATATCTTAATGTACGCTGATGATGTAGTACTCATCGCAGATAATCCGAATGTGTTGCAGAAAATGATAAATAGACTAGAGGAATATTGTGACACATGGAATTTAGATTTAAATCTGATTAAATAAAAAATCTTAATATGCAGGAAGAGAACTTATAAACGAGATAAGTCCCTAAAATGGCATTACAAGGGTGAAAAACTAGAGTGTGTAAAGAATTACAAATACCTCGGAATCACACTAACACCAAATCTGTCCTTAAAAACCCATTTAAAAGATAAGTTAGTAAATTGTAAAACTGCGATAATGGTTCTCTGGAATAAACTTATAAAGAATAAAGAGATAGACCTAGAGAGAAAGTATCTAATCTTTGAAGCAGCAGTTAAAACAATTATTTGTTATGGTGGAAAAGTATGGGGATACCAAGAATCAGATATATTAGAGCAAGCACAGAGGTTTTTTATTAAGAAGATGTTAGGTATACCGCATAACACCCCTAATTATATGTTGTATCTTGAGACTAAACGTAATGCCCTCTTCATTGACACCTTGAAATTACACTTGGATTATCTTGTGAAGGTCTCTAAAATGGAAAATAATAGATTTCCAAAATTGATAGCAGGAAATGCCATAAAAACAATGTCTCATGGGTATCTATCATTAAAAATGTATTTCTAAAACATTTAGGATTAACTCTGGAAAATGATAGTTTCATAGAGCAAATAGAAAATTCCCGGTCACTTTTTCTGGAAAATGTTACTAAAGCACTAAGAAATAGCTACATAGAAAGAGCCAGAGCAGCAGATTACCACCGTATCTATGCCCTTCTGTTTTATTCTTATGACTATTTTCAAGAAAATAAAAACATCCAGTATAGCCGTCTCATATTCAAGGCAAGAGGAGAACTGCTAAGCTTAAATTACCAACCATGGCTTCAAAAATATAAAAATTGTTCCTTATGCAATTTAAACACCCCGGAAGACACACATCACTTCATATCAGTATGTCCTATATTAGCGGAACTTAGGCAAAACATTTTTGGAAAGCCTACTTTTTCTTTAAACGAGACAATAGACATCTTAAACGGGAAATACAGTAGAGAATTATAACTATACCTACAAGTAGGAACAAGATATAGAGCAGAGCTGATTAAAGAATTTAATATTTAAAATATGCAGTATATATATTTCATTAACATATTTTTAAAGAGAGATATGTTAAAAAAAAAAAATTAAAAAAAAAATAGCTTCTACTAGGTATAAGAACATGTTGTAATAGGTACATCTGTAGTGGTTTATATAATTTAATACCCATACGATTAATTGTCCTTTATCTATCTTGTAAAAGCTTTTATTTACCTGTTAAATTTTATAAGAGATGCACATAGGCATTGTTTTCCTTTTGTTTTTATCGTTTTGTTCTGTGAGGAAACTCTTCTGTTTTGTTTGTTTTTATATATTTTTACGTTTTTATGTACACAGAAAATGAATATGGACAACTCGACAGACGGACTTAGTCCATTGTCCAATTGCGTTTGAGAAAAAAAATATATACAGTAGTAATTAGTAATTTATGTAAATTTGTAAATAAACGTATCTATCTATCTATCTATCTCTACCTAATAAAGCCTGTAGATGTTGCCCACTTGAATGTTTCTTGCCTTCTTTCTGTCTGAACTAACATGCAAGGGGTTCGGAATCTTAGCATCATTTAAAAATTACATAAATTTTAAAGGTTACACAGTGTTAAAAAAATAAAAGGAAATGAATTAAAATTGCTTTAATGGAATTAGAATTTAAAGCATCACAGGATTGAAATGGACTAGATATGGAAAACATAAAGTTGTTTTAGTACACCATTGCATATTATGAAAGCTAGTTTTTATTAAAATAAAAGCTAATAAACGAGTTTTACAATTTTTTTTTTATTTTACTAGCTTCATACATGAAGGTTTGAAGACAATGAGAACATTTTTGTTCAATGACAATTATTTATATATTTTCAAACTTGATGTTTTTGATCTATTTTACTCATACTGAAAATTGTTCCAATTTGTTTTCATCATATAAAAGAACCTGAAAACATGAAAATTCAGTCCTCATTTTTTATGCCTACCATAAAAAAATTAAGAGCTGATTACACCTCATAGGGTGGGCTAATTAATTAACTAATTATGGGGGGAAGGAGGTCTAAGGGTTGATCATGATTCTCGGCCAAATAACCTAGAAACAAAACATCCCATTCATTGTTGCATTGCATTGCAGAATATTGCATTGTTCCTGACCATAAACACTTCATGGGTTATAGTGGTACAGTTTTTAATCTTATTCAAGTAAAAATAATTAGATAAAATCACCAAAAAGGTATTTGAAAATTATATTTGTAATTAATTAATCTTGTTTATAAAAATAAATATTTAACTTCTTTGAGTGGTTTTAATTTCCTTATTTTTTATATGTGGCACCTATGTATACTATGGTTAGGGATTTATGATGAATAATGTGAAATGAAAAAAAAAAAATTCATCCAAGTAGGTCTGTGAAAACGGGCATATGTGCATTTACTCCAGCGAAAAACCAATGGGATGTAATGTTACTTTTATTTATTTATTTTTTATAATATATTTCAGTGATGGTCAAGATTTATGTTGTATCATAAATTTTCACGAATACGGACAAGAAGAAGGGGTTGGTTGTCTGTGTTGGATTATACTCTGATATAAATTGAAAGTAAAACTATAATTGAGTTAGTGATAATGGTGATTATGAGTCGAAACCGTAAAAAGTTGAAGAAATTGTATTAAAAGAAATTTAGAAAATCACTCAAAAAATAAAAGTAAAATAAAAAATCACAAAAAGCAACTATGTAGGAAAACAAAAGCGAATACAACCTAGAAGAATAAAGGAATGGACTTATACATTTGAAAAAAAAAAATGTAAATACATTGTATACTTATTATAAAAAAAATATTTTATATTATTTATGTAGTTACTTAGATACTGAACCTCTCGTAAAAGTACTTATCTGTAAACTAGAACGATTTTATGAAAAAAGGTTGGTTGGTCATCGGTATGAGAAATTCGAATCAATATTCATGTCCAAGGAATAATGTATTTTGACATTTAAATCACTCCATTTATAATTTTTGGTGTAAGGTAGTCATTATATATTCATCTAGACACTCGTCAGAAACCGTACTGGTACACCCATTTTCCTTAGAATTTATACCTTGATTCATTTCGAAAATTGCTGGAGAATTTCCTTCGTACCGCATTTCGAATTATATACGTCAATGAGAAATTTAAAAAACTTGTTTTGCTAATCATTTTTAGGGTCATCATTCCATTGTAAAAAAAAATGTGCCTCATTAGGCTTTTTTAGAAAAAAAAAATGATACCTTTAAGGTAAGTTTTTGAAAAATAAAATTCGTGGTATGAATAATTGAACATTCTAAAACTTGAATCTCAAGAACCTTCCCACCTTAGGGATGGGGGGGGGGGGGGCGTTGTTATGAAGTATGAAAATCAGAATATAGAGAGAAATAAGTATCTTACCGTTATGGGCTTGATGCGTCTTGCTGCAAGGAGTCGTCGCTCTCAAGATAGGTGACGTAGCTGTCGGTAGAATCCGGGTGTACCATGTCGGCGGGTGCCGGTGCCAAAACTTCATGGCCAGGCACTGGACCCCCTGTCGCCCCGCTCATCTCATAGCCATGCCCGTGCAGCTAAAAAAACAATGAGAATTGAATACCGAATTTTTCAACATCATCTAAATATCAGCATTAAGGAACTCGTTAGAAAATGTCCTAATCAGGAGAAGGAGAAGATTGGGAAGTGGAGGAATGGTTGGTATAAGATCGAATTTCATAAAACAATCTACCCTCTACCCACCCCTTTAAAAGATGTAATCTGATTTTTTTTAAACAGTTTTACCCACAACGGTGGATTTTCGCTTCAAAATTTAGAATAAACGTTTCGATATTTTAGGCAAAATCAGAATTGACGAGGAAGGAAAAATGATAAATGAAAGCTAAGTAAAACGAAGGCTGTTAAATTTAAGAAAAAGATTTTTGGATGAAATTCCTGATGATCAATCATCATCCCAGATAATCATAGAGAAAACACTCGACCATTTTCCACCTTTAAATTGATAAATAAAAACACATTGATTCAAAACGAATAAAGTACATTTTTAGCTAGAAAAAATAGTAGTCTAATAGAGTCAGTTGAGTATATACAATTATGAATTGAATTTTGATCCACTCTGATTGCAAACTGTGAGTTATGTAATATTTATGCTATTTGGTTAGTTTCTAAAAGGCTGCTGGTGTGAGATGTGCTATGTCAGGTCTGGAGTTATGTGATTCATTATTTGTTTTTTTTTTAGTCATAATATTGCCTGAATTCGCTCAAAGTCTATTCCGATCTGATCATTACAGTCCGATGTTTTGTTTTAATAATTGATCAATAGGACCTTTTTTTGCGGTCTAAATAGTTTCTTTTAAATCAACAAAAAAAAATAAAGGTACTAATTTGTAATCTTTACTCCACGAAGGCGGCTCAATTCAGATCATTTCGAGCACACACTAAATGAAATCCTGAAACAATCCTGGTGTACTCAGAATAAGTCTAAATGACCGATTACCCAATCGCTTAGGATAATCTTATACTCGAGTACGTTTTTCGCCTATTAAAGATCTAAGAAAAAAATCCTTCGGTCAGTAGTTTTTTTCTTTAGTTTGAAACGCTTTTTTTGCTTCACTGAACAATAAATTTGCTTTTTATAGTTCATGCATGTTGTCTATAATTATACTCCAATGATGTAGAAACGAATTCTAATATCATTTTTATCCAAGAACAGAGAACTTAGAAACTGTTTGTTTCATTTGCACAATGGGCAAATGATAATTGACGAAGTAATATAAAATATTTTCGGATTATTCCACATCCAAGTTTAAGATTTCTATGAAAACAAGAAGGTATGAGTTTTAAAACAAAAATGATAAATTAATTAGAATTTGAAGAAAAAAATATCGATAAAACATCTGAAATGTTAGGCAAAGATTCAAAAGAAAAACAACACACTGTATTGTGCATTAATGAAGTTATTGAGTTAATTAGGCTTGCTAAAGCATTCTTATATTTATTAATATAATAATTTTTGCGGATTTTCACTAATAGGAAATAATGTAGTATTGGACGTAATGTCTAACCTTCTATTTGTTTGATTCATTGAATTAAACTATGATATAATACAAAAGGAGAGAGAATTAATTAATGCGGCAAAAAAAAAAAATATATATATATATATATATATATATCATAATATGAAAGTAACCAATGGCGGTCCCAGAAAAAAAAATTTGGGGAGGGATTAATCGGTAAGTATACATAAACCAAAAGCAGTACACAGATTTATTTACAAAAAGAATAAGAACTTCATTAAACTTTTGTTCCACTAATCTTTTTTTCCGAATTTCGGGGATGGATCTATCCCCCATATCACCCCCCCCCCCCCCACAATGATGAACTTCCCCTGAACGTAACATCTTTATGGGTTTTGTTGTCGGGCGGAGAACATAAGGCCTCAATACAAAATAAAAAGAAATAATTTTATATTATACTTGATACACTAGAAAATCCAGAAACAGGTCTTCGAAAAGATGCGGGGACTATCGGCTGTAAAAACCAAAAATAAGACCGGAAAAAAAAAAAAAAAAATAGTTAACGGTAACACACTTAATATATACTTTGGTCATTTATAAAATGCTTGTCTCCACTCTTCTGTCTTTAATCGAGTACCCCATGTACCTCCTTCCCAGCTAGGACTTCAGTAACTGACTAAGTAATACTTGTTAAATCCAAAGACTATAAGATATAATATGTTACTTCGATATTATAATTATTTTCTATTCAAATGAATATTTTTGACTCGATAATAGCAATAAACATCCATTAAGAATCACTCCAAAGTTGTTAGGTAAAATATTAAAATTATGAAATTATCTCGAAATATTTTTGATATTCATATGTTATAAAAAATAATACCAAAAGTTTCCTACAGCTTTGGTTCAGTCATTATAAAAACATAAAAATATTATCACGTTTTATTCGAACATGGAGAAATGTGCTGACTTAACTTTTTTGGCAAGGATTCATACAAAGATCATAAAGTTTTACCAGATAATAAAAAAAATAGCCATTGTTCGATGCAACAAAGATTCTTGAAAATTTTCGCGTTCCTCAAATTTTGAACCAACTTCTTTTTAACCCAGGAGTATCCAACGGAGAAAGTTCGGTCAGCTTAGCCACGGATTTTAACAGTCAAGAATTTAAACCGAGGCACTCAATTACAGAAGGTAACTTCTTCAGTTGATTCGAAATTTGATAAAGGTTCAAAAAATTCATTTAAATCTTCAATGAAAAATTATAACGTAGTAGCATAAAGGCTGTTATATGTTTTGCAATATTGAAACGACTAGAAATGCTTGAATTGCCATTAGATATAACCCAGTTATTTAAAAATAATGCTTAATTATATGAAGTTCAAAACACGATATGGTTGTAATTTTTTTAGTATTAAAATAAAATCAATAAAAAATATATACACAAAGAGTCAAGCTCCACTCGAGAAGTTCCACTACTATAATGATTGAATAATAATTAAAAAGAAAATAGTAAATCATAAATATAAGAAAAAAAATCAGGCAAAGTTACTGAGACAAGCATAAATATTTTTTGAATTTATAATTACAAATAAACTAATTTTGTTAGTTGTTAAGGGTTAGCAGAAGCCAGCGAGAACAATAACATTTCAAAAAATTAGTTCAATATGTCCTCAGTTTTTAATTAAGGATAAATAGATTGTGACTATATAACATTTAGGGGTAGTTAAGTAACTGAGGTTATGCAATAATCCCATTGAAATTAGATTCTATCTCAAAATTTCAAATTTTTCTCATGAAGATTTTTTTTAGAACAACAAATTTATGAAATGTTATGCTACTAATCCCAGAACCAAATTATTTGAGGTACTGATTCTGTTATAGTTACAATGAGTTTGTTATAGTTGTTAAGGGGAAAGGTAAAGAAGCTCTGAAATAGGCCTATTATATTATTATTATTTGTTTGTTTATTTTCGGAAAACCGATCACCACCAAAATACCCAAAGAAAATGTTTAACTTACGTAAGGGGGGAAAAACCTCCACACTGGACCTTTCCCATCTTCGGCACTGCATATGCTGTGCTGAAGGAGAAAAAAAAAAAAAAAATAAAGTCACAAACACAAAAACAAACATTACAAAACATTTAACATAAATTAGCTCAATATTGTCTAAATAGCATAATTTTGAACAGCTTCAAACACAATATTTAAAAACAAAACAAAAATCAATAAATTATGTAGAAAACTCCTGTTTAGTTAATCAATCATCAAACCGACCGGGAAAACAAAAAATAATTTGTAGACTTATAAGCATTTGCAATTGCCAATTTCTAAAACTTCCTATATGGTTAATTTAAAATATGAGAGGATTAATTCATTTGAATTACATTATAATTTATTTGTGGTTCAATTTGACGAATCACTTTATGTACCATTTCAAGAAAAAAATACTTTTACATAATTGATTTATGTGAGAGAATACAACATTCTCAGAGAAGCTCATCCTCGTTTAATGCTTATATAATTTATATTTTCCTTAAAAATATACTACGAAAATAAATTGAAACAAGCACTTTAAAAAAATAGCAATTTATAGATATAACCTTTACTGCAATAATAATAAATAATTGGTAAATTGGACTGTATTTTTATTTTTTTAATTCATAGAATTTGATTTATTGAAAAGATATTTTTAAACAAGCGAATTATAAAACATAATTCCCATATATCACAACCCAGCTTATCTTCCATTTATTACCACCACTCCATTCGAAAAGTAATACACAGTATATCGCGATAAACCGAATAAGACAACAATTCAATGGAAAGAGTAAAATAATGTAGTAAAAAAAAAAAAAAAAAAAAACCCTTAATTCTTAATGTAGTGGACCGATCTCCGACTGTTAGCAGTTTAAAATTATTCATCTTGTTAAATTCGTCTGCCACACGAGCCTACGGAAACCATTACTGGATCAACAGCTAAACCGATATTCGCAACTTGAATTTCTGTCGATGGTTAAGAAATAACAAAACCGGCATGTGACCCTGTATTTATTGAAAATTCTTATTTATTTTTTAAGGGAGTAATCATAGTAAACAATTTTTTAGGAAGAGACAAATCATTTAATATTTAATTAATAATTATTTCAGGACAGATGTTAATATAACTTTCCTTCTTATTTTTTGTTCCGTGCAATTTCGTGTGTGCAATTCCAAAACACACAGTATATTTATTAATATATATATATATATATATATATATATATATATATAGTGTTTATATCTACTTATATACACGCACATAGAGGGGAAAAGGGACAGAAAAAAAAATCTATGGGTTGGGATGGGTGGTTATTAAAACCCCCTAGGTACAGGAGCTTTTAACCCCTCCCCCTCAGCCATGGTCTCCATTATGAGGGGAGAGCCGGTAAGAGGGGGAAGGAGTGAGAGAGAGCGAGAGAGTGAGAGAGATGTTTGACATAATGTATGGAGCGGACCCGGGTAGCTAAGGTAACCGTGGACGCGGCCTCTCTGCGCAACTCCGGCCGAGGTGTCAATACCGGCTCCCTCATTCGCCACAGCCGATCCTAATGAGAGGAAATCCTCAACCGCATCTCATCCACTGCCAACCGAATCAACAACGCTACAGCCAACTGTATCAACATCTCAAATAAGCGAATTCCGTCAATCTATTTGCAAATGAGCACCTATACACATCAACTAACTAAAAGCGGTATTGAAAAAATAGGAGGAAACAGTGTACCTTACGGACAACAAGTGTCTTGGCTGGATTTCAAAATATATATTCATAAATATATATTCTGTCATAAATTTCACAAACACAGAGGTATAAAGTAAATAGATTTTTTATGCCCTTCTATCTCGATAGAAACCTGTTGTACTTTACGAAATGCGATACAACTCAATTGGAACACTGCAGAAAACCTGATTCTTCCTCAAAACCTTGTTTAGAGACCAAAATTCTCTAATCAAATCTTAATTCAAGCGATAACTCTCGTTTATTAGGGTTGTTCGCCCCCTTAAAAGCATAGAAAACTGTTTCTTTGTACAAAAATAATGATTACTTCTTCAAGAAAGTCCTGAAAGTCAAACTTCATTTCAAGGATTCGAACATGTTCCTCCTCATGAATATTATTTAATGCGGGGTCCGATTCTTTCCACCGGTTCCAGATAATCTATTCAAGCTTATTTTCAATACTCTCACAACTATTTCATGGTTTAGAATTTCGATAGAAAATAAGAAGAGGGAATACGTTTGAAGATAAAGTCGCTATTGCAACCAGTTTTTTCACGAAATAAATGCTTATTTAATTTCTTAATCTTGAAATACTCATATTTTTCTATTTTTACTGTTCCCCCGTAACACCTACAATAGCTTGTTAGCTTCGCTACATGAAGATTTATCGTACACCTGGACAGTAAAAAGGACTCATCAATACAAAGAAGGAATCAGTATATCATAAAAATGTAATGGCGATTGTATTTATAAAAATTTAGCACCATGCAAAAAAAATAAAATTATTTTATGTAAAAATGAGTTCTACGTCGAATAGATAAAACTTCCTGAAAGATAGCATATACGACAACTGATCAAGTTATACAACTAGCAGTCTGAATTTACTCATGAGATGTCTACAACAAAGTACAATGTGGATGAAAAAAGATTTTCTAAAACATAAGATTTAATAAATCATACATGATATCACGTATCCATTTCAGGTTTAGCTGATTGTATCTATTTAGCCGAATCTGTTTGTTCATAGATCTAAATACTTTGTGTAGTAAGGTTATTCTGTTCGATTAGTTATTCCGATTGATGCCGACTTGGTAAAATCAATATAAATATTTTCAAATTGATCGAATCTGAATTTTTTGTAATGTCGCTATTCTTTATTCAACAGATAGTCTTGTTTGTTCAGGATTTTTCCTAAGAGATTTATCGAAACAATATAAAGGTAAATCAATTAGGATTTTGAAAGGGTTGAAGATTCGAATGGGAACTATGTATTCGAAGTATGATTCTAGCATTAGAACAATAGTATGTTTAAGTAAGTATATATAACATATATTAAACATTAACTGTATTTAAGTGTAGCTAACATCCAAGTGCAGTGCTGAGGATGTTCGTAATGAACTCCATATCCTAATAATTGGAGACCATATTTAAGTAAGAATGGTATAAAGAGCAGTGGCGTATATAGAAATATTGGAGGAGTAAGTAGTGATTTGGAGGTGTGTCCGATCTATTATACTTACAGACGACTGGTGGGTTGTGGGGTTCCGGTACTGCTACAAACATGACTGAATAACATTATTAACTGTTTCATCGGTTATGCATGATCCATTAACATAATTCAGATTACGATACTTAATCTTTTTTCCTTATACTACTAATATCAGAGAGGGTCCGGATCTCCTGCTCTCCCGCCCCTTTTATATACGTCCTCGATGACAAGTATAAAATTCTAGACACGTGTTTCGCCATCACACCAAATAAGATAAGAGAGAAGAATGGAGATGTTTTAAAAGAACTTGAATACTTGATTGACATGAGTGATATGTTGGTGACGGTTGTTGTTTTTACCTGACTGACGAGATGTTGGAAGGGAGGTGCGGATGGGTCGAGTCGTTCCAGGTCGGTGTGGAGAGCGAAGTCGCTGAGGGCCTTCCACGGCGGCTGGTAGGACGTCACTTCGATGGGGTTCATCCCGAGGGGGCTCTCGTGGCGAACAGGGGACGAGGCTACCATTGGGATACCCTGCATCGAGCCGTAACCCAACTTCCTTCCGTCCTGAAAAAAAAAAAAAAACATCGTTCATATTAATAACGATATATATGTTACAGGTATGGCAGATAACTCTTTTAAAAAATAAATAAAAATCTACTTTAGTATTATTGATAGCTTCCAGAATAAAGCTCCAGGTTTCCCAAATAGAAAGAATAAGATTGTTCCATGCTACACACTATGCAACAACTCTTTGATTAAAAATAAATTGCAATCAAAAATAGCATTCAAATAGATGACTTTTGTTACAAAATCGGAGTTACAAAATAGCTTGGTTTGAATGAAAATACTTTGAGGTCTTATGGATGAAGCTATACCATTTCAACTTGAAAACGTAAATACCAGATGAAAATGTAGTACTGAACGTGATGTGTGGACATGCAAACGACAATAACGTGTTTCGTACATGTTAAAAATTGGCCTCGCCGTCTTTCTAACAATATCTCATATATGTTTGAACTATTTCTCAATCTTATTACAATTTCGTATGGAAGTTTGTTGGTTATAATGTTGGTTTAGCATAACAACCTCCATGCAATTATTTATTAGTCCTTAAAACGTTCTTTGTTAGCGTTTCGGAGTGTACTCCCCTCATTGTCATCAGTAGATCTTTGTGGATCTTATTGTTACGACTTTGGTCTCATGCTCTGATTATCAGGCATTATTAACATTATTCGGTCTTTTTTAGAAAAGAACCATACTGTGATTTTATCTAGTAACTGGTAGCAAATGATAAATACAAAAGTAAAAGGCGAACCCGAAAGTCCGATGCCTAACCACTATTCGATCCTTCCACACCTGTATAACGACCGCTGTCCAAACCGAATTTCGATAGATCTGCCTTAATGCAATCCTCCCACCTCCTTCTAGGCCTACGTCCGGACGTTTTCACTACGGCACCGCGCATATTAATATTTTTGGAATTCGTTCACTTCAAAGTTCCGTAATTTTACATGCCTATATTATACAGTTCACTCAGTTCGACATTGTGGATTACTCGGTTATAGTTAAAGAAACATATATATTTAACAAGTATTTTCTGACTTTTTTTTTTGTTTTAAATAAAATATAACATACATAAAATTATTTCGGTGGCCTTTATTCCTGATTATCCGTAATTATTTCGAAAAGGTCCTTCCTTATTCATGTAACGTTGCTCACACAGGAATTAATCATAGTTAGATATGTTTCGCATTCTTTCTTTTTTCGTTTTACCATGTTCTTGTACGTTTACCAATTTCATATCTGCAGTGCCTTTTATTGTATTTATATTTTACTTTGTCTTTGTTTTCATATCATTACGTGCACTTTTTTACATCTCAACTCCTTTGGTACTATTCCTTTTTTAACAAAGAAACAACGCGTTCCCTCTTAATCTTTGCAAGTGTTGTAAACTCCTAACAGATTCATTTCGTTTTTCATAGAATACTTTTGACAACAATAACATAAACATTGAGCTATTAGATGATTTTATCAAAACATGTGTTTTACTAAAACGCGGATGAATCTTTTCTCATCAATGGCTTTAGAGTATCAAATAACAAAGAAACGGTTACTTTTACTCACTAAAAAGTAACTGGCAGGCCTTTTTTTAAAGTGTATAACGGAGGTTACTTGGAAGCTCTGTAGGTTTTACTTTTGGGTATCCAAACCTAAGGAGGACCCGACGCCGAAACTCGACATCCACCGACGGGGACCGAAGTCGGAAGAGGTCCGGACAGGAAGGGAAGTTTTAGTTATATTAGATCATTCCGGTGGGACTAATTCAGTTTCTATGTAATTCGGTTGTTGGAGCGGTGAACCACTTAGCCCCGGCGCCTCGCTACATCCGGCCATAGGTCACTTTTTTTATGTCGCTCCCCGGAGCCTAATGCAGCCGCACTGTCCCCTTCGATCACACACGCTCTGATAAATCTTAATTTATCTCTCTCTCTATACTCTTATATAGCACAGTTTTTGTTGCATCGTCTGTCGGAGCTTATTGTCAATAGAGGGAGAGCCGTTATATTGTCAGTTTCGATGTAAAACAAATGTATTTTCATTCATAAATCGTATAAACTAAACGTATACGCCTAAATAAGCTACTAGTCAAGGTGAATTAAAAAAGAAAAAAAAAACATATTTGTAATAAAACTTTAGTGTGGTGCATCCTACAATCTTCAGTAGAATTTATAGTAATTTTAAATAAATGGATAATACAGTAACTACACATATAAACGTACGATCTGTGAGAGATAGTCAACTGTTAATCTTTACGATAGGTTAAATGATGATCAGGATTTTCAGTTTGAAACAATTTTTATTTTCGAAAGCCAACGTTTCGATCCAACTTGTGGATCTTCATCAGGGCTAAAAGAAAACAAATGTATGAGTATCTATGCTAGAGGATGACAATAAATGAATAATTACAGAACTGATAATAATATAAAAGATGGTAAGCATTATACATGAATATTTAAATAAGTAGCTGGTTAGCAAGATAAAATAGAATCTGATATTTACCTTCTGAGTCAAGGTAGATACAAAGCCTGGAGGTAAAATAAGGTAAGAGGTAGAGGTAGGGGACAGTTTGCCGACTTCAAAGGTTTATGACGGCGGAAACCCAATGCGAAAATAAAAAAATTTTCAAACTGAAAATCCTGATCATCATTTAACCTATCGTAAACGTACGATAATAAATATATAAATTATGAAAGTATTTATTCTTTACATTTCTTTTATTATTTATTATTACTATTATTATTTTAATATGTTACTTCCAAAGTTTTCACTATGCTTGGAGGCCAATCGCCTCAAACCCTGGTGATAATCGATATCGAAAGCCCAACATCGATTTCATAGATATAGAAATATCGACCTATATTTATCGATACCATAAAAATATAGGACATGAAATATCGATACTATGAGTATTAGATATTTTAATCGATATAATAAATATTTTGAAAAATTAACATGAATATGAATATTAATTCTCTAGCTTAAAGGCACATCTAAACATATTTAATAACATACGTTTCAATGGTATGTTACTTATTAATTATTATAATCTTTATTGAAAAATATTACAATCTGTCACGGTAGAGGACAATGGTAATAATGCTCCCTGATCACATTCATACAGTATTTACAAAAAAATAAAATAAATAGTAAATCAAAATAATCATCATTTTAATTAATTAATTAAAAAAAATAAACCTTAACTCAAGTAAATCGAAGCAAATATCATAACCACATACAAATCCTATATACAATGTTACTACCGAATTATTTGCCGAAAATTGGTTTTTAGCCAGGAAAAAGACACATATTTTTCTATTCTTTATAAATTATTAATTTTTTTCATTATTTTTATATTAAAATTAATTCTTATAAAAAGGTAAATAATGAGATTGCCATATATACGTATGTATAAAATTAAAGGAGCCAACTGAATATAAAATAAATAATTCAAAGCGACAGAGTAATGGAAATCAAAGGTTGAATATGGTCAGGAGAAGAATTAAAATAGTAAACAATTTATATTATCAAACACAAAAAAAGGAAAGAAAAAAAAGACCAATCGTGATTATACTTATTTTATTGGAAGGAGTAAGCCTACGCCACGATAATACGCAAATTACAAAGTGAAGAAGAACGAGAAGCTTCTAATTAGTATGATAAACACAGCGTCACTAATTTCGTAGCCTACTTAACATCTGTCGGCTAATTAGTTCTTTAGTGAGTAAAAGAGTCGAGATAATACAAGAGAATCACTGCACAACCATGAATACTGCATGACCCCAAACTCGCCCTTCACTCACCAATTAAATACCCCCACATCTTAGGGACACTACCTCCCCATCAATAGTGAATGTACCCAGGGATTTCACGTCAGATCCTGAGGCGATCATGCGCGTCATGAATGCATAAGCTCTTCTCCCCTGTTCATCCGGACTTAGCTCTTCCAACCCCTCCAACTTACCCTAATGTTGGGATTTTTTTTTTTTTCAGAGTTCAAGGGTCACAGTGATTTTTTATTTAGCTACATCTTCATGGAGGTGATTCAAGGAACACCGTTATGTTACACATTAGATAGGTTGGGCAGATTTCTGGAAGTAGTCTGATTACATGTTGCAATCACGTACGCTTTTTTTAAAAAAAACTATTTGTTTATATCAATCTATGGGTGATTAAAGGCACTTAGGATCGTTTTTGTATTTATGCATTAAAGTTGAACGAAGAGAGGTACATAACACAAACAAAGAATAGTCCTAAGTTGACCATTAACCTGAGTAAGAGTCTCTTTAAATAGAATGAAATGTTTAATTTCTATGCGTTGCGTCGAAAAGTGCACCTAATTGGGAGATCTATTATATCTGAGCTTATTGGTTTTTAATGAACAAAGGACGTCGTTGGGAATATCCAGATAGAATTTCGATCACTGAATATGCCATGTTAGAAGCATGAATACACAGGTTTCCCACGATATTATCCTTCAAACAAAATCGGAAGTTTCCGATCCTGCCTGGGAGGACCTCCTCCAGTGTGATGTTCGAAATAGCTAGGATGTGTTGTATCCCATATCATCAACCTCATTTCTTAACTTCTTAGGGAGTATGCTTCGAATCCCAAAAAATGAACAAGTGGAAATTTAACCTTTTCCACATGATTCAGTTTGTGCGTGAGCAAAAACTTTCATTTTTCGCAAAGTAACGCATGGTTGATTTTCTAGGATAGATTATAGCAAAGCGCAGTTCATTTAAATCACGATTTCTTTTATCGAATCCAAACCTATCTATCCAATTTATGTATAACATTTTCAATGCCTTGTAAAGGGAATGTCATGAAAAAAATGAAGAGTCTGCTTTTACTCGTAGTTAAAAAAGACTTAAGAAAATAGCTGGCGAAGACGAGGAGGAGAAGGAAGGATCTGATTAGGGAAGGGTAGCCGGAAGGGTGACAGGCTTTCATGAGGAAGGAGGGGTTGGAGAGAAGTGACAATGGCAAGGTGGCTTCACGGATCAATGATGTCGCTTCCACTCCACTCTCCTCCCAATCACAATATCCCCATTGTTCTCTCCTCATTTTATCTTTCTGTCCTATGCTCTCATAAGCTCTGCCTTTTCTGCCCGTTGAGCAAGCTACTCGCCGCTGAGTGACGACTGCACCGGGAGGGGTCTGCGCTTTTTCACAGCTCAGCGACCTCGTCTCCTACCAATCTTCTCCCTAAGTAATACCCCCAAAGCTTAGTAATCATCCATTAAATACCAATACACAAGTCATAATGAATGTATCCCTATTATGATTGAATCGCATGATATTTCTATTGATTTTAGGCAAGAAATAATCCGGTTCTTAAAATCAAAATTACTTCGAAAATCATTCCATTCTCCTTATCTTGTCACATATAAAATCATCCATATAGAAGTAATTCAAGCGAAATAGACAACTCTCTAACTCCATAACTATATAAAGTCTCGAACCCTATAACTGAGTATGTTGCCTCTCATACTAGCTGGGAAAATCCTAAGAGGTGCGTAAAACGAAAATATCGATAGATGAATGTATATTCAATGCTTATGATAGGAGTGTGTTAATTTTATTAGTATTGCGAGGTTCATATTTGTTTTATACGCGTTGGAATTAGATTAATAGATTATTTAATGTGTAAGTTGATGGTTACTCAAAGCACTTTAAAGAGTAAATCTGTCTAACCGGAAGTAATGATGATCCGGGGGCAAAAAGTAGACAGCAGTTGGCCGCTCATTGACGGCTCACTGACCATGAGCAAATATGACATCTCTCTCTCTTCGGTTGTTGGGGAGCCTCGTCAAACAGAGCAACTCATCCCTCCCCCGCCGTCAACATGATTAATTATGGATTTAATACAGAAAAATCCCATTTGTGAGGATTAATTTATAATGGAGGAAAAGAAGGGGGGGGGGGCTAGCTAGGGCTGCAAAGTCAACAGAGGACGTTGGGTCAACAAGAAACCCCAGTGCAGAGAGAGAGAGAGAGAGGAGCACAAATACATAAACAGACGGACAAGCGAAAGACCCCTCTTCAAAGGATGCCGCGAAGAAGCACCCTCAGCGTTCGGCTGCGACCTCCGCCGACGCTCAAGATTATTTTTGCCAAGTCTGTCTGTCTGTTTTGGGCGCCACTCTCGGTTTCGTATTTAAAGAGGGGATGTTTTCCCCCTTTCACCTAGCCAGGATAATATTTTGACAAATCATTTAAACAGATAATATTTAAATATTCCGAAAAAAAGAATAGAGACAAATTTATGATAATGGTTTTTCGCAAAAGATGATATTCTTTAGAGGTAAGTAAAAAATGAAGATAAGAACAACCAATAAAAACAAGGAAATAAGAATAAAGAAATGGTAAAGGGAGAGAGAAATACTTTCTTCAATAACAAAGCAATGCTGCCCTACAGCATAGGGTTGCTAAACACACAGTATACTGCATCAATTCCTGACAGAAATAAAAAATATGTACATTTGTCTTGATATATAAAGATCAGTTAATCTATAAATCGCTTCCATAAATAATGAATTAATGGAACTTTAAATACTAAGGTATGAATGAAAAATTACATTGTGTAAGATAAATTATTTGATATAAGTATAATATATGGTAGCATATAAATGCAAGATCTATGAAACGAATTAATATTATACAACAGAATTAATATTATAAAACTTTTTTTTTTAAATTTAACTTGGCTTTCCTTACTTCGATTTGTTTACTATTTTAGTCATACTTTCAGAATTGATTTAACATTTACTATTTATATCTTCTTATTGTCTTGTTAATTTATTTTTCCTTCCAATTTTATTAGTATTTGTTATCTTTTACGTAGCCCTGAAGAAGTATCTCCTGGAATCCTGCATTTTCCTCAACTGCCAGGAAGAAAAAAATCGTATTATATTGTATATTTTCAATATACAATATAATACAATATTAATTATAATCTCGTATAATTAATAATGTACTTAATTTATATTTTCATTAATTGGTAGATACTGACTAAAAAAATAGATAAAATGTTTGTATTAATGAATAGAATTAATATAGCGATGACGGTTGTATGAGACAACAGAAAAATACGAAAAAGAAGCTTAGATTAACTCTCCGTTTGTAACCCATTAAAAAGAGAAACAGATAAAAGATGGAGTACATATAATTGAGTGTTAATAACATAAGGTGGATCGTTGAAAGAGAAATAAAGGCATGTACGATAATATTGTGCCAATATTTCCTATAACGGACTTCATATAACGAAGCAGCGAATGCCATCGGCCTATCAATAAAAGAATCATGAATAAATAAATATACGTTGCCGGAGTCCCATGGTACACCGAAGCAGAGGGACCTGCCCTCCCATCCATCAATGTTCTTCGCAATGATCGACCCAAAATCCCTCAGCAAAAATACAGCCGGATCCCCGCCGTTTCTGTCGGAACCATCGCAACCGGTACCGCGTATCGATTGTCGCCAGGGCAACCGGACCGGTTCATATTTGTCTTGATGGTTGGCACCCAGGCCCTCGATAATATCACCATCATTTAGCCCATGTCAGTCAACCATCCTGATACAGATTACTACATAATTTGCAGAAAATTCACCATTAAATATATGACAGTACCTATACCAAAATATCGTAATTTTTCCAGAATCTCTATGCACGAATGATGTTCCTAAAAAAGGAAAATTTTCAATTATATCCGTAATTGTATACTTTCAGATTTTTTTTTTCAGCTCCATTTGTAAATCCGGGTCTGTTATTTGTAAATCAGTACTTCTTCCCTGGCTTGTTTCCGTTATTCTGATCCATTAAAGAAGATCTCTCATCCAATACCTTTTTAATCACCTCCTCATATTTAGGCGCATGTCATCTGTCAAAACGTTAGTAAAGAGTCTTTATGTATTGGAAAACTGTTGGAATTTGGAAGTCAGTATAAAATATTTGATTAGTCACTATCAAGCTGCTTTTGAAATGAGCCGTAATATTTTTGACTGAGTGGTTTGAGGTTTTGTAAATGTGTTTTTTTGGCAATCACGCATATTTGTGAGCAGTATATGTCCTTATAGGTTTAAGCAAGTAGGTGTACGTATTTAGTTCTTGTCTAAGCTTTAGTTTTGATGATTTAGAAAAAAGTGGAATCAATATTTGCTCCCGCAGAAGCGCAGACGGGAGGAATAGCAAAGAAAAATTATACAGAAGGAAGAAGAGGTAGTGGAAGAAGAAGCAATTAGAGGGGTACAGACTTTAAAAGATAATGATGAGATCCGAAAATTTCACCACCAAATCAATCAGGACAGAAAAGGATTCAAACCCAGAACAACTACTAGCAAGGATGGCACCCTCCTCTTTGAAAAGTCCCAGATCCTAGAAGATAGCGGAAACATTTTCGGGATCTTTTGGAAGGGTATTCCAGCTTACCTGGAAGGTGGAGATGAAATTGAACCCCAACATGAGGATGATGTCACATGGGCTATTGAGAAGCCTAACAACATGTCAAGAAATGAACAAATGAAGAATAGCTGCTACAAACAGGTGTTATAATGGCATCAGAAGCCATTTTAGGAGCAATCTTATCCCCAAAAGTAACAAACCTCTTCTATATAAAACACTATATTCGCCCAGTCCTAATTTATGTTCAGAGACTTGGATCTTAACTAAGAAAAATGAGCAAGACCTTCTAGTCCACGACCGCAAAATCTTCCGAAACATCTATGGACTAATCCATGTTGACGGGGAATGGAGCAGAAGGACCAATAATGAACTAAGTTTTCTCCTAAATGAGGCAGATATATCCGACTGGGAAGACCCAGGTGGGCCGGGTGAGGATAGAAGATAGCGCAGTCCCCTAAAAAGCATTAACCCCAAAAACAATAAGCGCTTATATTGAACAAGGCGAGTTGGTCGTCCTAGGAGTTGATCGTTGGGAAGACGGTGTGGCATGTGATGCTGGTAAACTACTAATGATCCGGAATTGAAAGGCAGCAACTCAAGATCGGGACAACTGGCGAAGGCTAATAAAGGAGGACGGGTTGTGGCCCCGCTGTAAGTGAGTAAGGAAAAATGTGGGTTAAGTCGTATACTTTTCAGACTAAGTTTCGTTCAATCAGATCTCCCCTTTTCTTCCCCTACAAGCGGAAAGCAACGCTTACAAGAAATATATAGGTTAAAAGAAAAGCTTAGAAGAAAGTTTGGTTTAGCATGTATTAAAATCAGATCAAATACGTCAACAGTTTTTTAAAAGAGAAGCCGTCCATAATAATGCCTATTTACCAATTTTCCATTAATTATCTCTGAGACAAATAAAAATATAGATAGGTAAGAATATGAGCATTTCAAATATTAGGCATACGCGTCCTCGCCGTTATGAGAAATAAAGAAATTAAATGTGTATACGTATATCCACATACCACAATTATCAAATAATGAATCATGGAGAGCTCTATTAGTTATTAATGGACTACTTAAAGATGCAGGATTAAATATTCGTTCGTAAAATAATTCCCCGGATAGATATAGAAAACTAATGTAAACTTTATATTGAGGTATTTAATAATTTTAAATTATGCTTCGTTTCAACGGTTCAAGAATATTCTAGCGACATCATTCATTGATTAATGAGAGAAATTCTTCTTTGGTTGCTATATTTGAAAAATGTCAGAATGCTTCAGGAAGCAGATTTGGTTTCAAGTTGTTTACACAGTAAATGGACTCCCCTCAACATCAATCCAACGGATGTACGATCCCCCGAAGGAATTGTTAATGCTGACGGCTTCGAGAAAAAAAAAAAAATGAAAATATGTATATGACCAAATATGAGTAACATAATTAATGAACAATTATTACTCGTCCATTTTGATTTTTTATGAGAGCTATGTCGATTATTATAGGTATGAATATGGCCCTAACATATAATTCAGTTTGGGAATATATTCGAAGATGGTATTTGTCGTAATTCCAGGAACCTTCAAGGCACGAGGAACTGGCGATTTTGATTAGAAAGAGGAAAAATAAATAAAAAATTATAAAGCACTAGAAAATGTTTTCGATCCAATACATAACAATATCTATTTAACTTTTAGCTATACGCGAAATATATTTTCCGTTATAATGACTATTAATTTGGTTGGTCAGGTAGTAAAATGAATTTTATTTTTACTAGTTACCAGAAGGTACCCCCAGTCCGCCTAAAAGCGGACCAATACCCTTTTTACATTTAGGTCGGTTAGGAATAAATTTCCTCAAAGTACCACAGAATTCAAACTAAATTAAATATTACATGGTCAATAGAGAGTTTGTGATGTTTTTCTGAAAGAGCTTGCAAAATAAACTATTAAACGGGCACTAAAAACTTTTTTACATTATAGAGATAACTATTATTTTAAATGCTATGATATCTTATAACGGCATGGTTACTTACATAATTTAAAAACGAGATTAGGAACTATGTGTAGCAGAACTTTGGCTTCCTTTTCTTTATTCGGAACCAACATGCCAGTTAATCCATTTAATTGGATTCGTTGTTTATTGAAATTCAAAACTAAATAACACTACAAAACCAGTAAACGTCCTTTAAATTCAAGAGGTGGCATAACCCTCTTCTTTTTAGAGGCCTCTGACTTTTAGAGAAAAAAATTTCGGGGATAGGTTGATGGAAAAAACACATAAATAAAGCGAAGAAAACAGCGCACTAATTAATTACAAAAGAACTTCATTAAATTATTCAATATAAATACTGCTATACTTGAAAATTTGTGTGATTTACATGCGTATTTTTTTTCCTTTTGAAATTCAGGGAGATCTATCCCCCATATTTCCTACGCCTGGGACCGCTACTGTTTGGAATAGTTTTTGGGAAAGAGTTCATGAGAACGGGCAAGGAGTTCGGATTTAAAAAAGGTATATCAATTTCGGGACAAATATATGACAAATAGAATATTGAGATCTTTATGGATAACACAAGACCTTATGAGACAAATATGGAACATAAGATTATGGATTGTAAGAAATGGGAAGAATTATGGGACAGGGAAGTACTAATTTCGATTCCGCATGTTCAAAATGGATCTGGAGATAGTAATGTAAAGAGAGAATTAGACTCGTAAGGAATAGGGGAGCATGTGTGTATTAAATGGTATAGAACTTGGAAATTTAGAAAATTGGAATTAAATATTGATGAAGAAAAAAATTCGGCCAACCTTCCTATTTAGGAATATAAAAGAATAAAAAACGTATAAGGGACCGAATAAGTTGTGGAATTTAAGACAGGTGTATTCTGACAAGACAGAAGTGGAAAGGGACCAGGCAGTATTGACAAGTTATTATAGCGCGGTCTACATACGGCATATGTTACGGGATAATGCAAGACGTGGACCTTACACGCTGCAACCTGCTGACGAGTGTCACTGAGACAGCTGGGATCCATGAGAGCTATTTCAGAAGATGGGTAGATAAATATTAGATGTGAGCATCCCCCCTCGCATTCCTTGCTTACACTTTGGACCCGAGCCAAAAGGTCTCCGAGCCTGACACCCAAATGAAGAACGTTTGTCAGACCTCCTACAAGCCTTTGATCTCTCAAACATGTTCTCTCACTATAAAATTGTTTGAAAAACCCTTCCTTCACTTTGGGAGATCGCCCCTATCCAAATGTGTAGATAAATAAGAAATATCAGCTCCAAGGGGTAGTGCTCCTTTTTCATCGGCGCTACGATGTTTTATTGATCTTCTTTTCTTCCTCTTTTTCTCTCTCTACGATTTAACTTTTGTAAATTGTTGTAATTTTTAATATAGTGCATTTTGATATCAGGATTTTCTACTTAATTAATCGTTAAACCTGTTACCGTTAAGTGTTTATACAATCAAATATCATATTTACTACACACGTACTACCTGGAAGAAAATTATGAACTAATGCAATATAGAACTATCTGGTAGCGGGTTAAAAAAATGCACAATTTAAGCATATCCTAAACAGTACTCAAGTATTTATTTTTTGTAATGGAATTTCAATTTTGATGTCATAACAGCGAAACTTCAATGTAATTTTGCTTGAACCAAAGATAATGAAAAACCGAGGCTACAACTGTACGCTTAAATATATAATTGCATACAAACATAAACATAATAAAGAAAGCACTTTTCTCATTAGTATTCAAAAAAAGACAACCAGAATAAATTGCTTTATTTCATATTATTATTCTCTTTGACTTTGATATTTTTTTTTCATTATGAACAAGGATATCAATAGTTGCTGAAAAAAATCGCAATATATTATTTTAAAATCTGAATTAAAAAAAAATCAATCCATTCTCAAATTAAAAATAAGTGTTAATTTGTATATTGTTAAATATCTTGGATAAGGAATTTTGTAGGGAATTACCGTCAATTTCTTGGTCAGTGGTTGGGACAAGGATCTGACCAAGATCACGCTTGAAAAACAGGTTTTACCTATTTAATTTATAACTTAATTAATACGACTTTATAGAGGCTGTGTGAGGCCCAGTAGGGTTCCCGAACCTAGAGTTGATACCAACGGCTGTTGTTAAATAATAGAAAAGTGCATCTTCGGAGGTTTATAGAATATTTCGTAAATAAACATCAATATTCCATATAGATTTCAAATCAACCTATTTACCCATAAGGTTTGATGATAATTTCGAAAATAATTGAGGAGAAATTCACAATGGAGGAAAACAAACTTTCGACGATTTCTTTTTGTGATGTCAAATGGATTGATGAAACAAAAGCAAAAAATCATTAGGTTCTTTCAGTTCTTCAAGGCAGCTTTCTGTTCAAGATCCGATTCGAGGAAATGAGATGTCACATCGTCCGAAGACGAAAACCGATCCTCAGGGTGGATCCGTCGATGGCGCCAGGCAATCCTCGATCACAAGTGCCCTCTTCCATCCAGCTCCCAACAACCGGACGCATCGATTTTTTAATACGCCCCCGCCCCCTGAAATGGTAAAAGCTCGCTACATTTCTTACTACTTGAAGCTAAAACAAAAGGCTACAGATGGATCTAAAAATGGACAGTTTGCCCCGAGGTTGTTGTGAATTAAGACAATGGGGAGTGGGTGAGTGACGCTGGTTGGAATGCGAGGACTAGAGATAAGGACCAGTCCCATTATCTCTAGTGTGGCTAATGCACTCCCACTCCTCCCTCCCCTCCACTCCCCTCTATTGACAGTCCTACCACCACATGATTCCTTCCACTCGAAAATCTTTTACCAACCTTGCAACCAAGTCCTTGAAAAACTTCGATACTCCCTTCGATACTTATGGTGCTTCGGGGGAGGAAAAAAAAAAAAAAAAAAAGAAAAGCAAACGATCGATGTGAACAAAGCTGAGAACCATTTGGTTCATTGCGACTTGAAATCTTTGAAGTGAAATAAGAATAGTATACACTCCTACTTTCACAAAAGGGAAAAAATTAATACCTAATAATTTAAGATGTTCTTGCTGTTTACATTTATTTACATTTTACAATTTACAATGGGTTCGAGCTTTCACTGCTTATAGGGATGGGATGTGGTTTATGGGATATACTCTGATGATTATTCTCTATAAATGTGGTCATTATGTATACAATCGATCGCATTTAGGAAAAATCAGTAATATAATAATAATGATAATTAGAGAATATGTATAATAGACATTTTTATTGATCTTTAAAAGAACCAGCTATTGAAAATTTGAGATCAAAGTTTGGTTAGTTGTAGAAATATGCCTGCAGTAGACAGTATGATTAGATATTTAATTCGGAATCAGTTACTCGTTAGTGCAGTTGAAGAATACTGTTCCCGTAAAAGGTGCAATCTGTTAGTAATTGCCAACGATACATGTACAATTAAATGTGGAACTTACAAAAAAAACTCATTTATAATTGGATAAGTGATCAACAGTGTTACATCAAACTATTCAAATGATAAAATAGAAAAGCTATTAGGTATTGAGGTCACTAACTTTCTCCTGCTGCATCTGCTGCTTCATGGCAAGTGCCCTCTTCTTGTCCTTACACCTCTTGTTCTGGAACCAGACCCTGATGACCCTCGGGCTGAGCCCTGTCATCTCGACCAGTTGCTCTTTCATGAGGGCGTCCGGCCGGGGGTTCGCCGAGTAACACGTCCTCAGGGTGTGCAACTGCTTCTCGTTGAGGACCGTCCGTACTCGCGTCGGCTTACCGTCGGAGCTTACTTTACCCGTCCGGACTCCGGCTTCTCGGCATTTATTCGACCCGCTCTCTGATGAGTCTGCAATAGAAAGAGAAACATTAATATTTAATAAAGCATGAATAAAATATGATCTAAACTACTCTAATATAGATATGCAATTGGTCAACAACTATCTACAAGCACAATCAACATACCAAGGCTTCCTATTTTAGCTTATTATAAAAACTGAATAATCACTATTTGATTATGTTTAGATATAAGAGATCCTTCCCTGCTCTTCGGATGAATCCCCAATATGCGAATGTTGCGTTACCAAATTTATACAGGAGAGGAAAGATGGCCGATGAGAGTCAGTTGCTAACTGAACGTGAATGTTTGATTAGGATTAGAGATGGGGTGCCGTGAGAACTGGTTGTTGTAAGTTAATCCTCCCTTGTTTTCGTTGCTAATGCCAATCCGCCGAGAACGTAACAGTGCACGGAGGTTGGAGCACTCGAGAAGGAACAGCCGCCTGCCGCGTGCGTATGCATCTTCTCTCCCATCTGCCTATCTCTGGGCCTACATATCAACCAGAGTAATTTATATATGCATGAAGAGATGCAAACATTTGCATTGAATAATATACAAATGCTTAACTTAGGCGGGGTTTCAATTGCGCAGATGCTTGAAAATTAATTACCAATACGATGGGGGACCGAAACAGTTATTCATCTAAATAAACATTTTCACTATTTATTTTTAAATATTATCATTATAATTTATTTTTAAATAATCAAATCAAACGTTTTTAAATTTAACGAACGATTTACAGTGGTATGCCTATTCTGTTAAAACTTATATGAGTAAAGATACTATATAATCTTTTTATTTATTTATTTTTGATAAACTCGACAAATAAAATAGTCTTTTTTTTGTTTATTTTTTTTTTATGAAAGAAGATCTCTGTATTGTGCAGTATAAATTAATTCTAACTTTATTTTGCTGACATGTATTTATGTATCTTAAAGGTGTGATTATGAATTTTGAAATTCATCAGAAAAGGGAAGTTTTATCTAAATGCAGTGGTATACAACACCAAATTGTAACATGTAATTTACAAGCATATTTTATTATTGTTCATAGAATTAATGATTTTCTTCTAACTGGAATATTTTCTTTAAAATTTGGAATGGAAATCTTAAATAGTACTTTTATTTCAGATTCCTTAGATAAAACATTTAAAAATAAAGATTTATTAAAATTAAAAAAGCGCTAAAAATATTTAGAAATAAGTCTTCTTTCATTCTTTCATAAGGATTAAATCTTGCGAGGTACCATTAAAGCTGATTAAAAGTAAAGAAAAATATCGCCTAATAAATAAAAATAATACTCTAAAAATAGTTTTTATCTTTGTTTTTTCCATCCGTGATCTAATTAATTTTACAAAAAATAACTCAAATTATAAACTTAGAAGTTTCCTATTATCAAATTAATAAGTGACAGTCATTGATCATTCTGGAATGAATAATTTCTTAATAAATAAATTTTGATTTATCATTACATTGGAATGAACAAAAGCGGCACCACTGCAACTTTTTTGAGTTAAATTATCAATAAAAACGTTTGACGTGATAATTATGGAAATAGGGAGGTATGAGTATACTCCCCTGAAGTTAAAACAGAAAAAGCAATTGATTAATTAATAACTATTTTTTATTTATTAAAATATGTTTTCATTGATTAGTTTCGGACCCATATAAATGATAAATTAATTACTATTACAAATGTATTTATAGTAAAAGAATTTTATCATATGATAAAATTTTTACGATTGATCATAAAACGACCTCAATAAAAAATAAAAGTATATACTTATCAGATATGTGTAATAAGTTAGGAATCGTTTATTTTTCAACTGTTATTTCCTTCAAGCAAACTGCCCGTCAACAGGATACGAACTAGATCATTTTTTCACATATTACTATTACTTATATTTTTTTATAACCAACCAACTCCGGCGGTGGAAGGCCCTCAAATATTTTCTTGTATAAAAATAAACGTTATTATATGATAGGAAACTTCTAAACATATATCAGTTGAGTCATAAATTTATTGTAATAAATGAGTGCGATAATAGAAAAAAAAAAAAAGAAGAAAGAACGGTAATTAGATTATTGACAGACCTCACTTCGACAAAAAAAAAAAAAAAAAATCAGCGGATCTTAAAAATTTCAAAAAATCAAATAGAGTAGGCATATATAATTGCCACTCTGAGGCACGTTAACAAATGTTTATTTCTTATTTTAAGAGTATTAATTAAATATGCCTGCAAACAGAAAAAAATGCCTATAAACGATAGGCAAAAAAACTAATGTTGTCTGGTCAATGAAATAGTATTCTAATTTTTATTATCAGTTTTGTAAAATATTCATTTATTGTCATCTAGCATAGATACTCATATATTTGTTTTCTTTTAGCCCTGATGACTGAAAAAGTTTTAACTGAAAATCCTGATAATCATTTAACCTATCGTATAGAAAAACAGTTGTCTATCTTTCACCTCTACTCTATTTTTTTTAACGCGTTGCTACATGGCCACACCTGGCACTACTCATGAAGGTACGAATTTCATACACTTAGATTCAAGAAGCACGGAATTACAATAAAGATATTTTCTACGGCTGTAATATGTATATCACAAGCAACAGTTTTGTTACTAAGCATAAGTAGAAACAAAGAAGAATGATTGATACAAATATAACTAGGCAATGCATCTGTCAACGAGCATATTGAGCTTGGCTTAATTCGTCTCGCAGATTGCTCATTGGAATAATGAAATCAAATCTAGGCGAGGATTATCCCGCTCGATTTGGCTCAGCGTCAGGATTAGGGGCAGGATCTAGAGAGCTCGTAAGTTCAATGTATTGAAATGCAATGGGTTTTAAAATAGTAGCAAGGGCCGGGGGGGAGGGGGTTGGGACGCGGTGTGTGTAAGGAAGTGTGAAGGATGGCTGGGAATTAGCCCATTGTGAAGCAGACTATTTGCACAGCTTAGCCACACAAAGGCTGAATCATGCCTCGATCCTGTTTGCTCAGCCTCCTTCTCTACTAATTGATTTGCTCAAGTCCTCCAAAACCCTCAGTTCCAATTAAACACAAACCCCGGGACTCTGATTCATATCAAGGACCGCTTGAAGGAAGTGTGTACTCACCGAATCGGGGATCCGACAAAACCAGAGTAAACTGTAGCGATATCATCTTAGGAAGGGGAGACTTGGAGTGGGGGAGAATCATAGTTGGTTATTGTGTACTGTTATGCCTCCAGTGAATCAAGAAAAGAAGGGTGTAAAAACCGTAAGTTTGTATTCAGTAATCGAAAAGTAATATTAATTAATGATTTGTAACGTTCTGTTGAGAAATAATCTGTAAGTTTTATCTAATGCCGGTATCATTATAATCCAAGGAGGAATATAGGTTAAATAATTAAAAAGGGATTAATTACTACTTCTTGCAGGGGTATGTTTGACAGATGAGGCGCCCAAATGAAAGGTACTTCCCCTTGAAAGAATTAATTAGCCGAAATGGATAATAAAAGGAATTTATTAACACATTTTCACTTATAATGCGACCACATTGGAAATACTTTGAAAGATAAGTAGATACTTTGAAAGATTCGTAGGTACCTTTGTTTTTTTTTTTTAGTGTATGCTTTTAAATTTGGAATATTCCATGGATATTTTAATAATAATACTTTAATAAATTAAGATAAAACATAGAACATAAGAAGAAAATATCAATCGACTTACGGATTTGATATATTTAATTTGTTTTTTATTATAATTATAATTTTTATCTATTTTGATAGATAGTTATAGGTTTTTTTTTTTGGTTTTTTTTTGAAAATCTGAAATAGGCTGGAAGATCCAATTGATCCTAAATAGCTGAAATGTGAGAGGGTGCTTGGCTACCTGCATCTTTTTTTCTACCCAAGCGTTGAGGGTCCTATTACAATAATTCACTGAGGCTGTCGCTTGGCACGTGGCGCCTGGGGTCCATTCATAAAATATCATCATTAACTGCAGTTTGGAAGATACTATAGTAACCATTGTGTCTATAGTAAATAGCTACGATTTTTTTCACCCTCCCTTTAACTACCTTTTCATCAGGAGGTGGAGAAGGATGGTTGTTTCAGAAATAGGGGTGCGATTGTGTTTGGAAGTTCAACAGATTAGGACATAACTTATATGCTAGTGCATTACTTAATCATGTTTCAGCTAAATACGTTTTTGTTATTAATTTTTTTATATAAATTCTAAAATAAACAATTATAACCATAACATTTACAATGCTTTTTGCATAGTTGAGAAATTGTTTTTACTTGGGCTTATGATTACATTTTTTCCCTTTTAAATTTTGGTAAATTTGTAAGTAAAGAAAGATATGGAGTGCTAAGAATAAGTAATTTCTGTAAAAATCCGTCTGTGCAATTACCATAGTTTTCATTTTTAGTTATACATAATACAACTATTATTTTAAATGAAAATATTTTTAAAAAATAATTAAAAGGAATAAAATCTGTAAGTAATTTTTTTATTGATATGTACAAGTATTTTCATAAAAAAAAAAAAAAAAAATTCACTGAGATCTTGACATTCCTGAAAATAGATAATTACCAATAGAACATCGATTCTCTACCTTAATCTCAGTAAAAATTTTTTAGATTGCTACTCATATTAAAAATTATCAATAAATAAATATACATGTGTATATATATATATGTGTGTGTGTGTGTGTGTGTGTGTGTGTGTGTGTGTGTGTGTGTGTGTGTGTGTGTGTGTGTGTGTGTGTGTGTGTGTGTGTGTGTGTGTGTGTGTGTGTGTGTGTGTGTGTGTGTGTGTGTGTGTGTTTTATAAATGCATATTTTTTTATATATAAAACTTATATTTTACTGGAAATCGAGAAAAAGGAATTCAGATATCGAAACATTTCACAAAATTTACGGACAATACAGTTAAATAAAAGTCAGTATAAAAATTTAGAAGCAGTTAATCTAATTTAATTTGAACTGAATTGATAAAAACACAAAGATCATAAAGGCGCCTTTTGATGCAACCTGTAAAAATACAAATTAGCTATAAAAAAATATCTGCTCCAGAATTTATATTTATTACGTTATTCTCCCATTTATGAAATTAGGTACATCATCTGAATAATAAATACTTTTAGAGAAAAAAAAGGAGAGATAAGAAGGTGTAGGGGGCAATTTTTCCCCTTGAAAAACACCTTTAGATTATCTCCTTTCCGATCTCCCTACCCTGACTAGCAATGACAATTTCTCATTATGACAATCCTCTTGTCTTTCTTGACATTTTGTTGCTATATTCCCCTCTGAATTATTTTATAATAATATTACTAGCCTTTAAGCTGGCAATAATTATTGAGTACAAATAAAATAATTATTATATGTTTAATAACTTTTTAAATTATTAAAGAAATATTACTATTTTTTAGAATTATATCAAAATGTATTTAAAGTTTTATTGAAGGAAGTAATCGTTATCAAAGAAAATTAGAAAAATATGTATATATTTTTTAATAGATATCAAATAAATAGATTCTTTTTTTTTAAATCATTATTAATACGATTTTTATAATTATAATTAAAATTGAAATGATATAATGCTTATTAGGCGTTATAGGTTGCAAACCATTCAATCCGCAATAAGTGTGAAGTTAATATTTTGGTGTTGGAAATGACATTTATTATATTTAAAATTTTTGTTATGTAGATTTTAATTTCGGTAGACTGTACTATACATCGAAACTCCAGCCCCCCCCCCCCCCCCCGACAGACTCTATACATAGATAGCTATGTCGGAGACGTATTGTTTGTTGACTGTCTATCATTCCTTTGGTATAGAAGTTTCAGGGTGGTCCTCGTTTTATCCTTTTATTTCTTCATAGTCATGCATATTAATTATATTCTTCATATCATATTTGTGAGTAAAAACTAAAAAAATATATAATAAAACCGACACTGCTTCAACTCATGAAGGGTCTTAACTACTATATTTAATGAGGGCATAACGATTCTCAATTTTTTTAGTAGAGTCTATATAAGCTGAATTATGTGGTCAAAACTTTCCATATGTTCAAAGCTGCTTTCCTAACATTGATTTTGAATTATAAAGGACCAAATTTTTTGTGAGATTTAACTATACTAAAATGGGTATAACTATGCTATATCTTGATTATAATTTTATGATGGTCTATTGGAATCCTAAATTTTTTTTTAATTTCAATGATTTTTATTATTTTTTTTTTAACTTATCGGCTTTTCGATGCTTTTGTATAAAGTATTATTAAGACAAGATTTTTTGACGGAAAAAAAACTTTGCAGACAAATGCAACGAGGGCTACCTAAGCAGTTTCGTGGCTCGGCAATCCTGAGGCAATTCTGGAAATTTACGCCTTCCGAATCGTGCAGTGGCAGTTGGCTGGAATCCGCGCTACCGCTTCTCCAGGCTTTCACTCCAGCTTCTGATTCTCGGGCTCTTGTCCTAATTTTTTTTTTTTTTGTTCAAGCAAGTAAATCTAATTGACCTATAGCTTTTCATGATTTCCTTTAAGAAGAAAATAAAGACTATGAACACCAAAAAGTTGACACCTTTAGGATTCGGGAAAATCAATAGTCAAACTTCATTTTTTTAAATATTGTTAAAAGAGTTTCAAAGTACACTTTAAAGAGAAACCCTTTATGAAAAATCGCATACCAAAGCATTTTAAAGCAAAAAAATTCCAAATCACGTCGGTTTTTGAACGCATTAATTTAATCATAAATCCCAAGCAAAGGCACAACTCTAATCCCCCATCCCTCCCTTTCTCTTTCTCTCCCTCACCCCACCCTTTTTAATAAACCATTCTCAAATGTCTAAAGTTTATTCTCGCTATATTGTTAAATGGAATCGCAAAGTAAACGAGAAGAGGAAGAGCACATTAAATACACAAAGTTTGAACGAAATAAAGGAAGAAAGCTATGCATACATAATGATGAAGTCGAAGTGTACACAGGGATAAAGACTAATTACATTTCCCCTGAACGGCGAGAGGAGGGGAGAGGGCTACGGGGGGTGGGGGAAGGGAAAAATAAAATTAAAATGAAAAGCAAAGCGAAGCAAAACTGTCTTTCCTCCAACCTTTGCACTTGGATAATAAACCATCAAGAGATTAAATATCTTTAAATTATTTTTAAAAGGAAACTTTAATTGCTGAGAGAAATAAATCATGAAATATAGGGTGAAATCTTATACAATTTCAAAACAATTTTTTTTTCCTCTTTTTTTTTTTTAAGCAGAAAAATGTTAATTAAATGACTCTTTATTTTTTGAAAAACGAAAATATAAAAACATTTATAATCAACTCCATTCGTTCATTAAATTGATTGCCCTCTAAAATGGTCTGTAAACCGCTGGATTAAAAGCCGATCCAAGCAAAAAAAAACAATCGTATAATCACAAAATATATTTTGTAGTGCTGATAATTTTTTTTAAATACAGTGATTAAAAAGAGAAATATAGAACAAATTAGTAGAAAGAAATACCAAAAATTCTTATTGCTTCTAGTTAATTGAAGTCCATTAATATATTTCCAGCATGTTAGGCCTTAGAGTGTAAATAAAAAAAAAGTATATATTTTTTCAAGAACATATTTGAATTATATTTATATTGTATATTAAATATTAAAACTCGAAATTTCACTATCGTATTGCGTCGATTAGCCGGTCTAATGTTATAGCTCAATGAAACACACACAGTTACAGCTTGAATTTTAAAAACTTTGTTTTAACAAAATAAATAAGTAGTTAGATGACCAATTTAATAAATAATAACACATGAAAAAAAAAAAATATTCCTATATTCGAGCGTTCAGATAATTGATGTTTTTTTGTAAATAAAAACTACTGTGTACTGAAGTAATATTTATGATTTGTGATGATTTATCGTTATTATGATTTTAAATTATCATTAATTTGCTCCTTTCTTTTTTTACCGCAATAATTATCTGCTTCTGCCAATGTTAACAAAGGAATGTGGGTCTTAGTAGCGAGTCATGAATGATTTAACTGAGACAGAGAATTTTTTTTTCTTTTTCGAAAAATTTCTTTATGTATTTTAATTGGCTGAAAGTAAATAAAAATATCAGATTTGTAAGGGATTAATAATAATAAAAATATAAATATAGGATGATTGATAATCAGGATTATCAGTCAAACGTTTGAGGAACTAATAAGCTGAGTAAACTTTTTTCTAAGTGTGTTATTTTTGGAGATTTTGGTAAGAGAGTAAACTTTTTTGGTGGCGGATCACGATAACTCGATATCTTCAACTGTAAATTGGGTAGGGAAAGAATTTTCAAATGATTAATTCAATAATGTTGTCTTTGATAAATAAGTTTAACATAGATTTTTTGAATTTCTATAGTCCTTAATTTTTTATCCAGTTTGTGATTCAATTTTAGTTTCCTGGAAAAGTTGCATATGAATTTAGGTATTATTATTATTATAGGCTACGGCATTTTAGCAGAAAAATAAGTGATTGCTCTTTGCTCACGATTTTTTTGTGGAGTTGGGAAAACTGATTTAACTGTCCAAATTCAAAAAATCTATGTTAAACCTATTTATCAAAGACGCTATTCTTCCAACCGCTGACATTTAACTAAAAAATAATCATTTGAAAAAATTCTTTCTCCATTCAATTTACAGTTGAAGATATCGAGTTATTAAAATCCACCACTCGAAAAATTGACTCTATTACCAAAATCTCCAAAATTTACACAGCTTATTTGTAATTCAAACGTTTGACTGAAAATCCTGATTATCAAATCATCCTATTAACACGTTCACGCCGGCACTGCAATTTATAGATAAAGATATTGAGTTATCGAAATCCGCCACCAAAAAAAATTTACTCTCTTACCAAAATCTCCAAAAATAACACACTTAAAAAAAAATTTACTCAGCTTATTTGCTCCTCACCCATTTGCGGCTGAGCTTAATGTTTTTCACTCTATTGGACGGGAGCTATTCAAGTGCATTATGCAGTATTGACAATCAGACAATAATAAAATAAGCAATACAATCCTACCTTATACCCAACAGTTGTGGAAAGTTGTGATTGAAGTGTCCGATGCGGCAGTCTAATGCGGGGCAACGGTGGTACACGCCGGCGTGAACGTGTAAAAAAAAAAAAGTTGACCAGTACGCCCGTCAAAATATAAATATAATCATTTTGAAATTTTTTAAAGTGATGAAGCGAAAGACGTATTCAACGAGGACGGTATACACATCTTGAATATATACATATATGTATATAAAAAAATTAGATTGCAGCATGTACCGAGAGATGTAAATAAAAGGATACTAATGAAGGAATGTAGGATAAATCGGACAAGGAAAAAGTAGAGGAGAAAAATAAAATAAAAAATACGAGCATGTTGAGGAATCGGGTATAAATTTTCACCAAAGACACAAGGAAAGGAGGAGTCTCATCAAGGCGGTGAAAGGTTGAGGACAATTATTAATTATCCGGTCTCTGGTGTGAGCCCCCGTCGGCAATGTTCAAAGAAAGAGACGAAAAGGTAAAAAAGTCTCTCTTATGTTAATTCGACCCTTACCTGGCGCCACTTTACTCGGCTGGGGCATTCGTCGTTCATTGACTTCGCCAGTTCATTCTCTACTACTCATGTACCAGTCCGCCTCCCCTTCGACTAAAGAATCTATCCAAACAATAACAATATACTCGTCAATTTTACGATAGCGCTGGATATCTGAATGTGTTTTGAAAAAAACAAAAACAAAAAACAAATGTGTATATAAGAATACGTGTATTCATTTGAACAGTTTTCGGTCCGACTAAAGCCTTTATTTTATTTACTTATTTAAAATAAATGACAGACCTCGATAGTTTTCATGCCGAGACAAAAGTATTTACAAAATATATATGCAACCAGATATCACGAAAACAAAAGTTATAATGGACAATTTTTTTTCTTTTTCGGAATTATGATTATATTCAATACATTTCTCTAATATTTTAGTATTTTATTTCTTTCAACTACATCCATACGTCGCTTTGAGGCAGTTGGAAATAATTCCTACACATTGTAAGTTAAGTTTTAACCTTTAATAAGTATTATATTTGATTCAGATATTTCCATTTATTTTATTATAATAACGATCTTCTATGTGTAGGAATCATTTAAAACCGTCCGAAGACTCACCTAGAGGTGGAAAAGTATAGATCTTGTTGGAAAATAAAATATTAAAAATATGGAGACTTATTATTATATAAAAATTATTTATTTCCCCTAATGTATTAAATATTAAAATAAATCTGAAAATACGAAAAATAAAATACCGTAAAATGAGGTGACATTGTGACAAGCCTATTTTTCTACAGTTTTTGAATTTCCCTCCTTAAAATGAATCAGGTTAGGCAATTCAGTGTACTTGTCAGTTGGTCAGTAATGTGCTGCAACCTACTGGCCACATATAACTTCTTTCATTCCATTTACCATGGTTCTTTATTTCATATATGTTTGATTGTTTCCATTTAGTTGAAACCTTGAAATAAAGAACCATGGTAAATGGAATGAAAGAAGTTATATGTGGCCAGTAGGTTGCAGCACATTACTGACCAACTGACAAGTACACTGAATTGCCTAATCTGATTCTTTTTAAGGAGGGAAATTCAAAAACTGTAGAAAAATAGGCTTGTCACAGTCACCCCATTAGTCACAATGTTACCTCATTTTACGGTAAATTTAAATTATTTTTCAGAGGGTTTATATTTAATCTATAATTAGTTTTTTCTCCGGTATATAAACCTTAATTTATAAATTATGTAAAATCTTAAAATATGAAAAATAAAACGAATATTATTATTAGTTAGGGTGTGGTCAAAGAAATAGACACATAATATCTAAGGCATAAAATTATATGTCTAGTCTTATCAATTGTTGAGCTAGACAGTTCAAATACATAGATACCACCAAATAAGTCATTTTATGATGACCTTAAAATATGATAAATGTTCAGCATCGCAATACTTTCCCTTATTAAAATATATTATAAAAAGAAAATATATTATAAAATGAAATATATTATACTTCATATATAGTTGACAGAACTGAAATTAGTAATTATAAAACCCTAAAACATTCAATAATTGTGTAGGAATATACATATTAGCTATACCGACAATTTTATGTACAAGAATTAAAATCCTTTTTTGCAACTTTTTACCTTAACATGACAAGAGTTGATGAATATTTTATTGGCGAAACCAAATTTGAACTCCCGTTGTTTCCTGTGCATGGTAAAACGAAGGCCAGTGATTCACTCACTAAGAACGGTGTTTATACTGATGGCTACTAGCCACACTGAGTCCGAGAAACCTGTAGGTTGTTTTTTTTATTGCTGTCTGCCTTTTGATACCTTTTTCTTCGTGTAGACTTTTTTATCTGGGTTTTTCATTTTCTTTTTGTTTCTTCCTAACTATTTAATGTTCCGGCTCTTTCGTCGTGATCCGACTCTTTCTTAAAAATAAGTAAAAATAAAAATTAACAGATAATTTATTTACAAAAACCCGAACGACGAATAGAATTTTTTGAGGGAAAAGACCGTATCATGTTGTAATTTTTATTTTCGAGTCATCTCTGAATCGCCCATTAAAAAAATAACAATTTTTAAAAAAGTTTATTATTTAATATTACTAATTACATCGTTGGAACTTAATCCTAACATAAGCGAATTCGATTAAACCAAATTTCTTCGAGTACAATGGATAGATGCAAATGTTCAATAGCTACATTCCATGACTTATTGAATGCTTATATTCTAGTTTTTTTAATAGCAAAAAATCATCCAATTGTATAATGAAATAGAATTGTTTTTCGTTTTTTATGTCTGACAGATAAAAGTATTGAGCAGATTTACAGAGTTATGTGGAAACAGTTTGAAAGATTTTAAACTTTCAAGGAGTAAGTACTTCATCTGACCAGTAGTAGGAAGTTTTGTAACTAAATTCTTAATAACGTTCAGTCCAAATTTGATTGTTGTATTTGCAATGCAACCAAGAAAAAAAAAAAGAAAAAAAAGAATTAGAAGCAAAATGGATCGTCTGTCCATTTACTTAATTGTGATCGATAACCACTAAGCTACAAATTGGTGTTGGTTTTTTAAAATTAAGGTATTTATTGAGTTTGATACCAATAGTTGAAATAAAGTTAGGCTAATATGAGGTATAGTTTGACTTGGAGATAAATAAAAAGGGAAAGAAGTAATGATCACTTACACATATCTGTTTCGGTACAGCTACAATATCAAAAACATGCCATTCTCTTTCACTGGGTTGAAAAGCAAGAAAAGGGACAATCCAATGCTAAAAAAATTACTCCTGTCCGTTAATAAAAATAAGTTTTTTTTTAGAGAAAATTAAAGCAAAATATTCAAGTTTGTTATTTGCCTCAAACAGGGTAATCAATTAGGTCTAAAAAAAATATAGAATCACTCATGGATGCCTACGTGTCCTCTTGAATGGAGGTGATTATTGAAGAAACAATGGTAGTTGGAATTGAATGGGATTCCACCTCCAGTCGGTTCCAAGTGCAAGGTTACACATACACAGTAACAGGTTCCAGTTCCCGCTCCAGATGGCAGGTAGCCTGCAATCAAATACCGTCTACGCCGCCATCCTCTGGGCGCCCATATTTAATAGCCCTCCGAGAATGTGAATGATGGTATCTTCCTTCTTAAAATATGAAGGGTTCCGAGAACCCAAGCCGGTTCCAGTGTATCCGAAACATTTATTCATGGAACCTCTTTAAGAACATTTTAATAATTATATATTATTACTCCGTAACGTATGCACATTGCGACATGAAAAAGACAAATAGTTCCCTTGTTTTTTTTTTATTAGAGGATACAATTTTTTGGCTTATTTCGACCTTTAATCGGCATTGTACATTATAACTCTGGAAAAGAGAATGTACATCTGTGAAAAGTGATTAGGTTTCGTAGTTAAATTAAATTCTAGGGAGTCTTCTGTATGTATATGATTTCAGAATATGAATGCCCGGATGTTTATATTGTAAGCAAGCAGAAGTAATTGGACCTGATTGGTGTAGAGTCATATATTGCTTACGTAAACAGGTTTCTTTTTATGTACGGCAACGATATTGAATAATAAGAAAATTTACCGAGTCTTACGTATTTACGACTATGCTCATCTTCACGGTTATTGAATCCCAGAATATCTGTGAAGAGGAGAAGGCATCGTGGAGGGACTTCATAAAGCTATCTCGACAGATTGCTCCTATACGTCAAGCTACATCTGTAAACGGAAACGCTATATTAGCAAGTCTAATGAACGCTTTGCTGCATCTAAACTGGTCTCGGGTCTCCGGGCGAGTCCTTAGCTCACGATATTACACTTGTGCCGGAGTCAGCGGGGAAGAATTTTTATCTGATCTTTGTATTAGTGTTGGCTAATTGTATGCAATGGATCCCCCGCCTACCTATCTCAACGTCAAACGCCTCTGAAGCGGTCTTGGGACAAAGGGATGCTTGCGAGTGTATTAAAAGTTGAATGAAACTGGATAAAAAAAAAAATGTGTTCCTCTAAACTGCCGATTCCACCGACGGGTTTAGTTTTATTCGTGTGGCTTTAAACCCCATGAAAAAGAAATTCCTGGTGTATGGCATTGTATCTATTCAACATCATACTGATTTGCATGAGTCAAGACTAGGAACCTGATTTACAATTGAAATAAAGAAGGAAACATGAATGTGTATATATATATATATATATATATATATATATATATATATATATATATATACATATATATATGTTTATTTTACACGATATTTTCCATTAAGTGGAGATATTTAAAATAATCATACTTAGCGCGTGTACAACTGTGTATATTTGTATGTATTTATTTTAGATAAATTTAGACAAAATTAATATTAAAATATGGATATAGGGACATTCCTTCCGAGTTGCTCGAAAATTGTGTGACCGAGAATTGGCAACTAATTTATTAATCGTAAAAAAAAACTATTCGCAAGACGTCTATATTCATCGACTTTAATCATTTTTCGAATTTTATTTTTTACTGTTCGACTATTGGAATTCCCTATTCGCGATTTAAGTTAAATAAAACAATTTTTAATTTGTTGTTAAGGATAATTATTGTTACGAATCATTTGGTTCACCCATTTGTGAAATTGGTTTCTAGTTGCGAAACAAGGGATGTTCCGAGGACCGGACTACAAAGCGGAACATCCTACCGCAGAAGAGACAATAGAAGGGGATGAATCGTCCGGAAGAAGGGGGTAGGAGAAGCGCCGTTTCCATTTCGTGAGTGAGCTTCTAATCGAGCGAGCCAGGGATTATGGCAAGGCCACTGTCCGAGCAATAATGGACATTAAGATTGTATAATAAGATTAAGCTGGATGGAGGGGGTGGTAGGGGGGGGGTGGTTAGGAGGGTGGGGGCAGTTTTGATTAGTATGCATAAAGGGGAGTGGCCATTAGCTGATGAGCGGTAGGCTGGGATAAACCATTGTCTGCTCCTCACCTGATCCTCTAATCATATTGTCTTTTCGGGGAGCTGCCCGCCCAGCGGCCTATGGTCATTTTCAGGAAAGGGGTACACAGGAGATCATAGGCCTATCAAGAAGAGAGGCAGTAAGTTGAAACAGCAAGACCCCTTTCAACATAAATTTTGTAAAAATAAGCACTAAACTTTAGAACTGTATTTTAGATAAAAATATAAGTATATGTAAACAGAAAACAAACGTGACATGAACAGGCTCGAAGAGAAAGTACAGATTAATGTTTGGCGATAGAACGTTCTGCGGTCATCCTCTTAGGAGATAGGTATGAAGTCCAAAAATAAAAATATATATAATTAGGCACGATATAGAACATTAAGGATAATTTTATTTATGTCTAAGTAAGGAGCATTAAGAATGGATGAGAGAAGACATTAATGGTTTCTTGGAGCCACAAATCTCGAATCAGTCTTATTATTATCATGTAAATGGGCATTTGTAATTGATTAAAAAGTTCGAGCGTTTGTCTATCGAAGGCTGAACTAGTCCGCGTAAAAAAGGTGGTGTAAAAAACAAATTGGATTATATTCAAACAGAGAAAGTTCCATATAGATGACAGTTATAGGTTGATTGTTGATTAAGAAATTACCAATAGACCAATAGTCGCTATTGGTAAAGAGATCATTGTGGCCAAATAAATAGAGATTATACACTTCTCCGACACAAAGAAACATGTCCTCTATCGACTAAATCAATGGCATCAAATATTTTTTGTCCTGCGTTTTCAATGTGTCCTTCGCTTGAATGAGCGAAACTTTGACTGATAATTTCCTGTATAATGTTCTGTTATGTTGTAACTGACGCTCTGTTTTTAAACTGGTAAACAATGTCTTAATCGATTTAGTTTTGATGCGTGGAGATAAATTGGAGAAGCTATAACTGTAGTTATAATTATATCGAATACTTTTTTTTTCTTTTTCAGGAGCCAACTAGCAAACAATTTTGAAACCTTTTACGCAAAGAAATCACTGCCCTTAAAAAGACCAGCCCCGTTCGTTAAGACGTTATTCGCTGAAATATCTGTTTAACGACATCCAATTCAAAGGAACCGATTCTATTTCCTTCTAATTAGGTTTGATATTTTATCACAATTTACGCTCTGCCAATTAATGAAAAAGTCGAACTTCTTATTGACCTATCAGAGATCAGAAAAGACTTTAGGTTTTAATAACCCGATTGGGTTTTTTGGCTCCCTGATGGATGCCTTGCCCGTGGAATTAAAGTTTATGTAATGCTTTCAAAAGATTGAGCCTTTTAACAAGGCTTCCAGCATGTCCATCATTTGCTAAACAAGAAAAAGTGATTTGATGCTGTTGCTGTTTCAAATATTATAAAAGTTCATCGATCCATTTTTATTTATTCCTAGAATATAATGTTTTACACAAATTCAGATTCCTAGTAGTCTTGCTAGTAACGAAAATTAAATTAAATTTTAGGAAAGAAAAATCAATCAAAATATAAATACCTATTTACGAATCAAATGGATCGATAAAACACTAGGATACAAATGGGTTAATTGTTTTTAACTTCATTTGAGATGATAGTCATGCGTTTCAGTCAGAATATCTTAATTTAACTAACCTAATAAAATAGAAGAAAAAATATAAGGCACCTACGTATACACAGAAAAATAAAAATTTATATACAATATAGAAGGGCAAGCAATGTTTGCTAACGAACCTAATCACATATAGATTGGATGCTAAGAATGTAAAAAATGATCTTTCTAATAATATGTATCATATTTATCAGACTTCTTGTTATTTATCTCATATGCCATCAGATCTATATGTAATTAATATAATTAGCAAACCATTTTTATCCTCTATAGTGCATATATTTTTATATTTTACTCTGTATAAATAGAAGCTTTATATTTTTGTTTTTATTTTAGCACTGATGGCACACATTCGTCAGATACAAGGTGTGCCATCAGTGCTGGATGGATGAAACAGATGGAGTTTCAGAGACTGAAATTCCAAGATAAAATACAAAGAATTATCTTCGGGCATATTTTGTACAATAGTTTACTAATAGTTATTAGTTTGAGGGACGCAATGGAATAATTATTCATTTGTAAAGATATTAAGAAGCGTGATAATCGTCTAGCAGCACAAATTAAGTAATATCGTTAATATTGTGGGGTAAAGAAACTTGAAATATTTTTTAGTTATAGTAAGTAAAAACCGTTCTTCATAACCAATCTATCAATATGTTTCTTATGTTAGTAATAAATCTGTAAATTAACTCTATTGACTAAGTATATTTCATTCCGAATGATTTTTGAGGAGAAATGTACCATATTTTTTTTAGTGTATATTGTAAACTAGAGTATTTTTGGTTCTATTTTTACCTCGACTGTAGATTTTAATATAAGCCAGCTATACAATAGTTTGTGTCCCGGAGAAGGCTTCAATAAATCTTTTTTTTTTAGTACTAGGCGGTTCAACCACAAACGTAGGAGGGGTTCACGTTTTAAAAAAATAAAGGATAAATTAAGAAATGATAAATGATGTCTATGACAATTCCATTTTCTCGATAGGCCACAGAACCTGTTTTGCTCGGCCCATTGAACGGACGCCAGATAACAATTTTTTGGGCTCATAGTGCATTAATATTTTCTATGAATCATCATTCTTTGAGATACGGTAAAGTGAAACTTGTCGGATTCCGTTTCTCGCGTTAAAAAAAAAGTATATGTGAATATATATATATATATATATATATATATATATATATATATACTAGAAACTAGAAAGGACATTTCCACATGTCCTTTTATTAATTTATTACAGAAAAAAAAATGTCAAACAATTACGAGAGCATCCAGAATTTAAATCCCAACACTAAATTTTTAATTCGTCTTTATTTAATTAAACTAACTTTTAATAATTATTTTCATTGAAATATGCAAAGTGTTAAGATCAAGTAAAATACAATTGTACGGGAACAGTAAAAAGAATAATAAAATTTCTAATTTAGAAGCTCAAGAGTCCATCTTCTCATCCGATGCCTCGCATTATAATGAGAAATAGAAGAATCAAGGCTGGAAACAAGTTGGGTTGGATAGGTAAGAAGTTTATTATGAATGGCCTAGTAACGATTTCGAACTTAAAGGTTGCTAGAGAGTTTTGATGGTTTGATGGAGACGCTAAACACAATTAAACAAGTCCAGTTAACTCCCATGATCATTAAAAGCACTTTTTGCAATAAGTTTAAAGTTGAATCATGCACGAAGATAAAACAAATCTAGGATATGAAATATTTAAGAAGTATCATAATAATAGTAATTCATGATTCCCACTATATTTATAGTCCGATGCCCATTTTTAATCTTGTTTTTCTTCATTACTGTTACGTCCATTATATTTAAGAAAATTATATGCAGATAAAATGGAATTTTTAACTGAACCTTTCCGCTGATCGCGATTTCCGTTCGAAAACGCACGGTAGCAACGGAATAAACTTATAATTTAATTAAGGAGAGAGTTAAAAAAAAGAAAAATAATACCTTAAAATTTGCATTCGACCAAAATATCCGATGAATATGCTAAGAAAGGTCTTAGAGAATTAATGTAAGCCGAACCAAAAGCCTACTTATACGGGCTCAATTGGATATTTGACACCTGCGTCTCAAGTATAAACACTCTAATAAAGTGAATAAAAAAGCTATAAATTTAATTCAATTAATATAGATTACTAGTCTAGAACATCGCTACAACATTATATTTTTATAGTAATCTCAAAATCAGATATTATGTATTTTTTTTTTTTTTTTTTTTTTTTATGTTTCTTCCACCTCGAGGAATACCTAATAAAATTCATAACACTAAAAAAATATATATTAAAGATTCAGCCATGTAAATTTAATTTCATTTAGTAAACTTTTAACAAAAAAAAAACATCAAAAGAAAAAAAAAAATCTTAGAAAACCATCGTGAAAATCTTGACTTATTTTATTTACTAGGGCAAGTTACAGTCTATCGAAAGAATAATCGTATGACGCAATATAATACAGAAGGCAGAAATATAAATTAATAAATTAATTCTAAGTAAAATGAGTTTTAAATAAAAATTTTCGGAAGAATTTGATGATATTTCTTTTTAGCAATTATTTTGCATATTTTTATCGTAAAATAATATCATAATTGTATTCATGTATAAAAATAAAAATAAAATCACCGGTAGTATTAGAAATTGACTATGGAGTGATGGTTTGTGTTTGTCATTAGTTGATGACTGTCCATTAGCACGGGGGTGGGTGGCTAAGCTCTTAGGGGAGGTTTTGCACCCCCGCCTACCAGCTTAATTGTGATTGGTCACTGCGTCCGAGGAGCAGGCTTATCTCAGGCTGGAATTTATGCTATTGCTACTGCTAGAGAAAAAACATCCCAGTAAATAAAATTACTTTACACTAATATATTATTATTATTTTTACATTATACGTTTTTAGCATTATATCATACCTAATAAAAAAATAATAACTTGCAAACACATGGTAACAATATAAATACATAAAAACCACTACGTAAAATATATGTTTCACAAGTTATTTATGAACGGCAGTGTTTACTTAACATAAGTTCGATTATGTATCTTATATATTATATATTCTTGGTGTTGCAAGAATATCATTAAAAATAAATTTTTAAAACTTTTAAAATGTTTTTATGTCTAATCTTGATTAAAGGAATTTAAATAATAATAATAAATTTTAAAGAAAGGCGCTGATTTATTCTCCACTTTTGAGTAGTTAATATCCCAGAGGTGCGTTTCCGGAAAATATGGTTCCCGAACGGCAATAGTTTTTAAATTTACCAATAATATTTTTTTGTCATATTGGCATAGAATGAAAAAGAAATATCAAAAAATCATGCAATTTCTAACCTTGGGACGAACGTATTAAGTTAGCACATTAAAATATATGAAAATAAAAATAAAATATATAGTTGCACAATCATCTGGGTTTTAATTTACAATGACATAAGGTACAATAAGTTAATATTTCTTAAAAATTACATTTATGGTTGATATCATAATATGTATCCTAATTAGTTCATATGTATTATAATTGTTGGTAATTTTGATACTCTTTTATATTTTAAAGTAAAAATATTAAGACCAGTAAACAAATCTGTAGAAATTGTGCACATTCTTACAACTTCATCAACTAAACTTCATCAACTAAATTTCATGTCTTAGTACATTTGTTTGATTTATGTTTATAAATATTTTAAAAATTAAAAAGTAAGAAAAATATTCATTAATCTATCATTCATTAATATTCATCATTAAGTAAAATAAGTATAAATCACGGTTAAGAAATTCAAATACTCGATTTAATAACATTTCTAGGCAATTACATACCGTATTGAAATAAATTTAATATAAAAAAACAAAACATTTTACAAAGAATTAATTATTTATATTATATTTTTCTCTTTACTTTTTTCATAAGATCTTTAAATTTCTGTTAAAAAAGTGAAAGCATATTCTTAATTGCTAAAGAAACTCAGGGTGATTTAAGAAAAAAATCAACACGATTATTTTTCAGATCAAAAAACAATTATAATGAATTTTTGGTAATTTGCTCATACCTAATTTCGTAGGTATCGCGTAAATGTGTACAGATGATATGCAGATTATACTAATCGTATTACACACAATGACGGCTTCAAGCAGATGACTATAAATCGATGTTGGATGACATACAGAAAGTTGTTAATTGAATTTTAATCAAATCATGCCCCTTCTAGTGATTGAGAATATTATTGATGGCATGTTAAAAAAAATAGATTATAAATCAATATTTAGCAAACATTTTTCCAGGACCGCAATGTAAAATAAATATGTTTTTTTTTTTTTCTTATTGATTACCAGCACAACTTTAAGAAAATGCATTTTTTTTATATACAAAATTTAATATTTAACTAATATGTTAAATAATGAAATAGATGTTTACGGAAAGGTTATTAGCATAAAATGATATAAAAGGATTATTTTTTAGATAGAGCGGTACCAACCTATAAAAAATAAAAATAAAATGTTAAACTTCTTTGGATTCAATTTTTTACTTGTTTATAAGGTCTTTTGGCACTTACTAAATTTATCTATTACTGAAAAATTTGTATTTTTAATAAGCGGCACATCTTCAATTTGCCCCCTTGTGAAGTTAAAAGATGAATGAAATCAATTCTTTGAAATATATGACATAAAGAATATTCTATAATACATCGCTGACGACGAAAAGGGTTTTTAGAACCTCTTGATAATATGGTGAATAATCAACAGAAAGTGAATATCTTAGGGAGAAACACTCAACTTCGTAAAATTATGCATTGATGCAAATAATGAACCGTTGAGATGTGGAACAGTTTTGTGCTGTCTTAGAAAATTAAGAAAAGTGGGCAAGTGCCCTTTGAAAAATTAAACGATTCAATTGTATCTTCGTAAAACTGTCTCAAGGTAGAGCATTGAAAATATGGAAAAGAAATTGGAATCAAATGTTTATATTTACCTAGGAAAACACTTTTTAATACGAAAATAAAACGGAGGACATTCTGGTAAAAATAAAAGCGAGCCAAATGTTAAACTAATCAATTTTTAATTAAATGAAAAAAAGAAAAGATTTTTATCGGCATTTACTCCGATAATGCTGAGATGGAGACACTCGAAATAAACGAAATGAAAGCTCATGTTAAATATTAGTTTAATAAATGAATATTTAATAATAATATCATAAATAAATTAATATTACCGAACCTATCAGAACCTTAGTATAATTATATATTAAAATTATTTGCACGTAAAAATAAGCCAATAGATAAATAAATCGAGATATTGCACCTTAAACACGTATAGCTGCCTCGAACTCAATAAAGACTCAGTAATTCCGATGGGATATAGATGATAACATATTCAGTGCAAATATTCATGGTACATATATTGCTGACGGTTTGTTATGCCCTGCATAATAACACAGACTTATGTTTATGGAATATGTCTTGTATTGCATAGTACCTACGATATGTATGTTTGAACAGATTATTACGGGTGAAATTTCAATATGGTCACTGGATTTGTATGATAATCGACTGAATTGCATATACCTTGTACTACTGCTTAACAAATTAATATCTAATATAAATTCCTGAGTTTTTAATTTATTTTTTTGTGATAATATATGTTTTTTCTATTATAAATAAATTGGACTATTCAATATTTTAGTGGTGTCGAATGGGGCCATTTCACGCATTAGTGAGGACGCATTCTTACCGTCTAGCGTGCATCGACGCCTATGACAAAGGTTGGTTAAAGGCAGGTTTAACCATTTCGACGATCAAGATCGAGGAAAATCTTATAGGGGTATAAAAGAACAAGGAAACACATTAGGTTAAGGAGTTGTCTCTTCCGAACAACTAAAAGTTGTCAATCGAGAACAAAATATGATTGATTACAAATAAAGGCGTAGGTTGATGAGAGGTATCAGCTTATCGATGGGCGGCAGTTGGCTGAGATTGTGAAAAGGGCCGTTATCTGTTGACATAGGGGACTGTCAATATTACCTAGTCCACGAACAAACATCGGAGGATCCCTTTATCATGACCGCCAGCTCTGGAGCGACAAATATACACTCCAATATGGAAGTACCAATATAGCGGCCGACTTCTGAGGGTGTTAGCTTTCCAGCAGCAAACAATCAGCCAGTCCTTTTCGGTAAACCAACTGGCGGAGTCGGCGAGGACTTGCTGTGTACACCTGGATTTACTGTTCCTCGCTATACCCGCGAAATCGGGAGGAGTGCCCCTGTAACGATGTTGTATTGCAGATGGAGTACTTCATGAACTCACGATATAATTACAGAAAAGAAAATTCCAACACATATACATATACATACTTTGGACATCAATAAAAAACATTTAATCCTATACATTACACATCGCACGCCATACATCCGCTCAGATAGGTACCGCTTCAAAGGAAATCTTTAGAAAACTTGGATATAGCTCAAGTTCTTTATTCGTTTTCAGTTATGCCTTGGATTGATTTCAGGTGCAGATTTCTAATGATTTCTACTGATATAGAAGGAATCGGCATCAAGAGTCTCATGGATACAATTCAGGTTGCTGAAGTGAACTGAAGCACTGCTAGGGATAGTTTTGAAGTTAAAGTTGATTTGTATTCGTTTGAGGTCCTACTGATGATTTTGTTTAATAAGTAAGAAGTTATGATTCATCACAGATAATAAAAAAACGTTACTTTGTCGAACATAAAAAATACCTGATGCGAGTTCGAGTCTCTAATATAACTAATATGATATAACGAAAAATAAAATGGTATGAAACGTGTTAAAATACATTCATACATGTAACTTCGATAAAAAAATCGGATAATTCTACAAGAGCCAGTTTCTAAGGAAATAATACGAGGTCAACCTCATAAAGGTTTATATATACATGAGTTCAGGTCTTACTTGACCGTTCCTTATTCTTTGAATACCTGCCCGGTGTAGGAAAACATACTGTTGAAGTCTGTCAACACGCATCCTCATTGATTGCTCAAAACATTGATGCCTCTTGGTTTCAGTTTCGTATAAAATATTATTTTCTTGAGCTAGTTTATTTTTTCTAAAGCTACTGCCTAAATTACAGTATTGACTCCTCTAAGTAGGAATTAGTGGCGATATTTTTTTGCGTTAAGGAGATTATCTAAGGTTTGTGTTTACGCCCGCAACATACAAAAAAAAATTTTCGAGTGGATAATCTATGTGCTATGTGAGATAATCTAAAAAAAAAAAAAGCGTTTTAACCGATGAGAGCGGGACAATATAAATTCGAACAACTCAAAAGGTGCTCATTCATACGACAAATTTAATATTTCACCGCCGAGCCAGGAATGAACATACGGCAGGCCGTTCATGCATGGGTACTTAGGGTGAGTATACAGAGAGTGAGCGAGTGCATGCATGGATGAGTTCCCAAAGGGAGCCAGTCTGTCTCCTCCAGCAGTATTCCCTTTGTTGGATGGAAGGGGGTGAAATTTAAAGGAGATATAGTTTTAATAAAGTAAAAAGAAGAAGGGAGAATTAAATGGGTTTGTAATAAATAAAAAAAGAGAAGTCGGCTCGTCCTGGGGGGGGGAGACGTTGTGGGGGGGGGAGAGCATATCGATTGCGGCGTAATCATGTTAAAAGCCGAGCGCACCTGAACCCCCCCTCGCCGCGGCTAAACAGTTGCCTGACATCAATAACCGTGCGCGCTCCCTGTCGCTGTTATTAACGCCCGCTGACAATGCACATCCGCCACTATATCGATAAAAGTAATCACTATCCGATCCCGAATCAGTACGTTTGTATCCCCCTCCTAGAGTCACCTTGTCTCTCAACAGTCCAAGAAATTGAAGACCTCTCGCTGAACAAGAATTCATAAGCCTTCGTCTTTAGGCAACGGGAATCCGAAATATCACTCTAATATTTAATTTTAGGAGTGGTTGATGGTCAACTTTTTTCTTTAAGAATAGGATAATTGATAATCAGGATTTTCAGTCAAATTTTCTTTAGTTGGAGAGACTACGTTTCGATCCTATCTTCGTTAATGAAGATGACAAAATGAAAGATGAAAAATTAAGACAAATATATGATCAACATGTAAAATATGCTAAAAGATGAGACTAATTACAGATAGTACAATAAGAAGTAACAAAAAAAAACTGTAAACTGATGGAAAGTTTACACACATGAAATGGGTACTTATGAAATTTAGTAATTATATAAAATGCAGTAAAAATATACATGAATACTCGAATAAGTAGCTGATAAACATGTTAAAATAAAATCTGATATTTCACTTGTTGAGGCCAGAGTAATACAGAAAATCAAATGAAGAAAATTTGACTAAAAAATTACTGACGACTTCCAAGCTTTGCAATAATTATATTGCTCTATCCTTTATGGAAGATAACAAACAAAAATAAGTAAATAAATTGGCACAGTTTTTTCTGTGAATTGCGCTTACACAATCATCAACACACGTCGTTTTTACTCCACGCAGATTGTTAAGTGAAAGTTTTGTTGCGCGCATCTCACCAGATTTTTTTGTAAGGGGGATAGTGGCATAAAAATTAGATACAATTTGTACTGTTGTTTTGCTAAACGGTAACGTTTCGTAAAAGTTTCATGTAAATCAATCGGTTACTTTTTGACTTCTTAGGTAACGAATGTAAAGCCCCTTGCAATTTAATATATTATCAGTACATACAGTATAATATCAGTACCATCGCTTCAGGGTATGCATTTTTTTTTTTTTTTTTTTTTTTTTTTTTCGCATTTAGTTTACATTTTCTCTGAAGTTCTTATTTATCATACGAGCAGATCTTCCAAAACAGATATCTTCCGATTTCGTTTCAATAGAAACAATTATATACGCCACCGCCAAAAAGTACACAAATTGCGCAAAACATATTCGACAACATTATGTTGATAGGTTATTACGTTCTTGCTAAAGGAAATAACAGTAACAGTACAATATTTTAAATAGGGTCGAAAACTTAACCATTTAATCGTTTATTTAAGGTCGTATGCCAATAGTAAAATAATATATTGAATATTTGTATACATCAAAGAAAAATATTTTATTTATATTATATATTATATAAATCATATTATAGCTTAATACAATAAAAGTACAAGTTTGAAAATTGTTAATAGGTACGAAAATGAGAATCGAATGCCTCTATAGGTTTTTATTATTATTATATTTTTTCCTGTTATTGTTAAAATGGAAACCTAATGTTGTTTTAGTTCAGCTTCAGCTACCAACAACTACTTGTTTCAGTACAAAATATACAAAGAACCTGTTTAATTAAAAATTAAAATGGTAAAAACAAAAAGGCGACTTAAGGGGGAATAAAACTCCTTAATTTAAAATTGGTCAATCAATATTATCGAATGTTTATAGTAGATAAAACTATCAAATATGGAACCCTCCGTAAAAATCTAACTGAATTTAGTAACAACGGGCGAAATATGAATAATATATATAAATTATATTTAATGCAGTTTTTTTTTTATATTTAAAAAGTTTGTATAATTTATAAAATTTACATATTTATCAAATAAATAACATAATCGAACGTATTATTTATATTGTATCCTGTTATTTTTGAAATTGAGTCCCACTTCATGAAATAAAAAATATAATTATGTTTCATTGCTGATCTTTTTATTTTATTTTATTTTTACAATAAATAAATGGAATGGATTTTTAATTTTAAGAGCATCTTGCTAATATTAATTTATATGGAAAAGGCACGAGAGAATATCAGAGGAAAATTTTCAGTTGCTCAAAATAGGAAACAATGGATGAGATATTTAATAAAATGCAAGAAAGGAAAAAAAAAAACACAAGAAAATGTAACGACTTACCAGAATTCGAACCTTCGTTGTGTAGTAAGCTATTATTATTCGAAATACTAGTGTTGTTGTTGTTGTTTTCGCCGTTCGTCGCTTTTTCGAGAACTTCGTGGTCTTCCTTGCAGAAGAGTCCGTCTTCCCGAAGCGCGAACTCATCCCCAGGTATGAGCTGCCTCTCGCATGCCGAACACCTGAAGCAGTCGATATGGTAGATTTTCGTTTTCGCTCGCATCACAAAATCATTTTTACTAAAACTTAGGCTGCATTTGTCACACTTTGTACCGAATAATCTGAAAACAAAAATAAGAAAAGAAAGACTATTTTATTGAGTTTACAATTGATCTAAGCTAAAAAAAAAAAAAAAAGTATGAGGATTTTTTGAAATATATAAAGCTATGTATATTTTTATTTGTCAAAATTCCTCTTCTGAGAGCTGGAAAAGGATATATACTAATGTATTACATAAATAGTAAATTATTGCAGAATTATGTATTTAAAAAAATAAAGAAGAAAACACCGGAGGGAAGAACCGGAATTTCCACACAACAAAATCATTCTTAAATATCAAAATGCAGAAGATAGGCTGGATTTCCCGCAGGGGTTGGGGACCTTCTACAAAGAAGGGATAAGCCAGTGAATAGGGAAATAAGGGATGGAAAAGTAATGCTCCGCATCTAAACCTTATAAAAGAATTTTATTCTAAGCCCTCACCCTTATATAAAATATTATATTTTATTCTAGACTTATATAGTGGCATTATAAATTGGAATAACGTGCAGATTTTTTTTTCTATAACTATATTGGAAAACAAACAATATATGGCAATAATATAAATGAGAAGGATAAATATAATAAAATAATGGAATTTATAAAAAAAATAAAAAAAAAAATAGTTTCTAAATATAAAAATGTTAACATAAATTAATAAGACAAAGAATTTTATAATTAAGAGTATGTAATTTGTAGGTGGAAAATTGTCTGTTTCCTATGGGATTCTCTTGGAGAATAACTCCAGTTTAAAACTTTTTTCTTTATTTTGATAGCTAAAAGTTCGATCCAAACATTGGGGTCTTCATCAGGGCTATTAGGGGCTATTATAGATTCAAATATATGAGTGTGAAATATAAGGTACCTATCTATTAGTTCTGAGAAAAATAGTAGTATATTAACATAAAAACCCCATAGGTTTGGGTCGAAATGTAAGCTGTCAAAATAAAGGAAAAATTATTTTGACTTAAATTCCAGGCTATCAATCATACCTAAAGTATCAAATATTATTTCAAGTTTCACAAAATGATACTGAAAAGGAAAACAAAGTATAATAATTTCATAATTAACCAGCTAGTAAAGTGATATTGTCAATAAGTTCGTTTGTATAAATATTTATAGAAATTTTATTCTTAATAAAGATTTCTTTCTAATCAAATTTCAAGGTTCCTATAAAGAAAAGTCGATGTAAATTCTAAATTGTAAATATAAAGAGATGGTGAATTCTCCATTATACGCATAAAACTATCGACCCCTATGCACTGATTCGTCAAAGCATAGCATGGGCGGATCCAGCCGGTTGGAAGGGGGGGCTGTACCCTCACAGCCCTTCTCCTGGATCAGTCAATCAGCATTTTTACCTACAATATATGTTCCGTTCCTATAATTAAAATTCTATTTGTTCTGCATATTATTTGTTATTTTCCTTACTTTATTTTTTAGTAAAGCTAAATTCTATCTTTAAATGACAAAAAGTTTTCCAAAGGGGGGGGGGTCGTAGCCCCCACAGCCCTCCCCCTGGATCCACAAATGAATCATATGGATTCCTGTTTATCTATACCAGATGTCAGACATTCCTCGAAATCGGCAATCGGATTACTATAATATTAATGGATGTCCTTACTTCGGCTTATGTCGACTCTTGGAATGGCCTCCTCCACATGTCTCAAAGTTATCGAAGGCCCGTCTCCTTTTCCTCCCGACGTCAGAAGAATGGAAGAACGTGAGTGACCCAGCGAGGCCACCCGGTTGACATTTGCACCGCGGAGGATGTACAAGTCGGTGGCGGCTGGCATTTGCAACTGATCTCATTAGCAAGATCTGAATAGGAATCGTCCCGTCCTTGGTCTCCTTCCACTCTTAATGTATGTGTGTGTCTTAGGTTGAACGCCTTCAGCTGCTGCTCAACAGCTCGAGTTTCCAGTGTATTACTCCGCCCGGTGAGACGAATTCCAACTTTATTCAATTATACAGGAGATTAGGATCGACAGGTGAGGCCAATTATATGTGTCTAATAAGGTAACTCTTAAGTTAATCCGTTTAAAAAGAAAAAGAACAAGACAGTAGAATAATATTGAAAAGAAAAACAATTCCATACGCTAACTTGTGCAATGACTGTGTAAGAAGGACTATTTGCAAAGGGCAAAACCCCCAATTCTTTCGGATCCCGCATGCCTTACAAGGTTGAGTAAGTCTAACTCCGAATCAAAGCCATTAAGCTAACTTCTTTAGGGGGAGGATCAGAAATCGTACCCAGTGAAGGGTCCATCCATGGGTATGCAAACAGTGCTAATAATTTGGGTTGTATCAATAATATGCTTCAAAAGCTGAGTAAGTATAATACACTTAATCGATTCAATACAATTTATTGTACGATTTATATATTAATTAGAATACGAATAATCATAATTGCTTTGCATTTATCATAAAATGAAATAAATAATAATAAAAAAGGTAAAACATCAATCCATTGACACTCTCAAGGCAGTATAATTAACAATTAACAAAACTATTCCCATGAAAATATTTTAAATAAAGTCGAATAAAAAGAGAGAAATATAGTGGAAAGTCGCCACCAAAATCCACCATATCTATTACTAGGCCTTTTTTATTTGAGTATCGCAAGTTACTTTTTAAGTAATTGTATAAATTTGCCGCATACAAATGATTTTATAAAGAAATACGGTTCTATTATAGAGTTTATAACTCAAATCATAAACCTAATGTTTTATCGATAGTGGGAAAAAAATAAGTCGACTTTACATCATTTCATTACAAATGGAAGGCATCACAATGAAAAAAAAAATATTACACAGAAAAAACACGCAATTTAATAGAGTGTGGTACAAGAAGAATGCTTTGTGAGTTTCTTGGGAGAAGAAGATTTGAGAGTTCAGATATCCTTCATAAAATATTACAGGCCATATAAAACTTTGCCCCCCCCCCAGAAGATTACGTGTTAAATATTTCGAATAATTCACTTCTCTTTATTCTTCTTATAACAACAATGGTAATTGTAATTTTAAATTGCAGAAATATTGAAGGACTGATTATTTACCTATTGTTTAATATTATAATAATAAATATTATATTTATTATCATAATATTAAATAAATACTTTGAAAATTATGTAAATTTTATTAAAACTTATGGGAAGGAAAAGAAACAATAATTCAGGTCTTTTTTTTTTTATCTGTTATTTTTTCCAAATATGTTGTGGAAGAAGGAATATAAATTGAAAAATAATATTGAACATTAATATTATGTTATTTAATATTATTTTTAAATTAATTTTTTTTCTTTAACAAAACATGATTTCTAAATAATAAAAAATAGCTGGCGATAGTAAAAAATCCCCATATTATTGTTTGACAACCTTTTCATAAGGTTATTGTATAAAATTTTTCGATGAAACTAATTTTTATAGTCTTTTTTCTTAAAAAGGATTTTTCTTCTTTTTATTTAAAACTGAGCATCAGTAAAAATGTATCCTTTAGAAGATTTTAGCGTTAATAATTGTCTGGTTGACCCTACTGTTAATTAAAGTCGTTTCCAATTAAAATAATAAAGTATTTTACTAGTTTGTTTAATTTTTATAAACTACAAGCTGTATATCCCGGTTTCACCCGGGGAATTTCGACTCGTCTCCAATGTAAAGCGAGATCATAACGATTTTTATAATGAAGAAAATAACGATTTTTATAACATTAAAGAATATACCCAGGCATTGGATGTAAAGAGATTTTAATATGGACAGGTGTCCGTACCTGGTATGAAAGAACTACTGTGCGAAATTTGGAGAATTTAGGACAAACGGTATGGATTTCTATAAAGAACAAACAAACAGAATTTCATCTATATTTATATAGATTTTAAATTGATATTCCACGTTAATTTTTTATTTAAAGGTATTTATTCGTTAATTCATTCATTGAAATGTGTAAATTTAAATTTAAAAAAATAATATTGCTTGATAATATTTTTATACCTCTAACTTCATATGATCTTTCCTCTTATAGATGTTTTATTGGAATCAGTAAAGTTAAAAAGTATATCAACAACTAATCAGTAATGATTTGAGAGATACTCTAAGGGTAAAACAAGGCAATTGCCTGAATACCCCGTATTGTAAATGGAAGATTCCTGTAGGGGGTAGCTTTTATTTAATTACTCTATTTGCACTCTGGGTTGGGGGTAGGTAGGAGGGGTGTTCGATGAAGCAATCCCCCCCCCCTGGGGACTCAGATCTACTACCCGCTAGATCAACATGATTAGTTTAATTAATATTGAGATACCACAAACCCCAAAGGGGGGGACCGTATGAAGTAGGCAAACAAAAAGTCAAAAGAAGGATTAGACTTCAAGCGGGGTAGGCAAGTCAGTATTTGCGTACAATATTTGACGCTTCCCTGAACCAAACGTACCAAACACGTTAGTAGGCCAGTTAATTGAATCGGAAATACAGTGCTTTGACCAATAGACAAAAATAAAAAAATGTCAATGGTGTTTATTTATAGTTTATATTTGTATTTGTTTACAAAATTGCTAATACGATAGGTTAAATGATTACCAGGATTTTCAGTTAAAACTTTTTTATTTTGGAAAGCCAACGTTTCGATCCAACTTGTGGATCTTCATCAGGGCTTCTGAGTACAGAGTGATAAAAAGACTCTCAATCAGTCTTTGTATCACTCTGGACTCAGAAGCCCTGATGAAGATCCACAAGTTGGATCGAAACGTTGGCTTTCCAATAAAAAAAGTTTTAACTGAAAATCCTGATAATAATTTAACCTATCGTATAGAATAACAGTTGACGATCCCGCACCTCTCAAATTGCTAATAAATCAGAAAATTTTCCAAAAAAAAAGCAGTATATGTGACCTGCTCACTCCTCGTATTAGTCGAGTCTAGGGTTTGTCGTATACTTTTAATTTAGTCTTCTCTCTATTTTCCCTAAAATCTAAATTTTATTGCCAAAACCGTGATTTTTAAAGTATTCTCATATCCATATCTAAAACCAAAATAATAACAAAAATATATTAAACAGAATCTTATTAAAATATATATATATATTCTTGAAACCAGCGTATCTTTATAATAATAAACCGTTCGGGGATAGAAGACTATATTCTAATTTATTTATTTTTTATTTAAAATAAAAATATCTTCATTAAATTAAAAATTATTTTAGTCTAATTTCAACCGAAGGTATGTCCAGTAAAAAAAACCAACATCATTTACCTTATTTAAAACTTACTTAAAAATAATTAATTTCTTACTTAATTTAATATTTTGTTAACTTACCTAAATCTAATATGATACGAAATGAAATATAATATTGTAATAAAGACAAAAGCCTTTGCGTTTTCTGTTTGAAACTTTTATTATAATTATTAGCGTTTGTTTATTGAAGTAGCAGAATTATTGCTTCATCCATAACCAAGAGGTATAAATGTTAATATATATATATATATATATATATATATATATATTTATTTATCAATGTTGATTGATTTAAAAACATGTATAGAGGTACAGTTATTTAAAATAAACAGAGAAATTGTTGTATTATGTAGTCATTTTAATTATACAGAAATTTTACAGTTTATGATTATTTTATTTTCGTCCATACTCGATTTATAAAAGATGTTTTTATAAATCTCTGTTCGGAGAATATTATTACTCTAATAAAATAAAAAAAAACAAAAAAGTGTTTTTTTGTTGTTGTTTTTTTATGGCAGATTGTGATTTAATTTTGAGTTACATAATAAAAAAAAAAAGAAAATTCAAAAGGTAAACTCTTGCAAGCTCCAGTAATCTCGGACATAGATAAGATAAGCGCTTTGAGGTGATTGTAAATGATATTCGTTGCACTAACCTTTCAGCTCTATAATATAATAAATCCGATACCAATTTTTATTTTTTACAGAACCAAAATATAAATTTTAAAAAAATGTTCATTGATGATATCTAATAAATGGAATACGTAAATATATGTTTTCAAGGGTCAAGGTTGGTAAATTAAATAAATGAAATAAATTAATTATTTATAGCAAACATTTCGACCGACTTTTTAGGTCATCGTATAGAATAGAAAATACAAACATGCTAATCAACGTAGTAGGACGTAAGGCACAATATTAGATAAAACTTTTGACTTTGAATATATGAACAAATATATATAACATAATAATAATAAATAATGATTAGATAAATTATTTGTATGAACAATTAGTTATTACCATTATTGTATATTATCATAGTTTTTTTTATTCACTCATTCACAAAAAAAAAATGTGAGATCTGCCTTAAAGAATACAGTCGAATCTCTTTTTATAAGATTTATTTAATTTTAAATCTCTGCATACATATATACATACATACATGCATGTATATATGTATGGTCCTACTTTTTTGTATTTTATGTTATTTAATTACCTATAAAAATAACGGTGCTTTGGTATGTGATAAGTTTTAAGTATGATATTTGTTTTTAACCAATAACAAATTAATTTTGTTAGTGAAGGAAATAAATGGACCCAGCATGTGGAGCGTGCGTAATGTCTTGTAAAAAAAAAAACAAACAAGTTAACGTTTCGTGACTTTTTCGCGTGTATCGCTAGGATCATCTGACATTCATTTGTACTGAAACTTTATCGCCGTGTGTAATAATAATTTTACTAGCCATTTTCAACTAATTAACTTTTAATTTGGCTAGATTATTAGAAAAGAAATTAATTGAATTTAATATTTTAATATCTTAAGTATTTAAATTGCAAAGTACATTTTTTTTTAATTTTTTTTTTTTAAATAATCGAACATGAAACTGTACAATAGATTACTTTCTTTCATTTGATTATGGTCCAACATATAGTAAATTACAATTATGGAATTGGAATGAAACGATAATAACTACCTTATAGATGACTAATTGCGTACCAATTTTGATTACAACATTTTTAAAATATACGTTTAATCGATTTTTTCTTAATGGAAGATAAATCAATAGATTATTGAGTGTTTCTGAAAACCATGTCGTATGTAGACGTAACTCAATTTTTTATAATTCTATGGCTATATTTACTTATATAGAACTAAAGTAATTGAAATATCCTTTGAACGTATATCTTAAATCAGGGGATCTAAAACTGGGTAGCGAGCAAACTCGGGGTTGCCGCGTCAATAATATTTAGTTCATTTTTAAGGGCAAGAGTTAGGAATGAAAAAAGAAAAAATGCGCATATAAAGTGTATATACAGCATACTTAATTATTTACAAAAATTATAGGAATGTTATTAAATTCAAATACTACTAATTTACTAGAAATTTGGTAAAAATTAGATATTTAAATTTATTTCACAAATGTTTTTTTCTCTTTTTCGAAATTTCGGTGTGATTGATCTCCAGAATATCTTGGTCCGTTCCTGGATGAAGGCGCTTCGAATTTTTTTAATGTTTTATAAAAGGTACCATGATTTATTTTATTTTTTTTTGCAAAACTCGGGATCTTTAAAAAAAGAAAAAAAAGGAACCTCTAACTTAAATATAGGATTGAGTGCTGAATTAAATATTTCATTTATTTTATATTCCTTTACTAAACTATTTACTAGAAAAAACATTTTTTTGGCTGGCAATAATTAAACATATAAAAAGCGTAAAACCACACATTTATTTGCGAAAAGGATATGAAGATTGAATAAATAAATAGCTAGTACAGTGGTGTAGTGATTAGCATAACCAACTACAAAAACCAAGGTCTGTCCTCTGCTCGACAGATTGCCATAGGATTTTTTAATGAGAGTGAAAAATCTTTGGCTATACTGTCCTTCGGAGGGGACGTAAAATGGAGGTTCTGAGCCTTTGGGATGTCAGATTAATGATGCCTATCCTAATCGTAGCTGGATAGGCATTATTTAGGACACCCACAATACCATCATCAGATCAGCCATAGTAGCGTAAATCAACATTAAAAAAATTAACTAACAAACAATAGCACAATACTAGACAATTAGATTCATGATTTTATTCTACTGTTTTTTAACAAAATTGAATGGGGGTCGTTCCCCAATATCCTCCCCCCCCCCCTCCGGAATCGCTTTGGTTTTTAGCTATTTCCAACCGCTTTGGAATGGGATCTTTCTTTTTAGTGGAAGAACTTGATCTAGAAATGAATCATATTTTGGCTTATGACGATGGAACGACATACAAACAACGTGCGACTTGCCTACACACCCCCTAAGTGGCATAGGAAGAAACCGTAAGAAGAAAAAAAAATCCAAAAAACCCCAGGCGGAGAGGAGACTGTCAATTGTATCGGATTACAACGGTGGCGTGGGAGCGGGAGACATATGTATTGCTGGCGGAGTAAGGGAAGACTGTGTAAACATGAGGGACCACCCGGCCTGTATTTGTCTAAATATAGCAAAACAGGGACAATAAACATGGGCCATCTTTCTAAATCAACAAGGCTATGGTTCAGGTAACTCCAACCACCCTCACAATCATACAAACAATGCCCCTATATAGGGGATGACGATGAACCTGGATGATTCCAATATCCCGAATCAACGGAAGCTTTGCATAAGTCGAATGAATTGCGAGAGTCATTGGTGCTGTTGAATTCTATTCTTATAGAATAGAGGGTAGTGTATTCGATTTTCACTCTTAAGAATAACCTTAAGGTACGTATATATCGTGTCGAATCCCGAGACAAGGCTGTTCGGGTACGAGGTTCGACGCGGTCTACAGGCACCTTTAGAGTTAGGGTTAGCTATAAGAATGTTACTCAAGCACAATAAGAACCTAAGTTACAAAAAAGAAAAAAAATTATTTAATTTTCAAAAAAAATTGTTAATGGTGGTAATTAGTGCAGGCTAATTTTTAATACAAAAGAAGAAAAATATGACCATCAGTCATGAATTCTTAAATTTGAGAAGTCCGAGAACCTCCTCTTTAATTAAGATTTTTTAATTATTTTCTTTAACGGATCCCGTCTCATCTCAGGCGTACTTCTTATATTCGCTGTTAACCGATGTGAATAAATATACCATTAATTTTATCGTTTACATTTATATATCGTTTTTGCTATGGTCTCGGTTTATGATTGCGTAGTAATTTGTTATTTAAATTAACAACTCCGACATACAATTTAGATAAATAATTTTTATATTTTGCACAAGAGCTTAACCCTTGTTTACTTTATGATACCATATCATTTTCCGAACGGGTTTTATTAAATTTACGAAAGTCCATTTTTGCATAAAACAGATAATTCGTCTTCACCTAATTAATTTAGAATATGTTTTCTATTAACTAGGAAGGGATAAAGATTGAATCGTGGAAGTTGGACAGTTAGGAAAACACATTAAATGCAGCGTATGTGCCAAATACCTCAAAACCCGGATTTTTTTTTCAGATTCGTTAGTTTACCTTACACCCGTAGATGTGTCCGAATAGCAATACAATAATTAAAATTTTGATATTTTTTACAATCAAGTTTTATTCATTCATCATGCGATATTATCAAAAAGCTATATTAAAAATAACATATTTTAAAATTTTTATTCTTTGATCAAATCATCATGGATCCCTCAGCGTTCTAAAAAAAATTATAACGATATACCTTCGATAGTTTTCCCATATGTGCAGTTGTCTGCAGAAAGGAGTAGTGCGGCTATGGTGTTTCATTCTACATGTACGAAGTATGTGCTTTGTGTACTCATTATTATCTGTTTGATAAATTATAACAACAAACAAAGACATTTTAATTTATAACATGTTTTTTGTAATTTTCGAGTCCGTGTGTTCAATTGGTGTTTAAAGTAAATTATTGGTCAAGTTAAGTTATTGACCAGAAAAGTTCATCACGATAGTTGTGTGGTTTTTGTTTTCTGTTTTTGCTGATCAGCTGTTTTTAGCTGTATATGTGTATGTATTACTAACCTATCGTGTCAGTTTATGCTAAATTTTGACAAGTACGTGTTATTTCTTACTATATATATTGACTTTTACCTATCTCGATTTTAATTTTAACTTCCTTGCATAACCAATTCCGTATCCCTCAACCATTTAATATAGTATTTTGATTTATATAACTTTCATAATTTTTGCATCTCCATGATCTCATTATTACTTTTGTATCACTTTTTATTAGTCTATAATTTTCTTGCTTTCCATATCGTTATTTAAAAACAAACAAAATATTTTAACACTAAATTCAAAATTATTTTTAAATAATTTATTTTTTGAAGAGAAAAGATTTGGCTCCGCCGGGAGTCGAACCCGGGTCTCCTGCGTTACATGCGAGGATGCTAACCGCTACACCACAGAGCTCGGCTCAAGGCAGAGAAAATCCTTCCTCTTCACTGATACCTACTCCCCCTATCTCACAAGTTTTGCGAGTAGTAGCGGGAGGTGGACAAATTTTGTCCAATTTATGATACTTATTGACATAAGTCACTGACGCCGAGCTCTGTGGTGTAGCGGTTAGCATCCTCGCATGTAACGCAGGAGACCCGGGTTCGACTCCCGGCGGAGCCAAATCTTTTCTCTTCAAAAAATAAATTATTTAAAAATAATTTAAAATTGGTGGTTAGCCACAATTTAAGATTGGATTAATTAAAATAAATTCAAAATTATTCATCTCATTTCTACTCTATACTCATCTATATTTCTCTTTATTAATTTATCATTACTATATACTATTATTTTGCCTTCTTTGTATTCTTTTGTTAAATAATTATTAATTATTTGTATATATATTTTTTTTCTCTTCGCATATTTTCATCGGTTGCTGTCTTGTTTTAGACTTAGCCCCGATGAAGATCTGAATATCGGGTCGAAAAGTCGGCACTATATATGTTTATTTGACCGCATCCCCAACCATTTCCATTCAGCTAAATTCTGTCGGATTTTTTAAAAACATTTGATGCGAGATAAATCTCAAGGAATCCTTTCTTCTTCTTTGGGATATGTTTTAGCATCTGATTTTATAGATGAGAATATGTATTTCTACCACTTACAGGATCAGGTAGATCGTAATATTCTAAGACAGCAACGGCATATACCTGCAGGTTCGGGAAACACATCCTTGCTGGAGAAACAGGTACATATCATTAAGACCCTGATCTTGCCGTTGCAGACAGAAGTGTCCCTGGTTAGTACTGGATACATGGAGGAGCTAGACGTATATAAAGGAAGCCACTGTGGCTATAAGCAATAAATATTTCCAGAGCACTAGTCTAAAAACAGCACTGGCTCAGCTTCACCATTGACTGATGGGGCCTCTATACACAGCTCTAAAATTGGAATATTGTTTATAGAGCCACCGGCGAACGGAAAATAGAAGCACTTTAGCCGCCGGCCACCCTCACACACCAACTAAAATTATTGTCTATGCCATAAAATTCTTCTCTTTATTATCCACTTTCTGCCTTAGCCATTGTAAACTGATCGAAAAAGAAAAAAAAAACACTCTCTAGGTTAATGAGTGTTAGACACATATGTTTTCGAAAAAGCCGCTTTCCTTAAAAACAGTCGAAATTCCTAAGGCGATCCCTGATTGGCTGGAGTCAATAAACACCGGACTCAACTCGGTCTAAAGTGGTTCGTCGATTCGGTCGGAAGAGTGACATAAAACGAAGTGCTGTATCGAGACATCATTAGGAAACCAACCCCCACATCCGTTTGATGTATTACTTTTCAAAAATGACACAATCCGAAAATAAAGTAAATATACAGTCGGACCTTTTTTAAACTATAAAAACAAGTTCATCAAGCCTTCACTGAGTTGCAAACATGATTTAAAATTACTAAAATATTAAATAATATTAATTTCATAATATATTAAGTTCTAATACTTAATATTTTCATATTAAATCATAAATTATTTGTGAAATGATATGGCATCGTTTGACAAAGAACACCAGCTTAGAGCCCCCCCCCCCCCCCCCCCCCCCTGGAGGCGAAGAAACTATTTCTATATAAAACATTTCTATATAAAAAACGCTAAATTTAGTATTTTTTTAGAATTGTATTTGAACAGTTAATCTTGATTCACAACGCTGCTATATACTAACATTTTAAATTAGGGCCTTCATGACTTATGGAATTTAAAAAGTGCGCCTTTCCATCAGAATATTTCTGGATATATAAAGAAGAAATTAAGTACCATAATATGTATAATTAGAATGAACCACGCAGAACCAATAAAAATGGCTAATGGCGTTATTCAATTGCCTCTTTATTATTTTGCCTAAGTACCAGAATCCTACAAACATCCCCCTGGTCGAAAATAAGATGGACCCCCATCCTCATCGGTCATCCCTAATCGCCCCCCCCCCCAAATTTTTTTAAATATACCACTGCCGCTACTGACATGATAATATAGCCACTTTATAGTTTTTATTAATTCATACATTACTGACAGTAGGTATTGGTATTTTAATACAAATTTCTTTTTTATGTTATGTTTATGGATACATCTTTTTATTAGTATTTTTAATTTTTTAATATTTTTTAAAATGAAGTATTAATTTAAATATTTATCGCTATGAACTTGTTTGCCATGAAAGCGTTTAAATTTGTTAACACACAAAATTATAAATATGTTGGTAGTGTATCTATTTTCTGTAACCCGGTTTTTAATAAACAGATCGGTTTTTTTTTTTTTTTTTTTTTTTTTTTCGGTTTTTAATAAACAGATACTGGATAACACCCTGTCAATATCGATTAATATAGTCAACGATAATGTAAATATATATATTATTGGTAAAGATTCTTAAATATATGAATAAAATTGTTTCTGTTCTTTTTTTTTCGGATGCCATCTTTGCTAAAAGTAGAGGTGACCACAGGTGGAACCGGTTATTGTCTAGAAACAATCCCGTCTTCCCATCACTCATTTCAGACGTCAACCGTTTTTTTACTATTCAAATTTATCGCCTGCATATAGCAATTTTATAAATGTATTCAATCATCTTTAAAAACCCTTCATACCGACATCCATGGTAAAATGGTACTGGTAGCAAATGGTGAAAATTAGGTAGTAATGAACGTGCTAGTAATTATGTAAACACATTAAAACTGGTTTATTCCGGTAAGTATGGTTAACAGCAAAATTAAAAATGATAAAAATTAACGGAAAATGTAATAAATAATACAAGCAGAGGTCCAAATCCGACTTATACAAAAAATAAAAATAAAAATAGTTTTCACTCCCACGGTTCAATTGCTATTTGGGCAAAATTTTAATTTTTTTTTTCTATTTTTAGGGATATGTTCCTCACCTGACATAGTCTCTCTTGCAGTATGTCTTCCCTTCCCTGACGAAGCATGTACACGTCTCGTCAAGGAACTGGTGACACTCCGCGCACTTGAGGCACGCAGCATGCCATTCTAGATCCGGGGCTACCCTCAAGATGTACTGGTCGTGTATCTGGGAACCACAGCCAACGCACAGGGAGAGCCGCCGCTTTTCTGCAAAAACAAATACCGAAAATGGTCAAAATATAGCAATAAATAGGAAATGAACATGATATAGCCATACAACTAGAAAAAAATCTAGCAAGATATCCGAAAACATCAATAGGATTCATAATGCTTGGTCCATTATTGAGTGTTACCTTCTTGTGGGAAATAAGAAAAGGTTTTTGTAGGTACTTAAATGAAACTCTAAAAAGGATACTAATCATATAAATGAAGTAAAAATCGTTCAATAATTTATGCTCAAACTTTATATTATGTTACTTAGACCAAGTCTAATATGGAAAATCTTTCGTGAAATCACTGGAATCACTTGGAGTTCTGCTTTTGCTACCAACATCAGAGCATAAATATTGGTTCCGAGTTCCCTAGGCTGATATATTTAACACCAATATATTTAGTATTCTGATGACGATAAGTATTTTATATGATATTATTTTAACTAAACTCTAGTGCATTTATCTCAGTTTACAGACCGCGAAAGTAGTTTAACGGAGGTTAGAATTCGTTATTTAAGGATTGAACTTACATTTATCCAAGTTCTCAAGTTTTCATTATTCATATGATTTCCTTTTTATCATACGTTATACGTTTAAATATTTCTGAAAATTTGACATAAATAAGTTACATACAATATTGGAACTATTAATTGAGAGTAATTTTATATTCATCCCCCTCTTGGGTATTTCAGTAAAGGGAATGGATTTTTTTACGGCTTCTATTCTATATCTACATTCAAACATACAAGCAAAAACTTCACGTTAGAAAAAAAAAATATGTTTGTAAATAATTAAGAATGTAATATTACAAATCAACATGACGATACAATAAAAAAACGAACAGGGGCGGATTTAGCAAGAAATTTGAGGGGGGTTATGACCCCCCCCGTTTCATAATCACGTGGCTGACAGCACCGTTTTTGTATAAGATTATTACCTTGCATTAAGAAGGACTGCGATCTAAACAACAAAAAATGTTATGCTTAGTGATTAGTAACTACCTAATTAGGTACATTATTCATTTAAAAATACAAAAAAATTGAAAACCCAAAATATTTGAGGGGGGAATCATGATCCCGTGACCCCCCCTCCTGTATCCGCCCATGAAAACGAAGTAGTTTTATGAAACAAATTTGGTAGATAATGATTGAAAAACAAAGTAGTTTAGTAAACGAATTACCTAATATTTCAAAATCTAAGTAGTTTCGTATTTGAATCAAGTAATAATTAAGAGGCGAAGTAGTTTAATAAAACACATTAAGTAATGAACTAAGTTTATATTGGAGAAGCATCGAGCCTTGAACTTGACTGCACAGGTTGCTTGCTCGGGCCGATTCGACCTTGGTACACACACACTCTCAATGTCTCTAACAATTATCCGATACCATTAACGAATTAAAATTATTAATATTAATGAAAAAACTATTATACTTAATTAAAAAAAAGAAGAAATAAATCAGGTAGATTTTAAAACCAAACAATTTACTGTGCTACTTTATTGTTTTCATGGCGAAACATATTAATAATAATAATATTAATAAATAATAAAAACCTGAGATTATATTTTTCACAAAACCATATTTAAAATTTTGTAACAGTAATAGTGTTAATTAATGGAACACAAATATTTAAGGCGATAATTTTTTTATTTTAATTATTTGTATAATAATTATTTGTCGTTAACTAGGTAGGTATGACTTAAAGCACGACATTTTCAAATTCAGACGTATTATTGCTGTTGGTTCCCAGTTCTTCAAATTCACGTTATGATAACAATAATTATTTTTGATAAAAATAATTATTAAGGTCTTTTTAAAATAAAATAAAAAAAACCCTGTACCTCTACAACCCATGAAGAATACTGGGTTCAGTACCGTGTAAGGAACTTTTTAACATAATTAATAAAAATCAGCCTGAAGGAGGTTAATTCGTATGTTATCACGTAATCGATAATAGTTTAAAATAATTCGTTTTATTAAAGACTATTGTTACGAACATTATTGTCATAATATTTGAACTTGTTGAGGCAAAACAGTTATGACAGCCGAAACTAACGCAATCTGCCCATCGGGTCGACGCACTCATCACACGTCGCCTGTCCATAACCATAAGTCGCCTGGCGAGAAGTCAATTCGGATCGGCGTTTGTTGACGCCATCTGGACCCGGAACAGATTTATTCTTACGCAACCGGGCCGACGCCTTAGGATATACTTTTTTTTTTCATTCTCTTGCAATAGTACTATCCGAGATAGATTACGTTAAGAAGATTATCCTCCGATGGAGTCCAGGAATTTATTAGAGAAATTTCAGAAATAGGGATAGAATTCATTATGCTGAAAAAGAGATGGGGACCAATGATTTGAAGGCTATTTATTACAAGTCAATTCTGGAATGAAAACTCAATCGCTTTGCCAGGTCACGGACTAACGCGAGCTCGATTAACCGCGTATACGACGTTTCCGCATGATAAGAACGAATAGTGTTAACAGCTATAGAGTAGTTGGAACACGGTATAAATTTGCAGCAAACGGTTGCTAAGATATGATCCATTATGCAAAGGAATGTTTCCTAACGTAAGGAGTTGACAGGCGACAAGATTCTGCGTAAAATGACCAAGTGGGACAGGACAAGGAGCCCATGTAATCTGCGCGTAAGGACCATAGTGTATTTGTCAGTGTTGGTGACGTGTTCTTGTTGAGCTGTACTTATCAATGTACCAGAGTAATGTATGTTAGGAGCGCATACACGGCTGCTTGTCGTAGCGTTCTCTAAGTACTATCTAAGCATCCTGTCTTGGTAATGAGAGAGCGGTGGAGTAGGACGGTCTCCATTTGAAATTCCTTTTAAAAACAGTTAACGGTAAGTTTTATTTTTTATATCTCATAAATAAGACCTCATAACTAACAATAACAAGCTAATACATACACCGAAATAACTATGCTATAAGACATATGTCATGTCTATGGATGGAGTCAAATATATATTTATAGTTAGCTAACCTATGGTCATGAACATTGTAATGGATAAAATTTATGCAAAAAGATTATGGCTATTTGGTAAATTATATTAAAACCTGAACTTTTCGATCTCTATAGTAGAACGTAAGATACAGCTGAACTTGTGCCGTATATGAATGAGCCTATAAAAATATAATACAATGGATACAATATTTACTTTTTTCGAAAGGAATCCTTCGCGACTTTTTTTGCAGATGAACGTTTGATACATTTCTAAATATTTGGTTTTTAAAAAACAAAACAATCTTTTTAACATAAACTGTTCGGAGTTGTGGGATTGGGAAGGTAAAAATACTATGACGCTGCCGGTATCTCCACCTAATGTAGGTTTGTATTTTATCAGGGGAACGGGCCGGGCCGGTGAGGGGAAAAATCTCTAAATGGGAGAGTCTTATCAAACTGTCGGTACCCTCGCTATCTAGAGAGGATGTGGTCATTAGAAAGGGAGTCCTGTCTCTCAGCCTCGAAATACTGCTTCTACCGCTCTTCCCTCTTCATTCCAACGGATCCCATGCCGATCCTACTCTCTATCGGAAACTGTTTTGGTCTTATTTAACTCGAGAAAATCGATATTTCCTTCAAGGGTAAATATGGATGGAGGAAAATAGTCGAAGGACAACGAAAACATGTTAGACTCCGGCAAACAGATAAAAAAGAAGAGGACTGAGTACCCGCCCATGTAGTAACCCTCCGAGCATTTGCTTGCTTTTCTCTTCGCTTCCGTCTCAAGTGCGCGAGGGGCCGGTAAACTTGAACCAATTCCCCTAACATATTTGCTCTGTACAAATATATATATATATATATATGTAAAACTTGGTATTCAATAACGAAAAGTGGGTTTATAAAGAAAAGATATTGTCAAGGAAAGCCAATTAAACATTATGAGACAGTCATAAGTAACTTAAAAGGTGAAGGATATGGGATCTACTTCCTTGATATCGTTATTAAGAATATAAAGAAAAATACTGATGATAATATATGGACCGAGAAAGGTTGAGGGAGGAATTGATACCTATTAAGACAGAACAGTGACCCTTATGAACGCATTGAAAACTTGGAAACATATATGAAGAAAAGCAGGTTAATCTTCTTCGGTCATGTAAACAGAAAGAACCCTCAAAGGTTAAACAAGTTTATAATCGATTAAGTGATAGGATAACTGAACATAGAGGACATCCTGAACGAATGAAAAAAGAAATAAAAAAAACAGGATAGGTTGATTCATAATCAGGATTTTCAGTTAAAAAATATTTTTATTTTGAAAAGCCAACGTTTAGATCCAGCTTGTGGATCTTCATCAGGGCTTCTGAGTCCAGAGTAATACACTAATAAGTCTAAGACCTTATTTTACCCTCAGCCTTTGTATTACTCTGGACCCAGAATCCCTGATGAAGATCCACAAGTTGGATCGAAATGTTGGCTTTTACAATTTTTTTTTAACTGAAAATACTGATTATGAATCAACCTATCATAAAAAATCACTTGACTATTTCTCACCTCAAAAAATGGGATCATAACTTGTTAGCTGGAATCAAAATAGGTTTTTATTACCTGAAAGGCGGTAGAAATTGATAATAACTTTAAATGATTTAGGGTGTTTTGCTCATTTTTTAAGGTTTAATGGAAATACGGGGGGAAAACTAGGGGAATGCATGATTCCAATTCCCCTAACTGTTTTTAAATGTTATTCCCAAATGAATTTTAAAACTGAAATACATTTTATATCAAAATTTCAATTGGTCATCTAAATTTCTCTGAATTATATTTTGTATTAGTTTTAGTTTTGCTAAGCAACTGAGTTGAAGCATGTTTGGACATTGAGCCTTTATTATGGTTTTAATTATATTTAATTATATCATAAAATATTTAAAGATAGAGAGTAGAATCTTGTCTTCGTAGGCATTTTCAGGTTAGAAATTGAATATAGAATTATGATGCATATCATATCTGTCAAGTCGCTAGGTCTGCCAGTTAGACTGATCTAACTAAAAATAAATAAAAAATGGTTGATTTTTCAGAAAAGCCAATCAAATTTTCTTCTCTTCAATTCTTTTGGTATCTGTTGCCTGCCTTACACGATGATTGAAATGTATAGGAAAATTGCTCAGAGATAGTATAGGAAAATTGGATGATAATTTAAAATGCGATTGTGAGTTGAAAGTCTTGCATTTGACGAGGATAATAGTCATGTATGAATAATACACAATAGAATTGAAACAATTCATGAAACAAATTGAGTGCGACTATCAACCAAACGTATTCTATCCACCTACTGTGAGAACCCTCAAAATTGTTAGCTCAAGATTGTAGCGGTCTTGATTCTATTTTCCAACAATCCCTTCCTTTGCTAACCTTATCAACGGATTCCAGTATCTGATTCCAAATGGTCAGAAACAAGGGGGGAAGTAATAAACCTCGTTAGAAACTAACTTTTCTGGAACCCCTCCACAACTTCTACCGATTTTCTTCCGGTTTTACCGATTTTCTACCGTACCCACAAGTAGAATAGGCAGCAAACATAAAACAATTTTTTACGTATTTATTTTTTAAATTGAATTATTGTGTTTTATAAAATAAAATAGGTGTTTATTATACATTATTTATAATATAAAAAATTTAACGAATTTTATTTGGAATTTAGAGAATTACTCCCGAAACATTAAGATAATTCATTCGAAAACTTCATGTTATAGTAATTTATGTTTATTGTATTTACAGGTAGATAAATATATATATATATATATATATATATATATATATATATATATATATGTATATATATATATATATATATATATATATATATAGATATAGATATAGATATAGATATAGTAGACAGATATGATTCTGATACTCTATTTTAGTCCATTTCCCAACTATAAAAGAACGAGTTTTTCATTATCGTTTGTTTGCAATTACTTCTTATTTTTGACCTACTAACACGACCTAGATTTTTTAAAAATCTGATTTAGATTAGTTCAGAGTTTTAATGGTGTATGTTGTCTAACGATCGGTATTTCAAAAGAATACCGTGTTCCCATCCATTCGGCATTTTGAGTCTTTAATCTTTCTTATCTTGGTCCTTTCAAAAACACAAGCGTAACAATTTAAATTCCAAAAATAATTTGAAAACCCATTTTTTTTTTTTTTTATAATTAGCTTATCCTCTTATTTTGTGTTAATTAGTTTATTTTTCCATGCAACTACTCCGTTGAATTCTCGATGGTTTTAATTATCTCGATGACATTTGGCAACTTATAATTTAAATTATTATAAATAAATTTGGAGTGCATTTCGAAAAGTATTAAAAAAATAAAATAAACAATAACGTGCCTATAATTTCCTAAACGTTTTGAGAAAAAAACCCCTGTTTTTTTTTTCAAGTTACAGGATAAACTTAATAATATAAATGACGAACTTTGTAAGACATTTCACTATTTGTAAGACATTCACTATGAATTTTGGAAAACTTGAGAAGATCAAAAAACAAATTTATCGAAGCACATATCCCTGGTTCAGCAACATGTCACAAAAATCGGCTACTTGTAGTTATGACTGTTTATGAATGCAATGAAAGAATATACTCGTATATGATCATCAAATTTTTAACTCAAGCCGCATATCATCTATTATTTTTTCATAAATAGCGTCATCAATCTAGAGGAACTGTTTTAAAATTTAAAAGAATAATATTTATTCTCGTTGAAACCGAGAAAAATAAGACTGTCTTAATCTAAAGTTTTACTGGTAGTAAAATGTTCAATGGGAGGTTTGATATCTGTTCTGAATGCATTTTATTCTGCTATTAAACTTTGGATTCACTCTCGTAAATTCATGTCTTTTTTGTTTTTCTGAGATATGAAGATGTTGAAAGGAGTGAGCAATTTTTCGAAGAAGACGGGTTTAAGGCGATGTAATTCATTATTTATTGATTTGATATAATCATCTAGGAAACATGGTTCAAGAGAACAAGGATTGAAAGAAGTATTCTAATACAACAACTATTCTAATACAACATATTTCTAGATATTGAAAAAAGTGTCGGAAACATCGGTATGTTTACATTAGGGTAAAACAAGTTTGTATCTATATCGATTCGAAATTACTTAGAATTAGTTAAAACCCTTATAGTTCAATACTTTCAAGCAGACATATAGTTTTTTACTGGATAATATTATTTTATTTAGGATAAATTATCATTTTAAATTTAAATAAAATAATTTTATTCATGGTAACAGGATAAAACAATTTTATTTATGGTAACAGCATAAAATCATTTTATTTATGGTAACTTTTAACTATTTTTAATTGAAAACTGAATTTAATTTTAATCAAAATATGAATAACAAATATATAGGTAAAATGGGACATAAAGTTTGAAATATTAACTATATTTTTGGCAGGAGTTAGTGAATATTATCACAACAGCATTTCTCTGACATTTAAATTAATTTTTATCAATATCTGTACATTAAACATACAAGCGAATTTTCCTAATAAACTCATGATTAAAATAATTCGTTCCTAACATGAAATAATGAAAGATATTGGTAACTATAACTGTAAGGTTCCTGCTACGTGAGCGGAACAATAATAATAATAAATAACCGTTAATACCCTTTATAAGGATAAAAATATTTTATTGTAATCTTGAAACGTGGGGGATCCCCCGAATTCTATAAATAATCCGAAATTTACGCTCCGAGTTGGGGGAAGAAGTTTTAGCGGAGGGTGAATCAACCCTCTTTTCTCCACCCTCCTCACTTTTGCCCCCCTCTCAAGATATACATCCTTGTCTATCTACCCCCCCCCATTTTTTTCTTCGTTTTTTTCCAGATTTACATTTTGCTTAATCCATTAGATCCGTTAATAAATCTCAATGTACACAAACACGGAATTATTCTCTTTGATTATCAAAGTATTTCATTTTACTTATTGGAGGTGGTAGATCTCTGTTAAATATACTATTGATAAAAGAGTTTAATTTCTAAATTGAAAATTAAACTATTTTTAACAATATGTTCAAGTATGACATGCCAATATTATATCTTTGTTTTTTACATAGACATACACAGTATATTTTTGATATATTAGAAATTACTTAAATATACGATTTTCTCCTCTACTTCCCAAAAAAAAAAATGGTTGTTTTAGAATATTCAATGATGTTTTTCGTCAATTCAAATACCACCTTATGCCTTATTAGGATTTTTTAATGGGAGTAAAAAATCCTTAGAGTGCGTAAAATGGAGATCCTGAGCCTATATGATGTCAGGTACTAATAAAGTGACGTTAATTAAACAAACAAACAAATACTAAATAAAAATTATTTTAAAATTACACGACTTTTAAAATAATTCCAAAAATTAATTAAAACCGAATAAAGTATCTATTTATTAAATAAATATAAATCTCTATTTCACCGCATAAAATATCAAATAAACCCAAATGTAGTTTTTATAACCGAGATAGAAAATAGGTAAAAAAGTAAACCCTTAATTTTTAAAATCGACTTCCGAAATCTGTCAACTCTGTGCTGCGAAAACGAATCAAGCGATTTTTTTCCTCCTAAGAATAGCAGTTCGGTCACAAGAATAGAGTAAGAATTTTGGCATGTCAAAGCAGTTCTTTTCTAAATCGCAGCATGAATATTCCTAGGTCTAAATGGATGTAAAATATTTATCATTGTTCTGAAACACGCAACGCTCACAGGAGAATATGTATAGAGAAATTATTACATATATAGTTAGATTATTATAACAATTAATTACCAAAGAACGCACCTGCTTTGGAGATCATTTTCAATATAACACGGGTTCAAGTGTATTCAACAATATGGTGGACAGAGTGAACGATAAGAAAAATTAGTTATCTGTGCAACCTCTTATATATCTGATTATGCCTATCAGATTTTTTTATTTTACGTCATGCTTTTGAAATTTAAAGGGGGAGGGGGCATGAATATGTATTTCAACCATTGAAATATCCTTTTTTCCATCGAAAATAATAATAATAAGATAAATATTTATCAAGGATTAAAATAATTATACGAACAATGTACTGAGGTCTTCATATACTTTTAACATTCGAGTTGATTTTTTTTGTTAATATTCATGAGCTAGAGTGTGTATACAGGGAATAGTCTTTTAGTAAAAATAAAAATCGAATATAATCGAATATTTATAATCGAAATAAAAATCAAATATATATATTGTATGATCGCATGTTATCGCTGTACCTGCAAATCTTTCCATAGCGAAACTAAGTACAATCCAGCTCTTTTCGTCGCTATTAGTATATATATGATATTTTATATTTTTCTAAAACAAATATAACCTTGATTTATAGAAAAAAACTTTAATTATAAGTTGGTCGCAGCTGAACTCCGGAGATAATTTCGCCCTTATTTATGGATGCTTAAACAGAAATAGTACCTTAAAATTACGTAAACCCAATCGTATACATGAAATAGCCGCAAGGAGTTAACAATCTTCTTTATTTTGTAGCCTTGGAAATTCTTATATGTAGTGATTTGACAGTGTAATGTATCATTAAATGTCGTTTTGCAGTAGGCAAACCCTCAAAATATTAGTAGTAAAACTATAATTTATTTAAATAAGCTCTAACAGAATATTTTCAAAGAGCCCTCAATACATCTATGCAACTTTTCTAATAATTATTCATGTTTATTTCAAATATAGCGCCGTTTAGTGAGCGAGGGTCGAAAGCTGGGATATAATAAAGCTTTATAACTGAAAATGACGGGATGGGAGTTCGCTTAAATTACGGTCAAATGCAACGTCAAAAAAAAAAAAAAAAAAAAAAAGCCTCACCCAGAAGTAGGTATCATAAAAGAAGGGTTTGCGAAATAAATATTTTAATCGAATCATACTTAAATATATAATTAAGACTAAATTAAGCATTCTTCGTCATCATTGGACATGCAGTTTTAGGAAATCAACGAATTATATATTTATCATAGAATATGTGTAGTTAACCAAGTATAAGGCTATTAGAAATTAACACATTTAGAATTATTATAGTAATAATAAGGTTTTTATTCAATTGGGAAAACCCCCTGGTTTGAAAGCATCATCAATTATTCCAGCCGCTACCACTAATAACGCTAAATTATCAACACCACCCGTTCGCAAATCGGTGGAGTTTGTGTGGGAGAAGGGGGGGGGGAGGGCCTCAAATAACAATAATTTAATTATTACACTGCGAGCATAGGTTTTGGTGGTTGTTGGGGGAGCGGGGGATTTTGGTTCGGAGGGAGTTGGAGAGGGAACAAAATGGCTGGATAGGGCGTGGTGGTGGGGGGACTAGGCCACGCCCCCTCAACCGCTCGATACAATCCTCGCCTCAGCGGTCGATAATGTATTCCACGCCCACACACAATGATATCTGATTTTCGACCCTTGCCGAGCTCATCCCTAAGCCCTGGGGGAGTTTTTAACTGCCACCGCTTTTCCATAGTACACGCTATATACTGCCCGAATAAAATTCATCTGGGGTTTTAAAAGGACTTTATATGGCCATACAATAATTATATGAATTTACATAAATATATTAAAATTATTAAAATATAAGCGATAAAAAAAAAAAGAGAAAAGTATTCCAATTCAATAAAAAAAAAAATTATCTTTTTTCTGAGTGGAAATTAGATAAAAACATCTTATTTGTCACATGATCATATCCCAGAAACTTTATTTAAACCGAATTCAATGACAAAAATATGGCAAGATAGCTTTAAAATTTCACATTCTCACAACATGTAATAAGCAATATAGGCTATGAACATATACCAATATTACATGAATTTTCTTCACAATCACCCTCTGCTAGTGAACATTTGATGTTCATTAAAATAAATTTTCAATGCAAAATTTAAAAAAAAAAAAAACTTTACTACAAACATATGACGTCTTGTTTTGTTTATAAAATTTTCTTTGTAAGGAAGTAATTAGACATCGAGATAGGCATAAATAACTAGAAATGTATAGCTTTAATTTTTATTTTTTGTAATTTTCGGCAATGACTTAGGTACTGATCTTAATCATTTTTCTAAAAATGTATTCAGAAAATACGATGTCATGAGAATTTCCAACGTTCGTAATGGCGAATCTATAAACTTATGTTCATAAATTATCAAACAAAAAAAACTATTGCATTATAAAATATTGTAGATACGAAATAATATGTATGAATACGCTTCTTTTACTTATTATAAATATTAAAAGGATATTTCATTTATAATTTATTTCTAATCGATTTTCTTCTAATTACACTTCTACCAATGCCTAAGATAATATGGTATCATGCTATTGTAAAAAAGTTGGGTATTACTTCGGCTATGTTACTTTTGGGCGAGGCCGATATAATGCGGCCCCATCTTAACTGGAAAAGACCCGAGGGTTTATTCATCCTTTTAGAACGAGCGGGAATCGAAAGATTTATTCTAACAAAGCTAATCAAGAATCTCTTTTTACTGAAAAAGACGCATTGGGAGTTTGCTTATGTTACGGCCACATAACGTGTTTAAATATGCGAGGCTAAGAAGTAGCATTGCAGAAGCGTTAATAAAAGTTAGATGAAAACCGATGAATTGATGAATAACAAGAACAAAATAAAGATGTCCGAATTTTTTACAGCTTCAAATCCATTCATGCCTACCCTTTACTGAAGTTTCCTTATTTTCAATAAATGCACTAAATTCAGTATTTAGACAGAAAAAAAAAAAAGTTTTTCCGAAATCGTTTGATTATGTACGTACATTGGAATCAACGTTATAAAACATCAGTTTGATTTACCTAAATGCATTAAATTATATGTTTTTAAGTAAAACAAAATCGTAAAGTCTCGTGTACGACATATGGTTAGAGTATGGATAAAATAGATCAATCTAGGGTATTAAGTAGATTCATATGCACAATGTTTTATATAAATCTGTACACGCTGCAATGAAATAAAAAGTAAGTAAAATGGAGGTAGTTACTTTTTAAAGTTACAATTACCATACTAAGTACTGAGAAAGGACTCTGAATTTACCGGCTTTGGATAATTTACTAGGCATTATTTAAGCCTCTAAGTGTCTTTGACGAAATTTCGAGAAAAAATAATGAAGTGTTAATTTTTATTTTGTTTTAAATATACCGAACACTATTATCTGCTGTTTTTACATTTTTAATTATACTGGTTGTATAATATAATAAAGTTTCCAATATAAAAATCGAAATTACTACAATTTATTCTTAAAAGAAATTACAAGCATAGAAACAGCTCGAGGCATATGATTATTTTGCCACCATTTTGGATAATCCTCGAATGAAAATAAATTGGATCTGAAGTATTTTCTGACAATGCACAGAAAATGTCTCCATTACTATTAAAAAAAAAATGCCATTTTAATATTCATATCAACAAAAAAGCTAGATAATCGGCTTATGGTAATATTTCTTCTCATACACAAAATACGAATTAAAAATACATTAAGTAATGAATGGCAATGAATTAAAAACATTTTATTCAATACTACAGAATATGTTTATTTCATATTTAGGTATTTATTCCGACAGTTGACCATGAAGAAAATCAACACGATATCTAGTTAGAAATATAACACCTATTAATGCTGGAATATATATATATATATATATATATATATATATATATATTTGATTAAATATATTCTAAAATACAAGCACTCAACTGTAAACGAATTCCACCATAACATGCAGGGAAGGGAGAAACAAGATTGGAATTTGTTGATTGTTGGTTTCTTGTTAATGGGATGTATTTTTGGAATATCTATAACCATCTTAAAACTCATTTGCGGAAAAGGTGAAAGTAGGAACTGGAAAATGGCGAAAAGCGAAAAATAATATTTTAGAAATTTACGAGAGCCCTTGGACCTGGGAATGAGAGGGGACTTACAAATGAAAGGAGAAGGGGAAAGAGGGAAGGGGTGTTACCCTTCAATATTTTAAAAGCCAACAAATTTTGAGATTTGAGAACCTACATCAAACTTGAAAAAATATGTTGTGTAAACTATGTTTTAAAAATATATACATAAAATCGGTAATCAGTAAATTGCGATTTTGTGGATATGATGATATAAATTTGAGTAATTTTAATGGAGGAGAAAAGATTGAACCACGGCCGGGAATCGAACCCAGGTCCTCTGCATCTCCTCTGCAGCGCTCTTACCTCTGACTGGTTCAACCTCTTCTCTTCCTCTAAAATTATGTAAAAATTATAAATTAATCATTTAAAAATGAAAATTGACTAAATTTTTAAACAACACATCAAATTTGAGTCTTCCAACATATTTAGTGAAGGTCCAAACCCTCCACTAAAAATCCAATAATTAAAATTCCTACAGAAGGATCGGTGAAGTAGTAATTCAGTATAAAGTAAAGTAAATTTGAAATTATAAAAGCTAATTATCATTTGATATAGGATAAACCATACAGTTATTGACACTCTGTACAGTTATTAACACCCCAACTGTAACTTAAAGAAGTCCTAATTTTATTTCAAGAAATTGACGAATCCAATGTTTGAAGGGTCCTCTTAGTCATCTATAAAGTAATACTTTAACAAACTAACCACAGGGAAGATTTCACAATTAAATCCACTTCGTGTCAATATCTAGTTTTCGCACTCATAACAATAATATTGCCATATGGTAAAACTATTGAACTTTTGACCCAAAAAAACCTCTTGAGTCTTTATAAGAATAGATAAAGAGGAGCTATAGGAAGTTTCAATTTGATCCCTTCATAAAAAGTATTTTTTTTAATTTTACCTCAGAAATGTAATCTTAAGGGTGTCAATAATTGTACGGTTTACCCCTATTTAAGGACAAACAATTTTAGTTTTAAATAATTATAAATAAAAGAAAACTGATATAGTAAAAAAATACATATTTTTTATTACAGCCATCGTAGGAATATTTACAACTCTATATATTTTCGGATAAAAAAAAAAAAAAACCCTCATTTTCGACACGAATCACCCATAAAATATGTTTCACCCCTAAGTGTCTATCAGAACTGGATTATAATTGAGTTAAAAAGGAAGATACATTTGTTTATCCCTTCCGTGTACACGATGGGCAAGTTTGATATCTATTACCTATTACCCCTGGAACTTTTATCGGAATAAAGCAAAGCGGTTAATACCGCCATAACACGCAACCTGTACGAGTAATGTGGGCAAGGCAGAATATTAGCTTCTGATGTATTATTGACCGGAAGGGGCCATTTTCGGGGGATCCCATAGGCTGAAGCAGAGAGGGTGGAAAAATCCGTGGCGTCGAAAGCGAATAGACGCTTCACACGCGACATAACGCAACAACACGCTAGGGCCTCGATGGAAACCTGGCTACCTACCATTTTGGATTCTGGGCTAAGGTTCTACAACGCACTGGAATTTCACCTTGGAGTAATGTCAAAACGCTTTTGAAATAAAATAAAAAAAAAAACTAAAATAGGTATTGGCTGCTCTAACCTTTAGTAAAAAGTTTTCTTCGAAAATTCTAGGGCAATTAAATTCTTTACTAAAAGCGCCAAAAAGTTCAAAAGATATTTTATTAGATATTTTATGAATACACCTAACATAAAAATAGGCCGCAATTTTTTTTTTTCATTTAAAGAAATTATATCCGACAAAAATCCCCGATTTGAAAAAATTAAATTGTGAATATTTGATAGTTGACCGATCAAACACACACACTCTAACATGATATGTGGTTAGAGGAATATAATGTTACTAAAAGATAATTAATAATAAAGGAAATACTCTCATTTCAGTCCATTTTTTTTTCATACTTCAAATCGAAATTGAACACAAAATATTGTCAATATATATTTTTATTTATTATTTTAAAAAATAAACTATTTCAAAAAATTTATATCCAAAATATGTGAGGAAGAGTTGATTACTAATAGAGGTTTTAAAAAATGAAGGAACCTCTTTCATATTTAGTTTTTTAATAATAAATAATAAATTATTATCCTCCGACGTTTCGGTCTTATGACTCATCTTCAATGGATTATCTGTTACAGATAACAGACTGGTACAGATACATTCTTGAATTCTCTAAAAACATCTTCTTTGTCAATCCTTCTTTATGTTATAAACACATGTCAGGGATTATAATTTAAAAACATTTTCAGTGATTGTGAATTTATTTCATTGTCTTCTTGACAGTCACAATACATATCAAATACTAATTTTTGTATGTAATTTTGTATAATATGATATAAAAAACCGGTTTAACTATTGTTTCAGGGTTTTATATAACATTACAGGGTGTAATATCTTTTTAGCATAAAGTGATGTTAAATAAATAAAATATACTTTTTGTTTCTCATTTTTAAATATTTTCTTCACAAAAATTAACAAAGCCCAATTGACAAAATTCCATTAAATCAAGTATAGAAATGGTTTAAAAGTCATGGGGATCTTAAGGTCGAATAGAAAAAAGTCACAGTTTATTTTATTTTTTCATTTTATTCTTCTTCTTTTTTGTCCCCTATAAAAGCCGATTTTGAGTACATCATATTTTGAAATGTATTAAAAAAGAAAATTGAATGACAATATAACAAATCACAATCATGTATACAATAAACCTTGTTCTCATTAATCATGATATATCGTGTTGCTTTTCCTTTTCAAGTGACATATTGTTTCGCATATTTATCAGAGTTCATGATGAATGAATTAATGAAATATTCATTAAAAAAAAAAACATTAATCTTTACCTTGTTATAAAAAAAAAAAAAAAAAAAAAATCAACATTTTATTTACTTATAATATTAAGTCGCAAAAGTTATATTAATTAAAACGGAATTTCTTTCATCCCTTTAATTTTTATTATTGTCTTGAAACCTAGGGTTTAACCAATAAATCAATTATTATATTATATCTTTGTAGGTGGTATTCAAACTTTACCCACCTCATTTCAGGGTTGTTATTTTCATTTTTTAACGATATTATTTCAAGTTTACACGTCAAAATGTTTCCTTTAACACCGTGCAGTTTAATGGAATTATTTTTTTAAATTTTTATTGTTTTTATTACAGCTAAGCCCATAAACCACTTACCGACTACTTAACCAGACGGGTGCATATGTGGTCGGGGGCTTCAGGCTATTAAAGTCAACAGCAGTTGGTGTCACCACGTGTGGCCCTAGGCTCTAGTCTCGACAAAAAAAAAAAATTGTTTGGATCTTCCTACACTACTGCCTGTCAAAGGTGGACATTTCCATGTGCTTGAGTATTTTTAGAATTTTTGTATATTATTGAATGTACATGTCGAGCTATTTTGATCAACGGGTGGTTTATTACAGGAACTTGGTTAATTTTTTGCGATGTGCCCATATGAAATCAGCATACTTGGATCAGGAATGCAGGCCATCTTTTGATAGTCACATATCTTTGCATAAATCTATGAAATTTTTACCCATTCTTCAATCAGACTGCATTGTTGACAAAAATAATTTTTATGAACACCCTCCTAACCGTCCTGAGTATATTGTAATTTGTATATTTATCCAAAAATATGATATAAATAAGCAGAATATTTAACTCCAGCACGTTTTTATAGTGACAATGTGCTTCGATTATCCGAACTTCTAGAAGATCTATAACTTAATAGAAAAAGTAATTTTATTAAAAATAAAATATTTTTGAAATACAAATAAGTATTACTTTATCACTCTAATTTAAATTATATTTTTAAACAGAATTGGATCATTTTAAAAATACGTAAGAAGTATGCAAATATTATAATATAAACTTCGTACATCAGTGGTTAAACATCTGTTCAATACCGAAAAGAAATCTGTTCTTTTGAATCTGTTTGATAAAAAATCAGTTTACTATAACACTATTTAAGTAGGTATAGATTATATCATTAAATGGCTATATATTAAAAATGAAATATTTTCTTTTAATTAATTTTTGACTAAAACAATAAATAATTTTTTACTTTTTTCGATGTTATTTGAGACATAAGAAACTTCGTCGCATACATTGATTTATAATTTTTTTTTAATCATTTTATATTCACTCAGTTTTTGACAAAGAACAATGATTAATAGTACTTATCAATAATAATAATAATACGAAAATGTATAAGTTTTTTAAATATATGATTTACTAAAGTTAATTCTATCAGAAAAGTGTGAGTATATGAAATTACAACACTAGTATACTTTTCCCTTTAAACTTTAAAATCATATTCTTGGGTCAGCATACTTATGTTTTCAGTCGTGATTATATAGAAATACGGCTTTGAACATAAGGTGTTTTAAATGGAGAAATACAAATGTTTTTGAGGCTCAACAAACTTTTTCTCAAAAACACAATTGTATAAAAATATGCAAACATTAGCATGTTAAAACAGTAAAAAAAAACTTTCTGAATAGTTTTTGGAATGGAAAACATGTTTTTCTAACATTTCCTTGGCTTAGTGCGATTTCGAAAATTATATAAAGTTTTTATTTAAATTAATTTATATAAGTGATATGTCATACTTGAAAGTTATTGTAATTTAAAACATTTAAAAATGAAAAAGTAAACGAAAAATGTATTACATCTACTATATACACTATTATATATTATATACAGGATCTCACTTTTCTTGTATAAATTGTATAAAAAGCAAAAGATGAAATAATACTTGGTATAATTATATTTTTCACACCGTTGCACAGAAAAATATAGTAGGTAATTGACAAGACGAAATGAGTAATGGAGAAAACAAAGAAGTATCTCGGGGATTATCATTTAACGATGATGATAGTATTAAAGATAACATGGACAATATTAATCTATATTGATAAGATTATGCTTTATGAGATTTTAAATAATTTAGGGCTAATTTCGCCTAATATAAATTTGAATTTTCCTTTGATCTTATCAGACTTTTCCCCCCAAATAACGATTATGTTAATACATAGTTGTTTTTGTTGACAAATTTTACTCTGTTGGTTTTCCATCTAGTTCAGGTTTTAACGATGTAAAGATATTAAAAGTTTTAAAAAATATCTTGCGATGTGTGTGAAAATAAAGAATTGTTTATCGATGTTAACGGACATTAGATATATAATTGTGGTAAGGGCGCATTTTTTACACTGACGAATAATAACAAACATGGTACACAATTTTTCTCATGTAAACATTTTAAATACACCATCAGCAACAACGAAAATATGGAAATATAATTATAATTAAATTATAAAAGACGGAAAAGTAAATTATTTAACGGTTACAACAGATTAGAGGTGTGATATCTAGTAGATATTTTGAAAACTGGTTCAAAGTAAAATAATAATTAGTGTAAGACATTTAAAATAGCGTTCTTGTATGACTCTCAGGAGTTAGTACGGCTTCAGGTAATTTAAAGATGGTAAATATATTAGAGGTAAAATAATTGGTATGATTGTAATTTCTACACTGATAAAAAATAGTGTACGATTTACATGATAACATTCAGAATATATCATCAGCAAGGAAGAAAATATAGAATAAAAAATATATTAAATTAAAATATGGATATGTGAATTATTTAACGGCGACAATAAGAGGGATGTGATAGTTTGTAGGCATGATTATATTTTCAGGACTGATTCAATGAGAAATATGATTAGTTTATTAGATTTTTAAAATTGCATTATATAAACTCAGCAAAGGATAAAATAAATAATTGTCTAAATATTATTTAAAGATGTTAAATATATTAGAATGAGAATAAAATAGAGATGAGAGATGGTCAACTGTTCTTCAATTACGATAGGTTAAATAATGGTCAGGATTTTCAGTTACAATGATATTTATATTTATATTTATATTTATCTAACCCCCTACCACTACCTCTCACCTTATTTTTACCTTTAGTCTTAGTATCCACTTGGACTCAGTAGGTAAATATCATATTCTATTTTATCTTGTTAACCAGCCTCTTATTTTAATATTTATGTATACACCATCTTTTATATTATTATCAGTTCTGTAATGTATCCATTTATTGTCACCCTCTAGCATAGATACTCATATATTTGTTTTCTTTTAGCCCTGATGAAGATCCACAAGTTGGATCGAAACGTTGGCTTACCATAATAAATATCATTGTAACTGAAAATCCTGACCATTATTTAACCTATCGTTAAAGGTAAAATAATTGGTATCATTGTAATTTCTACACTGATAAAGGGAACAAATTGGTAGGCGATTTTTTATATGACAAAAGCTCAGAGCATATAATCAGATCAGGTATTTAATAATTGGAATTCATGATTATGTTTTCAACACTGATTTAAAGAAAAATAATAATTAGTATACGAATTTTTAAATGACATTTCTGTTTATACTCTCAGTAAGGGAAAAATAAAGAATTGTATAAATATTATTTAAAGATGGTAAATGTTTTAGAGATAACGGAAAGAAATTTTGTTGATTACAATTTGAGAAAATTAATATAACATGAAAGGTTGTTATTATTACAGGTGTTTGGGCAGAATCTACAAACGAATATTGATACGGTTAAAAAAATAGAATTTTGAATAAAATGTGTCGGATCCCGAAGAAAAACAAAGCGTACTTACGGTTATGTGGGAGAAACTGCAGCTTCATATTTCCCACTGAGCTCTCGTAGCTGTGTTGTGTAGCCTGCGACAAGGGGTCGCCAACGCTGAGGTCAGACCGACAGGTGTTGGTAGCACTGGGCGTTGGAGATGCGCTGGGACGGGATAGATGGAGGGGAGGCGGCGCCGCCAACAATACGTCACTGTTAATTGGACAATAAAGGCGGGGGATGGATGACCCACCGGCGACAAATTTAGGGCCACCAGGTAGGGGAACCCAACCCCCCCCTCACCGAAACCTCTCTTCCTTTCCATATGTACCTCAGTCCTCAGCTGGGATGTCCAATTTTCTCGTCCTGGTCAGGAGAAGGCCTAAGACTTCGTCTACCTCATTTATAAAATTATACTGCAGGCGCATCCCAAATCAACAGAAAAAATCTGGTGTGTGCGCGCAACACACCACTTTCACTTACCAACTTACTTAGATAAGAAATTAATGCGTTTTGTTAATGCCACTCCTCAAAGTTACACATTTTTCCACATTCGTTTCTTATTTTTGTTTTTATTTGCTCTATAATCCCCTCAGAACATTTTAATAATGATAACGCCTACCTGATATTAAATAACACCTAATTTTCATTAAACATGACGAATATAATGCAAATCGTTAAAGCCGTTTTTGAGATAATCGAAAATTGGAAAAAAAGTTATGAAATAAAGTATCCCCTCCGGTTGATCAATTTTGATGAAATATTGGCTATCATATCTTTAGCATATACATACATTAAATACCCAGTTTGATCAATATCGTGAAAGCCGTTTTTGAGTAAATAAAAAAAAAAAAAACACGTGAAAATGTTACAAAATTTATTAAGTAAAGTCCCCCCTCCGGTTGATCAATTTTGATGAAATGTTAGCTATCACATCTTTAACATATAAACAGATCAAATACCCAGTTTGATCAAAATTGTGAAAGCCGTTTTTGAGTAAATAAAAAAAAACACGGGAAAATGATGCAAAATTTATATCAATACATCAAATACTCAGTTTAATCAAAATCGTTAGAGCCGTTTTTGAGAAAATCGAAAAAAAGCGTAAAAAGTTATTAGATAAAGTACCCCCTCCCTTTGGACCCCAAAACGTGTATTTCCGTTGAAAACCGGAAGTCGAAATTTTTCACGATCGCAATACTTCCACTTACTATATATTTCATATATAGGTAAGTGAAAGTAAAAATGGGTTCCATACGCGAGTAAAACAAGAAATGTTATGACATTAACACACACTGACAAAAAAAAAAAAAAAAAAAAAAATACAAAGAGGGTGATACAGACAAGGTTATTAAGTACTTATTCTACATGACCAGTATACTACGACGTTTTTTTTTTAAGGTCAGGAAGTTTAATATGGGTTTATACAATGAACTAAAGTATTCAAGAAAAATGCTTGCAAGTGTATGCACAAATAAATTTTAATTCATTAAATGCATTTTTTTTCTATATTTAAATGTATGGTTTTAGGAAGAGATCAAATTCCATTTTGAATCTATAGAGGAATTCAAATTCACAGCTTACCATTCTTTCACTGATAGGATCCGTAAGCATTTATTTTCATAATTAAAAGAAATTTTTTAAGGATAAATTTGAAAATAGTTTGCTAAACTGTATTAGAACCTTTGTGCTTTTCTATTTATCTTGTTACGTTAATCAGCTTTATTAAAAATATAACAAGCGATGCGATGGGGGGGGGGGGGGGCTGTGGGGGCTGCAGCCCCTCCCTTTGGAAAATTTTTCGTCATTTAAAGATAGAATTTGACTTTCCTTAATGTAAGGAAGCAATTTAAAAAACAAATAATGTGCCGAAAAAGTAGAATTTTAGTTGTAGGAAGGGAATATAAAAGTAAGAAAGCTGATTAGCAGATCCAAATGAAGGGATGTGGGGCTGCGCCCCCCCCCTTTAGGACTGCAGCCTCCCCCCTTTACGATCGGCTGGATCCGTCCATGACAGAAACACTGGTTTTTTGTACCCTGAATAAAAAAAAAATATCTTGTGAAATGGTTCGGTTGTGTGTGCTTACTGGGTAGGGCATAGATTTTGAAATGGTTTATTTTTAATTCATAAAACTGTAAATTTTCAATTACATGCAGGCACTGAGGATGGCCGAAGGGCCAAAACGTCTACTGGTGTAAAATAAATATTTTGTTGAGACTAAATGCTGCTCACCCTTCAATGGCCCAACAACGGGGGTAGTAACAGTCCGTTTTTCGTTAATACCTTTGAATACCATATTTTTTTCGATATCTTTAAAACTTAAAAAAAAAAAATTCAAAAAACCGTATCCATCAATTCCGATCCAAAACAGAATGTTTATTGATATATTATGATTCAATAAACATTATAAATTTACAAATATTTCTTGCTTAGAACGGTTCTGCATTGTTTTCTTTCAGAAAACTTGCATCTTAAACATTAAAAACATAGACGTTCTGCATCAAGATCTCCTTACCTCAAAAAATATATTGGTAATCGAATTAATGGTAGTAATGGAACTAATATTGTAAATATTCACATAAAAAAAGGTCGGGAACTATGGGCGATGTTTCATTATCAATGAGTGAGGAAGTGAACAAATATTTTTTCTAAACGCCTTGTATAAGAATGACTATTTAGAGGATTAAAACATCTTATTTTATTTCGGATGTTTATTTTTATGTGTGTTAAATTATTTATTGTTTACACGGTTCATGAATGTTAAAAGTAAAGAAACTATTTCACTTATTATTTTTGTTTTGTTTTCGGTTAGATAGTATGCATTACTGTTCAATATATACATAAATACAGTAAATAAATAGTTAATAGTTAGTGCTAAATAAAAACCTTTATTAATCAAAGAATCCTGATATATTTATTTTTTAGCGGTCAGTTTAATGTTTCATTTCAAAAACCGTCACGAACGACTTAGTACACGTCGACCATTGTGCGTCTGGTGTGCGATAAACTAGCGAAACTGTAAAAACTCGATTTTTAAGGTGAACCAAAAACAGTGTCTCTCCTTCAGTGTAATAGTCGTGATAAGGTCTAGGTTTTGAATCGCCTGGAAGGTTACCATAAAAGTAATTGTAAAAAGCATATACTTATTCGTTTTTTTTTTTTTTTTTTTTTTTTTTTTTTTTGCTAGGAAGGAATAAAGATTGAATCGTAAAAATTTGACAGGTTGTAAAATACATAAAATGCAGCAGATGCAGCAATAAGGGGTGGTCCCGGGGGAATATGGGAGATAGATCTCCCCAAATATCGGAAACGAATTAAATATTTACTGGGATAGTATTGTTTACATATACGAATTAAATACAAGTCTTATTCTCTTAGTAAATAAATAGGAGCTGTTTTATCCCTTAAGAAAACTCGTGGGGTTTCCCCCGATGATATTACAGAATATTTTATTTACATCTGTTCATAAGCCTCATGATTTCCTATTTGTAAATTTTATCACTAATTTATTTTCGATAGTATTTTTACTAGTTAAAAAGTAACAAAGTAAAGTAGCAGCAACAGTAGCAACAAGTAGAAAGAACTATTTTATAAGACTGCAGTTTTTACTTTCACTTACCTATATATGAAATATATAGTAAGTGGAAGTATTGCGATCGTGAAAATTTTCGACTTCCGGTTTTCAACGGAAATACACGTTTTGGGATCCCCTGAGTCAAAATAACCAAGTCCCGCGAAATGGTCTGTGTGTGTGTGTGTCTGTGTGTCTGTCTGTGTGTCTGTGTGTGTGTGTGTGTGTGTGTGTGTGAACAGACTAGCTCAAAAACTATAAACCGTGCGAACCTGAAATTGGGTATTTAGAGTATGTATAAGCCCGCGATGTGACAGCGAAAATTTCATCAAATTTGCTCAAAGGGAGGGGGTACTTTATTTAATAACTTTTTAAGTTTTTTTCGATTTTCTCAAAAACGGCTCTAACGATTTTGATTAAACTGAGTATTTGATCTATTTATATGCCTGAAATATGACTGTAAAAATTTCATAAAAATTGATCAACCGGAGGGGGGACTTTACTTAATAAATTTTGTATCATTTTTACATGTTTTATTTACTCAAAAACGGTAATAACGATTTTGATCAAAATTGGTATTTGATGTATTTATATGCCAGAGATGTGATAACCAACACTTCAACTCAATTGATCAACCGGAGGGGGGACTTTACTTAATAAATTTTGTATCATTTTCACGTGTTTTTTTATTTACTCAAAAACGGTTTAAACGATTTTGATCAAACTTGGTATTTGATGTATTTATATGCCCGAGATATGACTGTAAAAATTTCATCAAAATTGATCTACGGGAGGGGGGACTTTACTTAATAAATTTTGTATCATTTTCACGGGGTTTTTTTTATTTACTCAAAAACGGCTTTAACGATTAACAAAAATAAGATATGAATGTAGAAAAATGTGTGACTTTGGGAAATGATATTTAGCAAAACACGTCAATTTCTAATCTAAGTAAGTTGGTAAGTGAAAGTTGTGTGTTGCGCGCACGCACCAGATTTTTTTAATTATGTTATGTATTCGGAACGTATTTGGAAGAAAAAAAAATATGGGTATTTCAGTGTTCTAGCGGAGGTATATTAATATATATATATATATATATATATATATATATATATATATATATATATATATATATATAGTTTTAACTTATTATAACAACTTTTTGCTTAGTATTATGAAATACAATATGATTGTATTTAAATTAGATTACCATCTAGACGAGATGGCTGCGTCTAGACAAGTCACGGTAGATATGCTTGGTTGACTAAGACAGAGTGATTCACACGCACGTATGATTCAAGAAATGTTTTCGTAAAGCGATAGGCTATCCAAAAAATGATATGAAAGTCGACCTACAGACGTTTATTATTATTCTACTAATCATAAGTCCGATTCTGGAACTAAGTAAACATAAATATTGAACCAAGTAATCCTTTTGATCAACTATAATTCCATTAAATTACTTAAAATATGAAAGCACGTGATCATTATGATTTACTTACATCAAACTTTTTCATATAGAGCGAATGCGACCATTCATGATTTTGGTGACAATCATCATAAGAAAATGTAAAAAAAGAAAAAAAAAATCATGATCGTATTCTTGTCAGTATATTCGACAAGTTTCTCAGACTAGCATGTTATCACAGACTATACAGTAACTCGACACAATTCAGAGTATTTGTACCTAGGAAATTCACGCTTATGTATTGGAATTTTTACTAATAAACGTTTCTTACGTATACACTGCAGAATATGTTATTATTTTATTATTATTAGTATATATTTGATTCTTAATGATAACTCTGTAATTATATAGGTCATTGAACTGGCAATGTATTGTGTACCATGGCGCGTGAATTTAATAGTTTGTTTTATTACGAGACTATAAAATGGTTCACAGTTTTATTACAGTGTTAATGCTATCCTGTAATGACGTCTGCGCTTATTTATTTTATATCGCTCAGTGCATCCGACTAGGATCATAAAGGAGGATAAAGATTTATATTTTATTTATTTTCGAATAATAAAGATAAGGGTTGGATTGGGGTCCTCATTGTAAACGAAAATGGCTATGGATCTCCTGTTATGGTCGCATAAAACAACTTTATCCAATCTGGCGAAACGGCTGGCTGGGTCGGTGACGTACATGACAGATGAAAAATTATGAAGATATAAGGAGAAGCAATAAAGCCTATGTCTTTTTTTTTTTTTTTTTTTTTTTTTTATCTCTCTCGAATACCTATCCCCCATACTTTCCGAGTGCAAAAGAAATTAAGAAAAGTGCATTCATATAAAATTGGTTTTTCTATTTCTTGCTTTTACATTTAAACGAACAAAAATACTATTTACAAAAATACCTATTTTTTCAATAAAATTTATAAGTAGCAAGTCAAGAGGCTTATGAAGACACACAAACAAAATATAATTCTGTAATAACACTCTATTTTTAAATTTTATTAGTACAATTTCAAAAAAATATTGAATTATTCAAGCAATACATAACTGAACACAGTAAGAATTAAATTTGTAATTAACTCAACCTCATCAAAAGTACTGCAAAACCTCGTTCAGCAGCAGTCCAGGTAAAAAAAAACAAACAAAGTGAAAAAAAATTATTTACGAAAGAAATAAGAACTATAGATTCTAATGCATAAATACTGATATCACAGTTTTTTGTAAAAATAAGATGCAGTAATGTATTCCAGTAATATTTTTTTCTAAAAATTCGCAGGGGTTTACCCCCCCCCCCACTGGTACCGCCCCTGGATAATAAATAGTATCTTAATATCCAGTAGAATTAATTGGTTTGAAAAAAAAAATTAGCGAATTATAATTTAAAATTTTATTCGAAAACAAAAATAAAATAATTTATATACATTTGAAAGAGAAAATAATAACAAAATAGATATGTTTGTCTTGGGGAATTTTTGATACTAGTATTAGTAGTTGGACATTTTAAAAATTAAAATATAAATTATGTTAAATTAAGTTTTTATAAACTTGATTCAAAGTATGTTTTAAAGTATGATAACAAACAAGTAAAGCTGGTTATATTTTAGAAGTATGTTCTTTTTCCTTTGTTATGCCTGATAAGAAATTTATAAAGCTACAATTATAATATATTCAATTTGAGACCTATGGTTGTTTATATTTTTGAATAAATATTTTAAAACCTAACATTATTAATTTAGTCTACAAATACGTATTTTAAATTATTTACCGATAGATTATGTAAATATTCTCTAAATTTGAGGAAAGAGTATTTTGAGCTACACTTGGGGGGATCAGGACCATAAAATCAAAAACTGGCAATGCTAAATGCCTAATATTTTTTAAGGATAAAAATGTGAAATTATAAAAATGAAAAAAATGTATATATTTACACTGTTAATTCGTTGAATTGTACAAGCTGCCGTTTTTAATAACAAATTAATAAAGTATAATTTAAAAAAAAATTAGAACGATCTATGCAAGACCATTCGTTAAATTATAACTGATGATCATCTTTAGCCTGGCATAAATCCAGTATCACCATTTCTCACTCCTGTCTTCGTGATATTTCTGGATACACTTTGGATAAAGTGTTTCATCTTTCAAATTTTTTTTCTTGTTTCCCATTTTTAAATTTGACAAATTTTGATTATAAATCTATTCATAAAACTATTCAAATTCATATTGTTAAATATCCAAAACCTTACTGAAAGATGAGACATGCTTTTACATTTTACATCCACGATTCAAATGAAGGAAAATAAATTTTACACAGCAATATATATTCATACAAACTGGCAAATTATGTTTATTCATAAAACATTCATTAAGTAATGACGATTAAAACAATAATATGAATATTGCTGTCCATTTATTTTTATTTTTTATCATATATAAATAAAAGATTATTTTACCATAATTTTAATATTATTTTAATTACATGGTAAAATATAATTTTTTAAAAAATATTTTAGAAGATTTCTTGTTGTTTTTAGACTTTAACTGTTTTATTCATATGTGACTTGGTATTATATTGAATAAACCATTAGCATTATTACCTTGAACGATTGAGAAAAATAAGTGCTAACAATATTCAAAAAGAATCGTTTTAAGAAATTAATGGGTAAAGAATTAGTAAAAATCATAATTATTGAAAGAAATAGACAAGATAGACTATATAAGATTATATGTGCAATAACATATATTTTGTGGCGACGTTTCGACCCGACATTCAGGTCATCATCAGGGCTAATTATGAAACAAGATAGGAACCAATAAAATATATGAAGAAATATTTATTTATAATATAAATAAATTTTTTTCTTTTCTTCATATATTTTATTGGTTGCTATCTTGTTTCATATTTAGCCCTGATGATGACCTGAATGTCGGGTCGAAACGTCGCCACAAAATATATGTTATTGCACATATAGTGTTTCATTTGACTGAACTCCCAACCATTTCCATCACAGGCCTTGAAAATTTTTCACAGCAAAAGGGTCTTTTCTACATTAAGGCTGCAAGTTACTTTATATTATCAAATGATTACTTTAAACAGTTAATCATTCTTTTTTTAAATAAATTAAACCATAAGGCACCTACAAACTCTATTAATGAGGTTACTTTTATTACTTTTAAAGTAAACGCTTGATTACTAACTTCGCAAAAATATCCTATGAAAAAAAAAAAAAAATCAACTGACAATATGATATAATTGTCTCTATTTTATTTACTAGTAAATATCTCAACTCGTAGCAATCCACTACATAGTGCTAGAACTTCGCTTCTACCTATTTTTCTGATTGGTAGAGACGAAGCTATCATTCCTTAGCTTCCCAATGATAAGCCCATTATTTATGCATGTATTTGTTTTTATACCATTACGATTCCTATACAAGTTATATTTTTCTTTATCCTCCCGAAGGACCGAGGTATAGATATCATCTGATCAACTACTATTTTGAAACAAAATGGTAGGTTACAATGTCGAGTTTCGGGATACTAAGGAATAGCTTACTACCCCTAATGGGAATTAAAACGAATCGGCCCAGCAATTCGAAGACAAACCAAGGACATGTCCAAATGGGATTGTCATTTTCTCTGGCAAAGAAACTGTGATGTCGAGTACCGAGATTTTTCTATGGTGACCTGTGATTTCGGACATGAAAGAAAGATATACTACTTAATATTTCATGTTTGAACATGAACATTTTAAGGATGTAAAAAATCCTTGGTTACGCATTCCTTCGTTGGTGACGTTAAACGGTGGTTCCGAGCCTGTATGATGTCAGGTACTCGTTATAAATCCTTATCCTAATTATCCTTGGATATGCAAAATGTTGGACTCCCACCTCAGCATCGCAGTATTAGCATAAAGAGACGTTAATAAATAAACTCCCGGAATCGTATAAAATTGTCAATGAATACAAGAAGATTTCCTCAATTTTTTTAGGAACTCTCAGCATCCCTGACTGGAACACTTCATGAGAACATAACTGAATGATATTTTCAAACCGATCTCTAATTTCTCAACCATTAGGTATATGTGCTCAAAATACATCATCAAGAATAAATTAGTGTTGGAATCGACTCATAAGCAATTAAGATTGGTCTTCCTTCTGAAAATTTGTAAATTCAAGAATAACTTGAATATGATCTTTTTGCGATTGCTTTCCTGGTCAGAAGGAATAGATGAGCGATAGGGTGGCAGTAAAATACTATGACATCGCAGGTAAAACGGATTAGGGGAGAAACAAAGGGCTTTCCTTTGAAGAAGCCGCAAGACCAGGATTCGGATTCGATTCGACTAAAATCGAATTACGTCCGCTTTCTACTCCCCCCTTCGCGGTGGACCGACATGCGCCCAACTCAAATAAATTTAAGGGTAAAACTAAATCGATTTCGGAGCACCGGAAACCCTACTGAAACGGGAGGGTTTTTTTTCTCTTCTTCGTCGTCAGCCATTTTTATATAACACAAACAATATCCAACAGATAGGCTACGAAAAAAATTGCGCGGATTTTACATTGATTCGACGCCAAATAATATTTATGAAAATTAAGGTTCTGAATAAATCTAAATGGTAAATTAGCCCCCGGTATTTTCATTTGACCGACGCACATACACGAAATAAATATAATAGCGAATTTATGGAAAAACTTTATACCCAATAATGGAAAATGGATATATAAAAAGGAAAATCAGGTGAAAAATTGTCAACTACTGTAAAAAATAAATTATATCAATACATCTAGGGTTTTATATTAATAAATATCTTTTACAGTGGCGGTTTTTGAGGGGGGGGGGGTATTGGCGATGTATGTAAATTGATTAATAAAGTTCCTATTATTTTTGTTTGTTTGTTTTAACGTCACTTTATGCCACCAAGACTAATCGGACGATGCTACAGCGGGAGTCCTAAATTTTGCCCATCAAGGTATAATTAGGATAGGGATCTTTAACGAGTACCTGACATCTTACAGGCTCGAGGCCTCCATTATACGTCCTATCCGAGGGACGGCATAGATAAGGATTTTTTTACTCTCATTAAAAAATCCTAGGGCCACCTCGGGACGCTAACCCGCGACGTTTGGTATTGTGAGTTTCTATGCTAACCACTACACCACAGGCAACCCCTGACCTTTATTATCTTTGTTGTTGTACTGTACAAAATAATTTAGAGTGCTAATTTTACTATTTATCAATTTTTTTATTTTTTTATTTACTGATCAATGTCTCCTAAGAATTTTCTTTCTAGAACCGCTGCTGACCTTTTAAGATTAAAAAATTTCGGTAGCAGGCCATTAATAAACCTTTATGCGTTTACTGGCGAATCCGATCGAATAATAAACACAACTCTCCCTGACCTCTGAGTTGAAATAAATTTTAAATACATTAATAAACTAAGAAAACTACCTACTTAATGAAAATGAACATGAACAATTGATATAGAATAATAAAACTTTGTGGATTATTTCATTTGAAGATTGACAGGCTGAAAATAAAAGTTGAGTCTCTTGGTTCAGTTTCAACAGAAATTGCATTTGGATTGTTCATGGGTGGATCCAGGCACATCCTTTGATGTACCTTCAATAAAAATAAAAAGAAAAAAAGGGAGACATTTAAAAAAAAAAATTAAAAAAAAAACCAAACTGATATAAAAGGTGATATACTCATTGAAACTGTGATAATTTTAACATTCCTTCCTAAATCGTAACATCGTATTAAAAAAAAACCTCATAAACGCTTAAATTCGATTATATAAAATTTCAGTTCAGGTCCATTTTTCAAAAACGTTGCTGTAGTAGCCCAGCATCAATTATATTGATCTACCTTTAAAGATGCCTTTTCACTGTGCGAAACTTAACTTCATCCTCGAACAACTCTGACAGGTACTTTGTTCGCCTCTGAGTTCGGGGATTGCGCCAGTTTCGCGTATGAGTTAGTTAAGATAGGCTTTTAGACGTTCTTTTAGAATTTTACTGACGTTGCAGTAATTAAAATTGTTGTATTAAGGTGCATAGGTGCGGTCAGACATCACTGTTCGCTCTACTTCACGTTTCAGTGTAAATAGCTGTTCGCTGTACGCAGGTACGGCAATGTTCGGTGGATTATCTGTTCGAAGGTGAGGTGTAAATTCAGCTGCGTGCCTCTTTCTGAGCTACGCTACAAAAATAAACATAGCATTTACCCTACGTTATTTGGACTTAAGAGAGTTTAAAATTCGTGATTTTTCACTTTCTCTTAACATAGGTATATTTCCTAAGAAGGTTAGAGATGATAAAAATTCTAACTTGTGGAAAAAAATTAAGGTAGCTAGTATTTCCAAAATAGATTGAAAACAGGGTTGTGTAGTTTGCTACCATCTATTCAAGAAAAGGATAGTAGGGCAAAGGATCAGAAGATTTAGAATTAAGGATGGTTCTTTTAGTTCCAGGGGTTCGGAACATGATGGCGCCAAGGAGATGTTGCCGTCGGATAGCAGGATGAAGCTCCTTGGGCCTCTTAATGCCAGAACAACAGACTTCGTTATAGAGGAAGAATGCCTCAGGAAATATTTTTTGTATTTTTTTTTATGAATATTTTACGTTCATTTCTTAACCTCCGAATCAAACTGTATCCAAAAATTGTCTTATACATAATAATGTACATACGTACAACCTTGTCTCTTACATCTGAGTAGATGATTGGGAATAACTCTAGCTTGTGATGCTGTATGGAAAAAGGTTTTTATTAACAACTCGAAATAATAATAACAGTAGCGCCCCCCCCCCAAAAAAAAAAAAAAATAATTCGGAATCGGTCGGTGGAATAAAAAAACAAACTAGAAAAAAAAAGCATATATAAGCTTAAAAACAGCGTCTATATTTATTTACAAAAATAATAGAAACTTAAGTAAATAAAGTTTTCTTAAAAATTAATACTAATATACTAGAAAATTAGATGACTAAATATATTCCACTAATGTTTTAATTCAAAATTTCGGTGAGCGGGAATAATAAGTAGTGTTAATAATATTATATTAACATCCCCAGGGGCGGTATTTTAATATAATATTATTGTGTCAAACATCAATCTTTCCTCAAAATATGAATGTTGAATGAAAGTGAAACATTACTATTTACAATAGTGATATTTCTTATAAGCTAGTAAAAAATATATTTAATATTGTATAACAAGCCCGAATTTATCCTAGAATAAAATTCTTAAAAATCTTCTTTTAATAGTTCTTAGAAATTAAGAAATACTATTTTTTTTTTTTTTTTGAACATTTGAAAAAGTTCATAAATTTTTAATTTATAGAGAAGAATAAATATTTTCATATAGTCCAATGCGAATAAAATTCGTTTAAAAATATGTACATAATGTATGTATTATATTTACATAATTCAATCTCAAAAAGGACCTTGAATGAGCTACATCCTGAACGTTGTTAAATAAAATAAAATCTATTCTCACCCCTCCCCTCTGCTTCGGACCCCTATGTATTTGTCCCCCCTCTCCCCCCCCTACTGCACCATTATTTTCGGTTCTTGTTCGGCTCAACTTCATGCTTTATCCTTAATCTACTTAACATCTTTTGAGTATGGCCACGTAACGTTTTTCTGCAACGGTTTCTAAAACTTTCATATTATTCTAAATCCCAAATTCGTTGGATTTGCCGTGTGAGCCCCCCCTTGCTACCCACCCCCTCAAATATACTTGCGTCGCAATTGAGTGAGATGTTTTTGATCCACTCAATGTACATCAAGACAACATAGCACAATTAAAACTAATATATTTACTTTTAAGCGTGACTTATAACTTAGTCTTAATTGTTATTTCTATATGTTCAATATAGATCTACTATTCTATTGTTCGTTATAAACAATACGTGATCCATCCGTCGAATCCAAAAGTATATTACTAACACTACAATTTTTGGTCAACCGGGCTGTATTTGAAATTTATGCAACACGTATACAGATATGCTGGACTCACTATCAGTAAACTTTTTTTTCCTATATTATGATGTCTTATGTCTTAATTTGCTGTTTTCTCTCTTAAAAAAAAAATACATTCTTATAATTTGATTAAATGTTTCAGTATAATTAACCTTTACCCTTTAACTTTTAATTAAATAGATTCCACTCAACAAAAGAATAGTTGTATATATTATTATATTAAGTTAAAAAATTTGTTGGTGTGGATAAATATAGATACTCATTTAAACTATGAAATTGGGCATAAAGATCATCTTGGTTTGAAATTCTTACAACTTGGGCCTTAATTTTGAATAAAAACTAGTTCGAAAATTGATGAACGAACACGGCATTTTAATTAAATGACTTAATGAAAAGAATAATTTAAAGTTGACATTATACATAAACAATTAAGTATAATAAATATTAAAAAATTAATGGATACTTAATTAAACTTAATAAAAATTAAAAACTAAGAGAGGATGCGAGGAAAACACTTTATTCGAGTGCGATTAATAAAACAAATGCTGCCCCACTATATCTTGTTTCTCTGAGTCAGCATACGAAAGGTAAAAAATCAGAAAATTTGGAGCATATCTTGGGGTGCACGATAAACTAACGGTACTGAAAAAAATTCGTTTCTGAAATATTTTCGACACACCGCACAGTGGGGAAAATAGCCGATCTAGGAGTGCAAAAGTCCAAAATTGAAGTTGCGATATCAAGCCTAATAAGATTAGATATGTAAACACAAGTGTCTAGTGAAAACAAAACAAGAGCTCCGACCTAATAATAATCCTTTATTTCAAGGTAAGTTCAATAATACAATTTTTATTCAAAATATCTCAGTTTCATTCTAAGCACTGTTGGGAGAAGTTGTACAAGAAAATTTTATTTGGAGTGTATAATACGAAACTTCAGTTACAATGGAAGGTAAGAAGAACAATATAAATGTTGAAATTTTTTTTGAAAATGTGGCTTTTGCAATATTTAAAAAATAAGGCCTTTTTTTATCGTACGCTCTGATATTCGCCCGTATTCGCGTTGATTCCAAAAATAGTACCTTCTAATTGAACTATTAAACGATTTTTTTCAAGAATCCCGTGCAACTATTTGCAACTTTTTTTTAAATGAATTTTTGAATTTTTTTTTTGTTTCAGAAAAATTTACATTTTTGAAAAAAGAACTTTTTAAAGTATGGCGGAGCCAAAAATGTTTATCGGAGAAGAACACAAGCGTTCTAGATTTTATTCGTAACTCATTAGAAGGATTTTGATACGTGGTGCGGAAGTCATAAAGGCAGCTGTCCTTCCGATCGGGATGCTCTCGGAGGAAGCTCTCGAGTCCCGTAATAAGGATGTACGGCGATACAGGGAGAATAATACAAGGAAGAATTCTCGTTTAGGTACCATGACGGACTTCTTTCACACTTTGATGTTTTCGTCGGACCCTCTTATTTCGTCTATGTCAGAGAGAAATGTACGATCAGCATCGAATCGAAAATCAGTTTTCGAAAGTGACATAAAGTCACTCACTTTAGAAGAATCAGGCGAAGACGAAGAAGATGATGATTTATTAGATGATATTTATTGATGAAATATGATACAATTTTTAACTAATCGTTTTCAGAACCTTTTTTTTCTTTTACTTGTGTTTTTTATTACAGCAAACACTTTTTTTATTACTTGTTTATAAAATAAATGTATTAATTTTCAGTTTTATTTAGTTTTCCTTGCTCTATTCTGTTGTAAAGATTAAGAAGAATGGAAATTTATATTTTACGTGAAACCGGCCAGTAATGTCTGGTATTAAGCCCAAGAAACCAGATAGAAAAATTGGACAATTTAGTTTACATTGTTTGGTGAAAAATGATTTACTGTTTTGTTGATATTGGGCAATCAAGACGTTTAGAATATAACAAAATTAAAGAAAAATAAATTTAGAAAATTGTCCAGAAACAAGATTTATTTTAATAATAATTAATAAAATATTTCATAATTTAATCGACTATTTTTATTAGAAGCAAAGAATTAAATATAAACGATGTTACAAAAGGTTGGAATTGAAAATAAAACAATAATTTAGGATCAGTGACAACAAATAATAATTCGACTAGTGAAAATTTCTATTTGAAATTTTAATCCTTTCATATTATATATTTTAATACATTTTCAGATCATATCTATAAGTCGCAAGAGTTTTGTAGGCGAAAAGACTTTTGCACTCCTAGATTAGCTGTTTTCCCCACTGTGCACCGGCTGCATTTTAAAATCTGTTAAATTATCGCGATTAAATTCTAATTTTATTAAAAATAAATTAATTTTTGCAAAAAATACATTTTTTATAATCAAGAATTTGATAATCATCCAGGTGATTCAAAATCCTTACATTAATTACGACTGTTACCAATGATTCCATCTCAAAAAAATAAATGCAATGTAATATATAAAAATCACAAAGGCATGCGGCGGATTACAATAATGGTAACTTTTTTTGGGCTCTACTGAAAAGTTAAACTTTTACATTAATTTAAATATTTTATTTTTGAAGAGAAAATATTGGGCTCGAACTCCGCTGGGAATCGAACCCGGGTCTCCTGCGTGACATGCGCGGATGTTAACCACTGCACGACAGAGCTCGCCTCCAAGCGGAGCCAATCCTTCCTATTCACTGATACCTACTCCCACGAACAAAGATAGATTAATTTAAACTTTTACAGATTCGCTACTTTACCGTACACCCGATATATATACTGTATAAGTTAAAAATTAAGAGCATATACAACTTATATATTCGTGGACATAATTTTGTTTGTTTAACTTGATTTTCTCTCCATGAATTTTTGAAAGCCTGCAATTATATTTCAATTTCTATATATCGATTTAAACGTATATAAAATGAAATTCTAACCAAAAACAACAGTCCAGAACCTGGTCATAACAAGATAAAAAAATAACGATTTAGGGAACCAAGTCTCTCCGAGTTTGGAAATCGTTTAAAAAGCAGAGAGAATATGGCATAAAAAGAAAACCCGAACAAGAGCGGGATACATAAAATATATTATAGTTGAGAAGGGGATCAAAAGAGCCGTTCAAACAAAAAACGTTTTATAATGACTCTTACCCGGCATGACAGCGCTCCTTTTTCCCCCCCCCCCCCCATGGCAGATCTAGTTTTAATGAAAATACTATTAAGCCGGGATCCAGCAGACATAAGAAGAGGTTTTTTAGTGTGGAGTGGGGCCATGGAGGAATAACCCAGAAGGGGAGGATAGAAAGCGCTTACTGGCTAGGGGTTGGGGGGGGAGGGGTTAGAAAAAAATTAATATCCGCCCCCCTAAAGCTGAAAGAGGCGCCATTCCAGCCCAAGCAACAGAGAGCGGCTGGCAAAAAGCAGTTAAAAGAAGGAGAGAGGGAGAGAGGAGAAGAGAGAGAGAGCTAATTGGGAGTAGATAAGCCGGCGCCTAACTGACGCCTCCAGTTCCACCACCTCTGGAACACCTCGCCTTGAGGGCAAATCTCCACATCCTACCATTATCTCCACCAAAGCTCATCCTTGCAACCTCCCAATGGCCGATCTACAGTGGAACAATGCGAAATAATTCATGCCAAGAAGACTGCAGAAGGAGCCCCTTAATATATAACAAGAAAAAAAAAAAACATCTCAATAATAAATCAACTACAAAAATCTTTAAGTGCAATATGAAGCAACAAAAAACTTATTCTACACTGAATCATGAAAGCTCTATGACATTTCATAGAAATTGGTCTAAGTTGACAATAAGAAGAAAATAGAGGTTACGCATAAAGCTGACAAATATTATCTTATCTAGTAAAACAATAAAACTAAATTATCCAGGCCACCTTAGAGATCCTATCAATAAAAAAACAAAAATAAAGATCAGCTGTAAAATTATGGGCTGAGTCATATCGACGGATTCGTAATCCGTCTCTCGAACACCTTTAATTTTATTTTCAGAGATTAGCAATTGGCATCGCGCAGATTAGCAATTCCTAAAGGCGCAAGTGAATTTAACTGATCTTTTTATGTGGTCGTAGTACAAGTAGAACTAGAAATCACCCCAGTGATAACTCCGGGAAGTACCCCTTTGAAACCGAGAAAACCGGTTTTTATTGAAAAAAAGTAGTATATAAATTGCTTTTGTACCCTAATAAGCAAACCAAATTCATGTTGCTCATACGTAATATACTAGCCGTTGAATGTAAGCTTTCAGTGAAATCGGTATATTGATATCTTATTTCTAAAAGGAGAAAATCGAGTTTAATGTTGAATTTTTAGTTGTTTTTAAAATACCCATAACTTCTATGCAATTTGAACTTTCTTTTGGATACTCGGTGGTATAAAGGCCCACCCTCAGACAAAAAAATAAAGAATAAAATTCTGAAAAATATTGAGTTCTTCCATGTTTTTTTGCATACTAACGAAAACAATCTATTAACACACAAGAAACCTGGTTTTGGGTAAGCAAAAAGGATACTTATACCGAGGCAATCTTAACGGGGATTGTTTCCTTGGTTTTTGAATTTTATTAAGAAGGTAATAAAAAAGATGCCATCAATTTATCTGTAAAATTGTGGAAATGGCAGATTTATGTCCGCCAAAAAGCAATTATTGGCCACTGTGTGCCCCCATGGTGCGTGTAAGGAGCGGAAAATAATGCCCCATCCTCAAACTTCCGAAATTCCCAAAAGACATGATGGTCAGCAATAAATTTTTATTGACTGGTGCAAATTTCGACCAATACAAATCAGGTAATTAATTCCGTTGGAACAAAGAAGGCTAAGTCGAACTAACTGAAGCTTCCAAACCAACAAATTCCGTTCACCTAGACAAGAAAAATTTGTGTCTTGATTTTCAAACATTTAAAATGTTTCAATGAAATGCAAAGAAAATGTTAGTACAATTGAAGTCTTTTAGTCTTCATACCACTAGACTCCTGTGAGAATGAAAAGGCACGTTTCGATTTATAGGTCTCGGCAGGGGAATCATAATTTAGAAAAGTGGTACCTTTAATTAAATTACATGCGCCTATTTCTATATATAGATATAATTTTACGTATTTTATTTTTGAAGAGAAAAGACTGGCTAAGGCTGGGAAGAGAAGAGATTGACTCGGCTTGGAAGCGAACTCGGTGGCGCAGTAGATAGCGTACCGCGCATGTTAAAAGGAAGACCCTGTTTCGATTCCTAGTTACCCAAACGAAATAATTAAATTAATATATATATACACACACGCACACACACACACACACACACACACACACATTATAGCGTCCTCAGTAACTTATCTGAATAATGAATGAAGATTGAAAAACGTTAGGGTGTGAAATCACCTTGGTAGGAGATTATAAGAAATTGTATATATATAATTTTGTTGGGTGTTTCGGATAAGTTCAAAGAAATACCAGCTATTCTACATTGCATTATAAACAGGGTATGAACAGCTATTCTACATCGCATTTCCACAAAAAAAACTCATATATAAGCACTTTTTTTTCGATTAATTGCAGTTTTTGTAATGAAAACCTCATATAGATTTTGAATAAAAAGATATAGAATTTTTTGGTGTTAGCTATTAACGATCAATAAATTTGCATTAGACTAGGTTTTAAGTGGTAAAAAAAGTTACATTAAGTGCCTGATATAAATGGACGTTACCCACTTTTTGTTGGCAAAACAAAAATGCATATAAAGCATCATTTTTTGCTAATTTATTAGGTAGAACTTTGGAACAGAGGCCCCATGGGCATGGCCTATTTTAGTGTCACTTTACATGACCCCGGTCTCAATAGAGTAAACTTATCGCTTTTAACCGTGCGATGCGAGCAGAAGTCGGATGAAACAAAGCTGACCAAGGCCCGTTTTAACCGAAAGAGAATAGGCTGCACTATGGAGCCGCTGTTCAAACTTTAGACCATTTATTCCATATTTATAATTTTGTTAATGTCTACTTACAATTTACTTTTGTTCAATTTTTAGTTATTTAATAAATTGACAGTTAATTATTGTACTATTAAAAAATTTGTAACCAGCTTCACCATTTTTTTTTGTTTTAATTTACTACTATTCTTAAACAACAGCCAAAAAAGTTTTTTTAAGAAATAATTGTTATATTTTATTTTTATTTTGTCTTTACAGAATACCTGACAAGGAATTTTTTGGGGGAAAAGAAAGACCCGAAGAGCTTCGCCTAGAGATAACTGGTCCATGCGGATCTTAAGGATTCAGAAATGCGAATCAAAGTGACTCCTTTTTTACAGTCCAAGATAAGCGAAAGGAATGTAGCTGCTGAATAAAAATAAAACCAAGTCCCAAACCGCTCACAAAAAAACAAAAAAAAATCAATAACAGTTTAAACAATAATTTACAGACTGGTTAAACAAATCTCGTTTAATCACAGAATGTACTGATATGTAGCGCTGTAACTATGGCTCGATAAAAATTCAATTCTTTTAAGTGTCTTACAAGTCTGGTCCACAGCTGCCGAAGACAATGTGCAAAATAAATTGTAATTTGAACTTAATAATACAATTAGAAAACCAGGAAGAATCATTTAATGGATATAATTTTATGAAGTCAACAGTAACTTACTACATAAAATATTCATGTGGTCCCTCATCACTGGTCCGTACGCAACTGCAACCGGCAGGTTTAGTACCCGAGGAAGTGCTAATGATGTCATTCACTCTACAGAAGAATCTTCAATCCAACTGAAGACATTAAGGTTATATACCTCTTCTCAAATGGTCCATAAATCATCAAACGAACTGCCTCAATAAATAACAAACACGTTCAAATATGTATATATTATTGAAATGAATTTCCATAAATATTATTCATATAATAATTCAACATCACAATCGATCCTAATCAACATTTTTTTTTCTTTAATGATGAAGTTCAGCACTGTTGAGTGCGAAGTATCTTTTTCCTGGGTTGGTTGCAAGACTAACTGATGTTTATAAGAACTTGAAACTTGTAGGAAAAAAAAGATAGTTCAACTTTCAAAAACAGCAAAATGAATCGTTCAATAAAAATTAAAAAAAAAACCTATTCACTTTTACGTAAACGATATTTTTCAAAAAAATAAAATTATTGAAATACTGTGAACACAAGGCACAAAAAATGTCTTTAAAAAAAAAGAGAACAATTGTTTTCATCATAGCTTCTCTCTTCTTCTTCATTCGGTTCTTTGTTAATTTTTCTTTCTTGAACCTAAGCAGGAAAAGTTCATTTACTAACCTTCAGATTTTTTAAGTCATTTTTTTTAACTTCATTAGTTTTTTTTTAATAACTAACATTTGATTCATATCAATGGAAAATACAATTATTTTAATAATAATAATACTATAGTAATACCTACACCTTTAAATATTATAACCCTTTTTTGCACTTTCCTCGTTGCACACGGAATACTCTTGCTTGTCTAGAATTTTTAATATACACACTAACCATTTTATATTATTATTATTATGATAATAATAAATCAACGATCATAATGCAAGTAAGTTGATTTAATTCTTTTTGTTTTGTTTTATTAATAAATATTATCATCTGTTAATATTATTTACAATGAGAAACCAATACATCTTTCTAGAAATAAAATTAGATTTTCACAGGAGCAAGTGCACCTTTATTTTTAATTAAAAAAAAATAAGACATTGCTATATATAAAATGTTTTTTGTTTTTTTTTTAAATGGCAATTATGTATCAGTTGAATATAGGCTTATTAGAATCGAAAAGTCGTGGAAAATATTGTAATTTTTTCTAATTAAAGAATGTCAGGAAGAAAGAATTCTCAGTTCATTGAGAAATAAACAATTATTTTTTTTAGAAAAAATAATTTATTTTATTAGAAAAAAAAACAACTTAATTAACGAAAAATCCATAAATTTAAAAATCTGTCTCTCTTTAACCATATGGTTTCATTGAACTTGTTCATTTCTTGTGTTTTTTATGGCATTCGTATCGGTGTAATTGTTTTTAACAAGATTACAAATTTATTAACAATCCAATATTGCCACTGCATACACCCAATACAAAAGCCATAAAAAAAAAAAAAAAAATTATTCTATTAAGTTTTATTCTAATTACTGAATTGAAGTTTGGAATAGTGGTTGATTTTTTAAGTTAAAGCTGATTTTGTCAGCTTTTGGGGTCTCTAAGTAAGATGCACGATGTATTATCGATAATATATCTATACGTATGATATCCCTGAAGATGCCCGACCAAGCAAACATTTGGCTGCTTTAATGTAACTTTTACTTTAAGGCCGAATTTGTTTATACAAATAATTTTGATAGCCTCCTTCTGCTCGCTTATTAGTTTTAAGTTATTTTTTTTTTTTTAAACCACGTTCTACGTCGAAAACACTAACATAGTTTGCATGCATGCAAATCAGTTATCAATTATTCATGGTTGATCAATCGAATGACTGTCAAATTGACACCCTGTGTAGGATAAAATAAAATTTCTTCCCGGAACATTTAGAACAGAGGTACCAAAATTCGAATCCTATTAGATGAGGCGTACAGATGGCCGGGTGGGGAAGAGGCACTCAGACAGACAGGTGCTATTTACGTGCTTTCGCACTTAGGCCAACTGCAGTAAAAAGGTTTGAAGAGTTATCTACTACCTGAGCTCTGATATCGGTAAGCTATTGGGCCGAAGAGTTCAATGATGGCCCGGGTAAAAACAGGCGGTTAGGAGAGCTAATAGATTTGGAGGATGCTCTGTTTTGACCGGGAGCTCGATGATGAATGTCCTCGAGTTGCCAGGTACGGTATTTTTTTTTCTTTTCCCCTAGCGGCTGGTCGGCTATCCGTCCACTCATCTCCTCGACAGCCTTGACGTCTTCATTACCTAATTTGCCCACACCTTTAACCACCTCCGTCTTGATAGCTTTATGTTGCCACGTCATTATAGGGTCCAGCGGAAAATCAGATACTTAGTGGGGGGAGGGGTGGTTACTGCGTGTTCTAATTGGCTAAAAAAAAAAAAACCTTCATAACCTTCAATTGCATCTTTTTAATGGTAAGTCAGAATAAAGCGATTTCAAGTTACTTATCCCAACAAATGAAATGGGATGTTTTAATGAAGTCTTATTGCACGAAATAGCATCATTTGGTATTTCGAAGAGAAAAAAAAAATTAAAATTTTTAATTTTCATTATAGGAAGAAGAAAAAAAAGCGAACTTGGGAGATGTAAACAAACACAAACCTCTAATTTCCAAGAACTGAAGGTTCAGTGGTTCCTGGATGTTTACATTTTTTTCCTCAATTCTCATTGTTCTATCAGTATCAAACTAGCTTCTGTCGAATATATTGTTACTAAAAAATCCAAACATTGGAGGAAGTGTATCTTCGAAAATTGCGCGATGGATTGGAAAATATCCTGAACTCAATAGTAGTAGTGCAAAAATATTGGATGTGAGAGGAAATCACAAATTGATACCCACTGTTGCACAAGTACCTGATTTTTTTTAACCTAGTTAACCGGTAACAGGGGTAGTGCGTGTTACCAGACTGATTTAAAAATAAGGCGATGGCCATAATTTGAGTAGTATCTCTCCTTTTTTAAGATCTTCCAATTTTTAATATAATTACAGCTCACTTGCGAGTATTTTACTCTTTATTCCATATGTTGCCGTTACATTTAAATAAATACTTTATATATCGATTTTTTTCACCAGAAATATTTCCAACAATAATATTATATCAATATCAATAGAATTATACAAAAGATACTAAATTCAGTGATTTTACTAATATGTATCCTAAAAACAATATTATAAAAATAATTTGTAAAAATAAAAGAGTTTCTATTTCAATTTACTCTCCGCAACTAATTTTTTTCCAAAGTAGCTATTTTTTTTTTGTATGTTTTTATTGCATGTTTTAAAGTTTTTAATGCACGGAATTCCGACCTTTATTCATCAGACTTAAGTGGACTCGGAAGACGTGCGTTTAGATCGGGCGAATCAGGTTCCAAACGGTGAAATGATTACCACTCTATCATTGCATATTGTTGAGCCGAAGCTACCCGAAACAGGCTGTTGGTCACGGGGTTCGCCTTCGTCTAAAAATCCACCTTCAGAAATCACTTAGCATTAAAAAAAATACATTATACCTAGCCTCGGGATTCAGTTTCATTACTTACCTACATACACTAAATAATAATCTTTAGAATGGCCCCGTTCTGCCAAACGGTACCAAAAGATTAATTATTAAATAGATCAGAAAGGTGGTTATTAAGCATTCTTTTTAGGTGGGGTTACTGAAAGGTGGTCGTCAAATACACTGTAAAAACTCTTCGGGAGAGCCAAAACAACATTTTCTTCTTCTTAATTTAGTTACGGTCCGTTCAGAACCAAATCCTCCTCCATAATCTTGCACCATTCCACTTTGTCCGTGGCTGTGGTACGCCATCGTCGTATATTTAGCTGTTGCAGATCTGTTTCGACGTCATCCTGCGAACATTTTCTTACCTTTACCAAAATTCGATCTAAAAGATTTTTATTTATAATTTGAAATGATTTTATTTCGTGATGAATCTATTTGTGATAAACGTAATAAGGCTTGGATTTTTGAATCGCCAGGAAGATCGCATTAGAAGATTACCAAAATTTCAATTATAAAAAATGTATATTCGCAAAAGTGTTTTTTTTTTTATTTAACTAGGAAGGAATAAAGATTGAATCGTGAATGTTGTCAAGTTGCAAAACACATAAAATGCAGTCTATGTGCCAAATATCTCAAAAACGGATTTTATTTTTTTTTCCGATTCATTAATACATCCGACGATATATATCGTTTTTTATATATAGTAAAATTCTACAGGTAAGTTAGAATCTTTTAATTATTTTTTTATAAAAATAAAAAGTTTCTACATTTTTAACGAAGCTCTTCTAGTCTCTGGAATATTTGTAATTTTTCCTGAATGACGTTGAAGTAGTTGTGCCATTAATTTAAAATTTCCCTCATTACAGCCACTTACTTATCAGACGAAGTAGTAGGAAAAAGACTGAATTACATTAACCGTGTCGCGTTGCCCTGACGTGTTTCCCAACTGATTTACCAGTCCACACGCCAATCAGAGGAATGGGAGTAAGAATGCCTGACTTTCTTTACAACTATTTCTACCAGTCCGTTCAAAGGTCCCGAAACTATCACTTCTTTTAGTCGGATGTGGGATTGCCCTTCTTGAAAGTTAGCGTTTAAGAAAAAGTAGATGGAGTCAATGCTATGACAAAGTGCTTTTACCCGTTTCTAACAACTTCAGTAATTTTTTTTTTACAAGACAATAAAAAAAATGTGAATATTCCTAATAGAAGTGCTCAATATTTCAAAAATGCTGTAATACTGCGCTAGGTGTCCTTGGTCCACTTTTTTAGAAATCAGTTTCGATAGCAGGAAATATTAAGAAAAAAACATATATATATATATATATATATATATATATATATGTTTAAGGATAATGAATAAATCTGCGTCAGATAATTGATGCCTATTCATAATTTTATACAACGTATGGTCTGTCCGATAGAAGCTACACTGTATGTATTCAACATGAACAAGTACAACACCGGATGACAGCGTTTCGGAATGTTCTTGTTTTTTCTGAAGTAACAAGAACAGCAGAAAACAATGACGATGCCGTGTTCCATATTAAAACATAACAACTTGACGGATTAATTTACAGCTCTTGTATTTACGGCAAACATCTCTGCCGGTTTGGAGTAATTTAACACAAAATTCAATACCATATTCAAACATATAATAAATAAAGAATTTAGTTTTTTTAATTTAATGTAACATATTTTATTTAGTTTTTATATTGTAAATATTTGTTTCAGAAACGCCTTTATAAAGCTTTTATAAAACTGTTCATTTATTTAAGTCCCCTTTAAAACTTAAAAATGAAAAATATTAATTTATGTGGAATAAAAAGGAAGAATTAGCATACATCTTAATATATAAATATTAATTATGTGTTGGGATGTCATTGAAAATTACGTATACAAATTGAGTCGGGGTAATTTTGTAATAATAATATGTTTAGTATGTTTATATAATATATAATATATAATAATATGTTTAGTTTACTTAAGTTGTACCTTTTCCATCAATATAAGTTTAGAAGCCATGGTGTGATTTTTATTTTGGGCTATTGACGAAGAAGTAAGTGATATGTTTGGTCCTCATATATATATATATACATATATACATATATATATATATATATGTGTATATATATATATATATATATATATATATATATATATTTATATATCATATATAGTTCGGATTTTACTTTACTGGTTCATTTTACACTGCCACTTTATGCTGCTAAGGCTAACCGGACGATACTACAGTGGAAGTCCTAAATTTTGCCTATCCAGGTATAATTAGGATATGGTGCTTTAACGAGTACCTGACATCGTACGGGCTCGTGACCTCCATTTTAAGCCCAATGCTAAGGACGGCATAGTCAAGAATTTTATACTCCCTTTAAAAAATGGTTCGTTAATGATGCTTAAAAATGTCAGGTTAGTTTGCGAATCTGAATTTTTAAAGCCCGGTTACACATTACCCAAACCACGGCAAACACTGGCATGTAAATTGGATATTTATTAGAGCTAATCTTTTTTCCCTTCTATTGTCGGAAAGCCAAGGAGCTTGCGCAAAGCACCTCATAAGCGCTTGAGTAATGAGATATTTGTGGGGTTATATTTTTAATTGATTTTCAAGTATTGGAGTATAATTTAAACGAACTCGACTACGTAATATTTCACACAAGAAGGTTAACACCAGGGATGTTGTGCATACATTATATCAATTCTTTAAACGAGAAAGAATGCATTCATACATCTTAATTTTTTAAAATAAAATTTGAAAAATATTGATTTGGTGTAAAACTTTAAAATACTTAAATTTGAAGCAATCGTTTGAGTAACCCTACAACACAGGTTTTACGTTGTGGAAAGGCGAAAAAAAATACTTCCATGAAATAATTCCAGAAATTCCATGAACTTAAATTGTGTTTTCCTTCATTGAAACTTTGAATTACAAATATAATTCCATTGAATTGTATGTCCCGAAATGCTCGGAAGTCAAAAGTATAAACAATTACAAAAATGGTGGACATTTTTGCATAGCTTATCAGTTATACCCAGAAAGACATTTTATTTAGTTTTTTTCAATAAAAATCTTTTCTATTGTTTATCAGTATACTAGCTTGTATTGTTTAACAGTATACTAGCTACTAGCTCTCATTTGCGAACAGGTTTATAATTCACTAATTTTTATGTAGATTATTTGACGATGTTCTCCGATAACTTGGATTCGTGTTTCTTGGTAGATTGCTGGTTATTTATGTACTTAAATTATTCAAGGCTTAGAGTTAGGAATTTTCCAGTTATATCTAAACAATTAATTTATGTCTTGTTTAATAAGGTTATTGTTATTTCATGTCAAAATAACTATGGTTTTACTTTACTATAAGTGATTTTCTTTTTTAAATTTGAAAAGCGATTCAATTAATATTTTTTAAGTATTACATTACATTCAAGTTTAGTCTTAGCCCCCCTACCAAAAAAGTGACAAAAAAACAGAACTGGCTTCTGTCCTACGCAAACGCTTTTATATCAAAGAAATATCGATGATACCAATTTCTCGTAATTAATCGACTTTTAATATAATTTATTCCAAAATATATATGTGACAGGGCGAGGTTAGGGATTGAAGCATCCTTCCGACTGTTTCATACGTCTCTTTTATCGGCCGATCTTGGATATGCTGCTAAACATTCTAATTCCCATCCCGAATCCCTTCACTAATTGGTTATTTATGCAAAGGCACATTCCGAAAGGCGAGATGTCTGCAGCTGTCCGTCTAACCCAACCTCCTGTCACTGAAATCTGTCTTATCCATAATATATTATTTAATATATATAGGTACTTCAACGATTTTATTTATATATATATATATATATATATATATATATAGTGAAATGTTAATTTATGTCTATGCCGCATTCATTGTGCGCAACAACCTTTTTAATAGACTTGGTGAGATGAGCTGGCATAATAAATTCTTCACAAAAAAGAAAAAAGAAAAAAAAGACGTGTTATTACAGTCGTTAGCGAATTTGGTTCATCCTCCTACGTGACTGATGGAGAGATAACCACGTTATCTTCTTCTTTAAAACCACTAATCAGTAGAGATAAAAAAATGATTACTCCTGCCTTTAAACCTAATTCTAATGCCAATGGTTAATTATGGCATGATTAATTATGGCTACAATTTTTTTTTTATGGCAACAGTATCACCTCAATAACTGTCCCGAAGTTAAGTTTGAATTGTTTAAATCAATTTGATATTTATTTTTTCTTTTATCTTGCTGCTTGAAATATTCAGTAAAGGAAAATTACTATAAAAAGATAAAATGAAATAAAAACGTTCAATTAACACAGAAAAATATGAATGAATATGAATTCGTTATTTTTAAACACTGGAGATCGGGCGCCAAAATTTCGAGTTATCTAAAGGTGCCTTTACACCTTACGAACCTCACCTTCGAACAAGTTCTCCTTCGAACCTAGCCGTACCGACGTGAAGCGAACAGCCATTTGTACTTCACGTGACGTTAAGCGAACCAATATGGCTGACGCATCCAAAGCTAGCTTATGATAAAGAAAAATTCTCCATTATCAATATATTTTATATTATCTGAAAAATAAAAAAATAGGAGACGATTTACAACGTTTCACAAATTACACAGGAGTATTTTATAGTATCACAAAAAACTCCTGTCACTTAGGAAAAACCAAATCAAAAGTGACACTAGCGCTACCCCCCGAACCCAGGCGAACAGATGAAGTACCTAGAACACCCGAACAGTCGACGTGAAGGCTTCACGAAGTTTGTTCGAGGGTGGTGTTCGAAGGTAAAGTTCGTAAGGTGTAAAGGCACCTTAACAGGAGCCGCAACTTTAACAGCTCTATTGTATCTTCCTCACTTCCAGAGTATACTAAGAAGAACTGTACTTCCTTAAATTTTGAATAGCTTATTTTTTATGAATCCACTAGTTCGCGACCTCTTAAATAAGTTTGATGATGTTATTACAAGGATATTTGGTTTTTTTGGAACTTCTTAGTTAATTATGGTTAAAGGAAGATCAATAAGTCCCATATAGTTTCTTTAACAACGCATATATTTCAGCGAGCCACCGTCAGGGCTACTACTTGGTAATAATTCGTCACATTTAATATGTTCGTTATATACATATAGTAAGGGTTAACCTAAGCATCGTCAGTTTTTTTAATGATACCACGAGGCAGAGTTTTTTTTTTTTAATGACGATGTTAAGGTTAGCTGTATGTAGATGACGAACATATTAAATGTGAAGAGCAATTACCAATTTTTAGCACTGAAGATGGCTCGCTGACATATATGCGTTTTTAAAAAAACTATATGGGCCTTCTTGATCTTCCGTTAACCAACATTTTTATTTGTATAGCATCGAATACATTCTCCGCCCCTTGAAGATGGTAGAAGGGGCGGCTATCATGACTTGGCATGGCGAGAGAAGAGTAGACTTCTCCCGGCCAATTATAGGCCTGCTACCGCTGGCTAGCAACTGAAGCAAATCTGAGAAGATTAACTGGGATGACTATTTGACCTGGCTGAAGGCTCCGGGTTCCCTCCTTCCACCAGTTAGATAAAATCTTTCCCACATCCACATCGCTCTCAATCCACAAGCTACGGTACATCGCTTCCATCTAATGCCAGTCATTACCGCTAATACAAATGGCATAATCGCACCGGAATTTTCAGTACGTTTAGAACACCTCTTGCAAACTCATCGGAGCTTTTAACGTACGTTACTTTCACTTCGACTAGCTAGAGCAGTTATTGCAAAGGGTGTGGTTTTCTTTTTAGAGCAACCGAATTCCTTCCGACTTTTGAAAGGTGAATTAAAATAATCTTAATAACGTCCTGAAAAGACTAGAAATTCCTACTCGTTTAATAAAAGTCAATTTTAGATAGTCAACTGTAATTCTTTACGATAGGTTGAATGAGTGTCAAGATTTTCAGTTACAACTTTTTTATTTTTAAAAGCCAACGTTTCTATCCAACTTGTGGATCTTCATCAGGGCTTCTTAACTTATGATAGAAGGATTCGACCTCAAAAGTATCCTATGTAAGCTCTTGTTTAAATTTTCGCGCATCTTCAGATCTTTCATACGTATTCATTCTGGTTGCTGAATTGCTGAACCGTAACACAACTTGAGTTAGTAATATTATTTTTTAAGTTATAGTTGATTTTTTTCTTTTTTCTTTTTTTTTTATTGAGAGATGTGTCTTACAGGTAACAAGTCCTTTTTTTTTTTTTTTTTTTACTCCAGCTTGACAATTACCTCGCTTGGAACACAAATACAAAAGTGGAACGAAAAAGAAAAAAAAAAAAAAAAATGCTCGAGGATATTGACTACCTAGGCACTTACTCAATACCTTAATAATCAATAATAAGAGGGAAGAGACTCCTTTACATGACTATTTGGAATTACAGATTTGAGCATTGGACCTGCATCAAAGCATCGGATTCCTCTCGCATAAAATCCAAAATCATTAATGCTTCTAATTTTGTTAAAAATAAAATCATTCATTAAGGCCGCAATGTTCAATATGTCGCTGATTTAGCACGAATTTAATAAATATCACTTCATAACATGCACCACCATTTTTTTTTTTTAATTTTGGTTTTTCTTCTATTTTATATCATCGTCATTTGTCTGAAATTTTAATCTAGAATCATTTTTTTTTAATAATAGGTAAGGATAGTGTGTCTAAAATTATTTCCATCATTAAATATATTAAAAATAAATGCGAATTTGGGCTCCAAATTGAAAATCTTAGCCTATAATTGAAAAATGGCTTAATTGGCAGACATGTGTTGATGTTGGCGCTTAGGAAACCAGGATGAGCAGGTCAGACTTTATCGGCTCGTGGGCTATTTTTTTGCACTACCCAAACCCCAGTGTCACAGCTAGGCAAACATGACCATCTTTACCATATGTCCATCCGCAAAAACTTTATATGCGCTCAGGTTCCCTGCCTGTTGGATTCGCAACGATCTCTCTCTCTCTCTTACATACAGCTTTAACACTAAGTCTCTCCCTCTCTAAATATAAATATAAACATGAACTGGGTATACAATAAACAAAAAAAAAAATAAAAAAAATTACAATCAGCTTTAATACTTCTAGTGGACAAACGGAATTAATTTGACAAGACAACGGCCGAGATGCAGAAAAAAAAGGACTTTGCAGGTATCACCTATTTTTCCATACTTTCATTTACAGTACCTAACTAAAATATTATTAATGCTCGCGAAAAAAAGTATTGCTTAATCTTTAAAATTGAAGGACTTACTCAACTTTAAATTTGCATAACCTAAACGGATTATTATGTCGTTCTGTTTAATGTTATTGATTTTCATTAATTTCATACCTTCGCATTTATTAAAGAAAAATTACAGGTATGACCAATAATTATATGCAGTATAATTATTGAGTGTGGTGAGAAAAGCGTAATATAAAATGGGTGGGGGCTTACCTAATATATTATGATAAATATATTAGAAAAATATTAAAAAATAATAGTGCATATCTTAAAGAATGCTAGAAAAAATAAAGGGATTGTACAGAAAAGCAAGTAAGTGAGTAGGGGCTTATATGCGTTTCACTCAAAATATTTCTATGAAATAATTATCAGTCGGCACCTATATCTGTTATCTATTCTTTTAAGCCCTAAGATAGATCTAAACTATGGGTCCAAAATTTGGCACTAAATATTATCATTATTGGTTGTTATTATTTAATCGAGCTCCGGACCTTGATTTACATAACTTATGATAAGAATTAACATGGAAAAAAACCTTATATAGATTTCATTTTATGCAAGGAATTTTCATAAAATTTAATAAATATTCATCAGTGGATTTTCACAATTTAAATCGTATAAGACCTTATTCCTTGATGCATTCTTTATTTTCATTGTATTGCCAGCTCTTATAACCGTATTTATTTTTTGATATCCAAGCCACTATGGGCGTGCAGTCTTTAAATTTACGACGTTTTAATTTTTTACATATCTCTCCTTCGGAATATTTCTGCCGTTTTTCACCTACTAACGGAAAAATGACTATGTGTGATAAGTTAAATAATATTAATAAACGTAATGAGTTAAAAGACAGAAGACGAGCGGAAATCCATTCAACGAAGCGTTAAGCCATTATCATAATACGATCTGTGAATCGGCTAATTGCGTAAGGTGTGAACCGCTTCCAACCACACCGATATTCATGAATATTAAATAATATAAACATTATCATATGTTATAATATTTCCAGTCGTGCGAGTAAAATTTTACAATTTTAAGATTAAAATATATATAATATATTTGTTTTAAGTATCATGAACCGCTGTATATGTCGGTAAGATAACATGTTTATGATTTGTTAAGTTTAAAATTGAAATACATAATTATTAATATATTTATTAATAATAAATATTAATTATGATCATATTATAATAATTTTCATAACATTTTGAGTCATGAAAATTCAAAAATTTCATCGATAATACTTGATAGTCAATATATTACCAATTAAAACATTTTCAAGACCAAAACTAACAGTAGGTATAAGATATTTTTAAAGTTATACTATTAATAAAGAGTTATATTCTATTCATTGTCTAATATTATTGGGGGTTACAAAGATTTTATTGTTGAAGAAAACAGTCAATTTTTTTGTTGGCTCATAACTTGTTAGTTCCTTGAATCAAAAAACAGTGTTTATTATTACTGGAAAACTGTATAAATCATTTAAAAATACAGACGAGCAAAATATCTTTAGAAAATTCCAACAGAACTAGCGCAATGCCTCTTTGACTAGAGACCGAATCCCCGACCCTACACGAGTTTGCATGAATGCGGGAAAAATACTTTTGGGTAATGCCAAGGCATCTTACATGTCTGATTGCTAGTCAGGCCAATTTAGGTATTTTCAGATGTCATAAACAAACAAAACATGGAATATAGCTTCAATAACAACTTATTCGTCCTAACAGTTAGTTATATGATGTATATATATAATTATATATACATACCGTTATTGTGATATAAATAATTGTGAAATCATATTAAAAAATGAACAATACTTCTTGCATTTTAAACTCATTCCTAACTTCTCCAGAAACTTCTTTGTTTTTGTTGACCTTAATGGGAGCTATGACGTAAGTCTCAGCGCTCAAATAACGCTTGTGTGTTTGATATGTGATTTAAAGAAAACATAATTTTCTTTGCCTGTCATTTTTGTATAAAATGCGATTTCATTTTAATTTAAAAAATTCTAATTATATGAAATTTATAAATCATAAACTATTCTTACCAGTTATAAGTTTAGCATGAGATAATATAGTTTCGCCATCAAGGAAATCTATTTATTCAATGGATATATGAAATTTTCAGTTACTTTAATGTTGTGTTAGTATATTTTAAATACTTCGCTAAGTTTAATAGCTCGTGGATAAAGATGGTTATTTTTTTTAAAAGACGGATAGTTTTCATGACATTCCACTGTTCCTTTTATAGGGGAGTATTATGCCGACGATGTAAAGGCTTAACACCTAATGATAATCGTTTAATACGTGATATTAGCGGCAGTAAAGATGCTTATGAACTATAAAGTTGGCCCTAAACGGGTCGGTGTACGATATCCAATAAAGTTATTGTGAACTGGCTTGTACCAAAATTGGTAAGTTGTTTCTGTCGATCGGGTTATGTTTTTTTTTTTAAAAGGAGTCTTGGAATTAAGATATATTATTGGTGTAACATTAAAAAAAAAAAAAAAGAAGTTTTTAATAAACCACGAATAAATTAAAATAACAATTATAATATTAAAACATCTATTTTACATCTTTTCAATGTCATACAAATAAAAAAAAAACTTTTCCCTGAGAAAGAAAAATTATTTGATTCTGATAGTTTTTTCTTCCTGTCTTCAAACAGGAAATTATTTACTTTGATACCTTTTTTTATTTTCACATAGCTAAAATGTATTTGTATGCGTTCATCGCTTAAGACTCCAAAATTTTGCGGTAATATTTCTTGAAAACGAAACAAAACCTTAAGATAATCAAAATAAAGAAAATGAACCAGACTAAATATTTAAATAACAATGATTTTTTTTTAAGTGCATAGCTACTTTTAGATGGACAACAAATCAATCAGTAATTTTATCGTGAATTACAGATGAGATGGTCGTGTAAAATATTCCGTGTTATGTTTCCATGTTTTATAACAAATCATCTTTAAACATTTTTTGGAAATTGAAATTTCTTATACTGATTTTTTTTACTAGTTTTGTTAATCTTATCGATTGACAAGACATCTTTGCAGACAGCACAAATTAATTTAATTTATAAATTTTGAAATTGGAAGAAATCATTGAAGACATCATAAAAGAAGGGGAGGAAACGTTGATAAATTTTAAACTTTTTTGATATTCTGAAAAAAAAAATTAAGAAATTAAGCAATGTTTTTGGTTTAGAAACAAATGTTGGATTTCCGATCTGAAGACTAATTGTGGTGAGACACGCATCAGCAGCAAATGGCTGCCTCATTTGTTTTTGTTTTTTTTACGTATATGGTTATTTCTTCTCTTAATGATCAAGAGATTTGCATTAAAATCTGATTATTCTTGACTACATTCAGCTTAGATTCGTTACATTTTTTTTCTTTTTTTCAATTTACTTCAGTAGAAAGGATGACAAAAATACAATGAAAAATTATCAGAGGATACGCAATGTGTATACGTTTACAAATGAAGCATCGTAGAATTATGTCTCTAATTGAAAATAATATCATTAAAATATTCAGCCCATTGCACAGACAATTTAGACCAAAAAAAAAAAAAGAGAAACGAAATGGTTTTTCAGAAATATTTAGCTTTCATTAAATAATTTAGAACTAGCCATCATAAATAAAACTTTTTTTGTCAATTATTTTAATCCCAGACATTTACTTACCCATCCCAGCCTAAAATAGGTCACATTAATATCACTGGAATCCTTAATTATGATCATTTTCACAAACAGAAAAACCACAAGAACATTTTAAAGGATTTTTTTAACCTTTCAATCTATAGTAACATCGGATTCTTTATTATATTTTATTTATTTATAATTTTTCTATTTTTTTTTAATGAAACTTTTTTTTTTGTTTAGTTTAGGCTTTAGGACTTAAATCTCTTACTAACCACTATTTAACCAAATTGACAGTGATGGGTGAGGGACCCACCTTCAGTGGTTAGGCGCCACCAAATACCTGCCCGTTATCCTAGCTCGCTTGGGATTAGTCCTTTCGTAGATCCCCTCCTCATTCTTTCTACAGGCAGTTCTTCGGGTCATTATATCACGCTTAAAAAAAAAAAAAAAAAAAAAAAAAAAAAAAAAAAAAAAAAAAAAAAAAAAAAAACCAGGATAGAAACTTACTATTATATATATATATATATATATTAAATCTGTGCAACATTTATTTACTTTTCATTCAGATTCATAACAAAAAAAATTAATATTGAAAAAAATTGGTTTTATTATAAGCTTATTACTTTCACTTACCTATATATGAAATATATAGTAAGGGAAAGTATCGCGATCGTGAAAAATTTCGACTTCCGGTTTTCAACGGAAATACACGTTTTGGGGTCCCCTGAGTCCAAATAACCAAGTCCCGCGAAATGGTCTGTGTATGTGTGTGTCTGCGTGTATGTAAACAGACTAGCTCAAAAACTATAAACCTTGTGAACCTGGAATTGGGTATTTAGTGTATGTATATGCCCGCAATGTGACAGCGAAAATTTCATCAAAATTGGTCAAACGGAGGGGGTACTTTATTTAATAACTTTTTACGTTTTTTTCATTTACTCAAAAACGGATTTAACGATTTTGATCAAACTGGGTATTTGATGTATGTATATGCCCAAGATATGACTGTAAAAATTTCATCAAAATTCATTAACCGGAGGGTGGACTTTACCTAATAAATTTTATATCATTTTCACGTGTTTTTTTTCATTTACTCAAAAACGGCTTTAACGATTTTGATCAAACTGGGTATTTGATGTATGTATATGCCCGAGATCTGAGTGTAAAAATTTCATCGAAATTGATTGAACGGAGGGGGCACTTTATTTCATAACTTTTTTTCCAATTTATACCTTTCTTTCGATTATCTCAAAAACGGCTTTAATGATTTTGATCAAATTCGCCATGTTTAATGAAAATAAGGTGTTCTTTAATATCACGTAAGTTTTATCGTTATTAAAAGGTTCTGAGGGGGCTTAAATGGGGAAAGGGCCTTTTTTGTTTTCCTGTAAAGTACCCTTGTTTTTGTTTATATGGAAAAATTAACTGTCTCTCATTACGCCTAAAAATAAGAAATGGCTAAATATGAAATATGAAAAAAAAATCAAGTAAACATAAAGAGGAGAAAAAAAGAAAAATATTCCGTCAACTCATAAAATACGTTGGGCACATAATTAAAGCCGTACTGTTCATTTAATAGAAATTATTTGTTTCATGGTAAATGAAGTTTTCAACAACTACATAGAGAATTATAAAATCAGATGACTTGGAGTATTATGCTTGCGTTGCCGAATTACCACAAGTAAAAACTTTCATTTAATAATAAAAAAAATAGTGTTTTTTATAGAGCAAATAAAAACAAAAATAAGAAATGAATGTGGAAAAATGTGTCTTTGAGAGGTGGCAATTAATTTCTAATTTAAGTAAGTTGGTTAGTGAAAGTTGTGTGTTGCGCGCACGCACCAGATTTTTTTTTAATATGCTTTTACAATTATACTCAGTAAAATACGTTTTATCACAAACATACTCGGTAGCACAAGAGGCAAGGCTTTACTTACGGAAAAAAATAAAAAAGCTAATCCTTGTTTTTTCTCACTACTCAAGGTAATAAAGGTATGTTATTGTATTCAGAATAATTTTTTTTTTCCTCAAAACTTGACATTTAAAGCAAATATTTTGTGTCTTGTGTGTCATGTGGAAAATATGGCGCTACCGAATCCGTCATGTTTATTCTTATTGATAATCTCGTTTCAAAAAGGTATTTAAACTCCAGTCTGAACTAACATCTATAGAGAATAAGATATAGAACAGAGCGTCGGTGACATTATATTGGAAATAAGTAAAAAAAATTATTGTTTATGGCCAATTTTTTGGTACACTTTGTAAATCATCTTCAGATCTGATATAGGTTCAGAAGGAGAGGCCTGAGTGTCCATATACAATATAGGATTTAAAGTGACTGGCTTAAAATCTGGTACTGTTCCAACATTCGACAGTGTATCAATTTTGTTTTACCAAACCTGAATCCCTATTATTATTATTACTACAACATTACAACATGGACATGTTAATGAAATACTAATGAAATTCTCAAAGTAGATCGTGGAGTGAACAATGGCAAACATTGTACAGCAATTATGTTAAGCTAAAAGGATACCTGGGCGATACAATCTCTCCCAGTCGGACAAATCACTTCTTATCGCTTCTTAATCTCACCTTAATGACATGGAATAGTTCTGTTATGGACTCTAAACGGCTTAGACACTCATCTTTTGAGAATTTGGTGAAAGGGAAGATGTACCACGGATATGGTTTACGAAAATAGCAATAGCGCATCAACCTCTTCAATTTATGTGAACTGAAATTTGAGTAGTACTGTTTAAAAAGGTATATTATTATAGAAATAGAAATATTTGCATAAAGCTTTGAACGCAATTATTCAAATTTGATGTAGGTATGTGTTTAAACTGCAGTTCGGGAGTAGTAAGAAAAAAGAAAAAAAGGAGGCTCATGGAAATTTAAACAATAACGAAGTAATATAGAATGTGTCACACATTCATATCAGCACTCAGTGTTTCTATTTCTGTTTAGCAATATTTTTCGGGCATACGCTTATAATACCCCCCCCCCCCCCATACTACTTAACAACATAAATAATATATCTTCAAGGTACTTCGACATAAGGTTTTTTTATGTTTGTTTATTTATTTAACGTCACTTTATGCTACTATGGCTATTTCGATCATGCTGCAGTATAATTAAATACTTACCGGGATAGACCAACTTTAACTAATAACAGACATTGCTCAGGTCCGGAACCTCCATTTTGCTTCTCTTACGAAAGACGGCATGACCAAGGATTATTTCTCCCTCTAAAAAATCTTTTTATTTTTTTGTGGTTAAAGAACTTAGCACGTTTTGTATTGATTTTTCTGACGTTTTATAACGATAAAGGACGTTTAGCGGGGTGTTAACGTTACTCTCAATCATTTGACTACATCTTTCATAGAGGCAGATCATTTTTTCGGATCGTCAATGGTGTCAGTCTTTACAGATTTTCAAGCAGAACATTTTCGGTCCTATACATTTTTTCGATTAACCCCTTCGTTTGTGAGCTGTAAGCGAAAAATTGCAATTCTCAGCAAGATTTTCAAAATGGTCACAGGGAATTTTCTAAGGTCTCATTTTTTTTTTCAGTTTGTCGAGAAAAACTTTTTTGGTTATATAAACTTTTCCGATTGACGCCGTCGTTTGCGGGTTACAAGCAAAAACTACTATGTAATACCTACCTTAACAAACTGACGTTTTGTAAAGATAAATTGCGTTAGCGTGGTATTAACGTTTCAAACTACTTCGTTCAAACAGACAGATCATATGTTCGGATCCGTTGACAGTAGATGTATATTTCATATTTGCTAGAGGTGTTTAGGAAAACAATAACGTGTTTACATCTTCTCTCTCAGGGGACACTCTGGGAGTTTAGGGTATAAACTGTCGTTTGTTTATCAACGAGAATTATGTGTGGAAAGGGAGGCGGACACACATGTTATGTCTACCTTCTCAACCAATATTTTCCTTCCTACTTACAAGGGTGTTTAAAGGGACATGCTAATTAAAACACGTTTTGATTATCGGATTTGCATAAGGCCATCGAGACGTGTAAACGTTGCAAAATTAAAAGTTTTCACGGGCAATTTATACGGAGACATTAAAGGCAAATAAAATAATAATCGCTATTAAAATATATAATTGTTTTCGACAGGTTCACTCAAGATTACTTATACTTGGAATTATATGGTTCCGGGCTGACGGGTATGCGTATAAGCAAGCACTGGCCCTTAACTTTCCGTGGTAAATTATTCATAATAAATATTCATGAATAAAATATTCAATGCTTCCAGTCATGAATAAAATAGTCCTTTGACACGTTATAAATGAATATTCTGCTTATTGTGTGAATTTAAAACAAAAAAAAAACAATAATCCTGAGAAAAATATAAAAATTATTAGATAACCATTTACAAAAATAAAACATGAAATCAGAAAAAAAAGAACATATCTACAATATATACGTAACTTTATTTTTTTAAAGACGGTATTAATATAATATGAATTATTAAAATTCTTCATATACACGCAAACAGTTTAGTGACCGATTGCCACTATTTAAGACCTTGATTTGTTTTTTTTTAAAGGTGGCATAATACAATATGGCTATCAATATTGCCTAAGATAATATGGGAATATAAACAACTGTTCATATATCATGCATATAGATTAATAAATTAATATTTATTTTTTTTCATTATTAGAAAAAAATGCTGGATATAATTATTAACATTATTAAATTGATTTTGTCTTTTAAACCTTCAATATACATATGCTTTAATCAAAGGTAACTTCTATAAAATCGGCAATCTGCTTTATTTGCTTAAGGTTACCTTAACTTAGGTCCATATAAAAAATACTTAATATGACCGTAATATAAAAAATATTAAAATAATGCCCTGTTGTATTATTATATTCTTTCATTAAAGTATACTTAAATTTTATTAAAAATCTCTTTTGTAATAGCACAATCCTTGCAGGTTTACGAAAATAATATAGTCATATATATTTCAAAAATGCATGTATACAATATGTATTTTTTTTCACTTCATTTCGAAAGTTCAATTGTTCCTGCTGATTCTATAGATTAATTAATTAATAATACCTTTTATGTTGAGCTATATTAAAAAAACATAGTAGTATATTAACTATATAATATAACTACCTTACTAATCGTACTTCACCTCGTGTCGAAAATTCCAATTTAAACATTTTGGATTTAAGCTTGATTGTTTATAAGTCAATTAACATTTGCAAATCCCATCTTTAAGATTTAAGATACAATTAGTTCGGTAATATATAAAGCCGTTTTTTATTTTTTGTATCGTTTATGTTAAAGGTAATGAGGGGATAGTTGAGGCAGATTTCGATGAAACATGTTTTCGCGGGTTCCAGAAATACAGATACATACCCCCCCCCCTCCCACCACACTTGGTGAATTCCAGCCAGCCGAATATGGATCAAATGACCTGAAATTCGGCATAAAAGCTCGTTTTCTAGGGGAAAACGATACCAAAATTCGGGGGTGAGCGTGAAAGGTTTAAAACTTTGTTGGGCCTGATTATTAATGGGTTCCAAATTTGCCATTTACATATCAAATGTATTATATATATTATTTCTTCATCATGTGACCGCAAGTATGGATTTATCGGGTTAATGGTAAAGCCATCATCATTCAGGTCGACTGGAGGAAATCAATATGGTTTCCTGATTCACGCACCATTGACTTGGATGACCAAAGCCCACTGTCCCGATGACTAACACTAAGTGGAAATCAAATATGTTGAAATAGTCAATAATTTGCTTAACGTTTAGTTTAAGGTTTACATAAACAGAACAAGATCTGTAGTTTTTTAGCAATCATATAATTATCACGTAATATAAGAACAAATAATGTCATTTAATTAGTAAATTATATCCGGATAGCATTGCACTTGAATTTAAATTTAATCATGCCGAAAATTTAAACTTTAAATTAAAACCCAAAATACTAGTTTCCAGTTTGATTGTTTAAGTCATGACAATTTGTCATTAATCCCTTCTGTATATCAATGTGGCCTTGTTCTACTGACTGAATACTACTTATGCAGTTGAGACGAATGCGCTGAGATCTCCTTGGGTCCTCCTTTCTCTATTCCTTTCCCCCCAAAGAAACAAGTCTTTGACTCTAATTTTAAAACAGAATATAAATACAGGAAAAATAGACCACAGTTGACCCAGAATAGGAAAAAAATTGTATGATGATGTTCGTTGTAAAATGAAACTTTAGTTTAAGATTATTTAGGATTCGAGATATGCAGAAACCGCTCAAATTTAATGAGGTTAATCACCATTGGGAGGAGTACGTCGCGATTCATTATTATAGTGATGATTCCTGAAAGATTTTGACAATCCGATTAAACAGGAAACGGATATCAAAGGAAGGGAAAATAAGAAACCTTAGACGAGTCTTCTGAAAAATCGATTTTTTTTTTTTTTTTTTTTGTAATGTTAATTAGTCTTAGTAATGGACGGGCGTCTTAATAGTCGAAAGTCTAAGCACTTGGCAGAGAGAGGAGTTTTTAAATTTAGAATAATTTTATATATCAAAATCTATTGTTTTTGTTAAAATATAGGCTTTGTTGCTGGTAAAATTAATTGCTGTGATTAACTTCTGTTAAGGATGCTTGTGCGAGATGAGTGTAAGGGCATGCATGTTGTATTTACTGATACATTATTATATTAACTAATATGCCTGATCATTATATTTTTAAAAATATATTTTAATCTACCTCATGTAGAGGAAATGTAAAAAAAAAATATATATTTAATTATTAGAATGTTTCTGTATCTTTTTCGTAGACTTAGCGCCTAATCACGGTCGCTTATAGGTGCATTTACACTCAACGAACCTCAACCTCGAACAGGTTCTCCCTCGAACCTTGCCGTACCGGCGTTAAACGAACAGCCATTTACACTTAACGTGACGTTAAGCGAACCAATATGGCTGACGCACCCAACGCTAGCTTATGATGAAGAAAAAATCTTCATTATCAATATATTTTATATTATCTGAAAAATAAAAAAATTGGAGAAGAATGGGAACGGCGCACTAATATCACATACAACTCCTGTCACTTGGGAAAAACCAAAATCAAAAGTGACGCTAGCGCTACCCCCGAACACAGGCGAACAGATGGAGTAACTAGAACACCCGAACAGTCGACGTGAAGGCTGTTCTAAGGTAAAGTTCGTAGAGTGTAAAGGCACCTTATCGGATTGAGTACCGAATCTTCCAGAGACACATACCTGCCTCTTAGTAGACCCACCCACTCCAGCAGCTGGAGCTAACTGGAGAGATTGACAAGGTCTGTTACAGGGACAAATAGTTTGTAGTAAGGTATCCGTTTTTGAATTCGTAAGTTCTGGGAAGTGTTGGCGCCTTAGCACAGTGGCGCCTTGTCCACTACCTGCCCTTTCCAATAGTTGTCACAGTTTTCCCTGTGTATAATAATCACTTCGGAACGAGTTTAAACAGTGGAAAACTGGATTTTCTTCTTTATCTAGCTGCAGACAATTCTCTTGATTTAGCCACTCTATGATATAAGGTGTATCAAAGTTGATAACTTCAGAACTTACGCTTTTTTTGTCGTTTGTTAGTGCTTCAAAGGCGTAAAACCCAACGTAATCAACGCCTGCACTTAATACTGTTTAATCTCAAGGGGCAGCGAAGACAAATAAATAAATAGAAACTTGGAACGGTAGTAACCAAAACATAATAAGCTACCTAATAAAATATTTTATGTTGTAATAGGTATTTTTTTAATAGCTGATATTTTTTCTGTTTAATCTATTTGGTGAGTAATGAGTACGAAAATTTGTATAAAATAATCATTAATAACCAATGTTTAGTAGTAGGTACCTACGTATTTTTAAAAACGAAATAGGCTTAAAAAAGGTCTTTAAAAGAAGTTTATTAAAATAAGAAAATAGTTACTAGTAATTAGTAATTTAATAAATGGTTGTAATCGTTTTAGTGTAATCTGATGAAACAAACTGACGGTATAGGTATTTTCTTCCGTTGTATTTATTTTTTATATTGTTAAATTTATAAAAAAATAAATAAAAAACAAACAGTAAATTCTCTTTTGTTTCGGATTTTCGTAATTTATTTTTTCTTAATTTATTAAAATATGCAGGTCCTTTGGTTTTTAACTGACCTTTCTATTATTCAATTTTTTTTCTCCTGCAAAAGAAGTAGATTCCAATAAGATTTACTTAATTATTATTATACATCAAAATGAAATGACGATCAAGATCTTTTCTAGCCTCAGTTGGTTTTTAAAAATAATTTATGACCTTTTTTTTTTTTTTTTTCCAAATGGGCTATGTATTTTCGAATAATTTGAATTCGTAAATAAACGTATTTTAATTGTTGATATTATAATATTCTAGTGTTCAATAGAATGGAACCGTATTGTCCCGCTAGGATGAGGTTGCACGACAGTCCGATTTTATTTATTTATTTTTTTAATATTTACAAGCGTAATGAAACGTTTCTACGTATCTACGGTCTGATTCAATTGTCTAACAGGTGCATTGAGCGTCGCCTGCCCATTGAGAAGAATTTGCCACGGTGTCTTTCTGGGTCTAGACTCGCCCCTCCATAACCGGCAGGTATCCTGGCGCCGTCTTATAATCCTGGGGACATGGGTCTTTCAGAGATTGCCATGGCAAAGCCGGCTGTACCTCAGAGGTCTTCAGATTCCAAAAAAAAAAAAAAAAAAGTATGTGTATAATATAAAAAATAAAATAAAAATCGTAATGCTTTCATTTAAAAAATCCTACTGAATCTATAAAATTTAATTAATCTTCCCATTTAAAAATTTTTAATTTTATAAATAAACATTTAATTTTTTTAATTATAAAAAAAAAAAATCTTTCGGTGCCTTATATTTTTATTCATCGTAGCCAAAAATCAATTTTATTTTTTTATTATTCCATGTAAGTTCTAATAATTATATTTTTTTATATATATAATATTATTTTAAAGTCGTTATTTCCTATTATTTTTGTCATGCAGCAATTAGAATCCCCCGAATCCCGTTCACCACATCACTGTGCCCTGATAATAGTCCTGACCTCCACATCTTTTATTTATATGTGATGAAACAATAATAGTAATTAAATTAATTATTAATTTTAGAATACTAATTAATGGAAATAACGAATTGATTTATATAATTAATATAATTATTAATATGATTAATTTTATTTTCTCATTTTTATTGTCTATTGTATTTATTACAATTATCATATCATTTAAGCATTATTATTTTAATCTTAATTATTTACCAATTGGTAAATAATTGAGATTGATATTCTTTTTTTTTTTTTTTTTTTTTTTTTTTTTTCAAACTGCATCTTTCAACGTCCTAACTGAATTCGATATTGAGCATAAATGACTATATTTTTAAATATTTTATTTTTGAAGAGAAAAGATTGGTCATTATAAGTGGAACGCAAATAACCTGGTTTATTTTATTGGCTCATTCTCAACGCAAAAAAATAGATATTATTCGAAAACAGATGTCATGCATTCATCATTTATATTGCGTGAATGGTGTAGACCAATTGTTTTAAAGGAAAAAAACAAACAATAGGAGTATAATTTAAAATGAGCTTCAGCTTTTATCGATTCATATGTTTAAATATTTTTGTTTAGTTAATATTTTATTCTTCTATTTATTTTAATATTTCAAACTTGGACAGTGATTAAATTTAATTATTTAATTCATACTGTACAAGAGACAAAAATACAACTTAGTTAACGCAGTAAAGACTCTTTAGCTGGACTTAACAGCACCTATGACGAAAAAGTTACCAAGATGAGCTATCATTTCTGTTGTCATTAGAAGATTAATCAACCAAAAATTTTTTATATTATTCCTTTTTTTGTTTAAAAGGAGGAGAGTTTTGAAACCTAATAATTAAATACTCAAGGTAAAAAAAAAAATTGAAAAAATATTAAAAATTATATGTTCATAATTAACCCTTTGCACTCGGCACCCTTTCGGACGTTACCTACCGGCAACTCCACGCAACTTATTCACGAAAACGTACACCCTGAAAACGTAATATTATACAGTAAAATTTTAGAACCAAGTAAGGAATTGCAATGAAATTTAGGTCATGTGTATTTGTAATGCTTCAAGAACACATAGTTACAAAAAAAAAAAATTTTTTAAATTTTATTTTATTATAAAAAATTATGATAATTAAGAGAACCGGAGCGGATAACGATTGAAATCCCTTAGATTTCACAAAGGTGTCGCCGTTCCTTATATTTAAAAGCATAAAAAATCTAATTGGAGAAGTAAAAACAGTAAAAAAATTTCGAGATGGGACCCTTTTAGTTGAAGGGGGTATATATTTTCTCGGATATCCAATCAGAAAAACTAAAATGTGAAAATCTACTTAATAACCTTCCGGTTAAAGTAGAAGCACATGGGAAACTAAATCAAAGAAAAGGGATTATTAGGTGCCCCGAACTAAATTATTGTACAATTGAGGAAATAAAACCACAAAATATAGCCGATGTTAAAAGATTAACGTACTATAAAAATATGTAATGAAAAATACCGCGAGCCGCGACCGTCATTTATTACCAAAAGCGAAATATCCTATAAATAGTCCTTATATGCTAAAAACTGAAAATTATTTGCATTGTCTCCGTAGCGGAGCCCTTGAGTTTAAAGACAAATTTAAAATAGCTCCGCTCCGGAGACCTCGAGTGCAAAGGGTTAAATTAATAAATTATATTCTTGAGAATATTTAAAAATTAAAAAAATGCTCATGAATAATTAAATAATTAATTTAATATTAGATAAATAAAAATTATGTGTATAATTTGTAATTCAATTCTATAAAAGACATTTTATATGTTGAAAAAAAAAAAAATTGGTAGTTGTTTATAACTGTTATTAATAGAATGTATAATTTTCCATTTTTAAGATATTGTTTGAAGAGAATTTCAATATGAAGAAGTTGCAGACGTCACAATAAGTTGTGTGAAAGAATTAAAATATTTCACCTTGGTATTTGTATGATCGTGGATTGTTCTGATTGCATATAATTTAATAATATAAAATGTTAAATAATACAGGTTAATGAGTAGATCATGCGTTCTCAAAATGTATCGTATAAATAAATAGACCTTCTATAAGTAAAAATTCGTTACTAATATACCACAATAGCGTTAGTAATGATAATGGTAATTGTATTCGAAAACTAATCTTAAACTGTAATCTGTCAAAACATAAAATACTGTTACATCTAAGATATATTAATCTTTATGAGTTTAATAAACACATATTGAGCATTTAAAGTGGTTTATATATATATATTTTTAATCAACGAACAGGCAATGAACAGTAAATTGATTATATTACAATAAAAATTAGTTATTTAAAAAAATAAATAAAATAAACTATGTTATGAAATGTCAATTCGGTGAGGTGAGAGCTGAAACGTGGATCTCAATGGTCATTCAAAAGGGCCTAGATTGTAATTATAAAACAATTACGCCTTATACCGATAAAACTCCTTCGGTTTAATTAAAATCGCCTACTTCAGAACATTTTTTTTTTTTTTTTCATTTATCTTGTCCGTATTCATATTATTTATTTTTTTGTCTTCTTAAGTAATTCTTTTTAAGTAGGTAAAAAGAAATATATCATTGAATTTGGCACACTTTGAATATAACGCAATTCCGATATCAATCATATGTTATGATATTTGTTCGTAAGTAGAACTCTTATTATTTCTGTCAAAAATGTATAACTTTTTTTTATAGATTCATGGATAGCATTATTAAGATATAAGTATTTAAACAATTTATAAATTAGAAAATGGAAATAAAAATTCGCGTGGTAATCATTCAGTGAATCCAAATATTTAGATTGACCGTATAAATATTCGGGGCTTGAAAACGTTGATGGACTAGTGTTCATGACCATAGGCTATTTTCTTAAAAGATGAGTTTTTAATGTTGTTTGTGCGATGTCAAATACCATAATGGTATATTGAATACTTGTTATTTTGACAAATATTCTACTTTATTACATTGTTAACACTACTAAGACATCATTAATTGTTATTAAAAAAAAAAATCACTTTGTAAGTATTCAAAGTCTTAATAGATCCAAGTTTTTTACAAGGTAAGAGGGGCCACACCCTGTAGTTTCTAAAGAAATGTTAGGTAACGACTCGCATTTGAAAAGAGTGAGGTATATTGAAAGATCCTTCAACTACTAATTCTATTTATGACTTTCACATCGGTCAGTCATGTTTCATGATTACATAATTATCTTTAAACCTTAGACGATATGATAAAAAATCGCGTTTTTTGCATACTTGATGTAGACTTTGTACATTAAAAACAAATGCAAAAATCTATATTTGGAGCCTAAGATGACTTTTATTAACAAGCACTAATAAAAAAAATGAGACTATTTTTATTTTCGTTTTGAAAAACATCGACATTTTTTTCCGATAGTATTATTTTGATGCACCCAAGAATTGATATTAAAAAATATATAAATAAATATGTCATTTAACTACGACACAGGAGTCTTCACTTGACGGAAGATTAAAACGAAATTGGCTTCTTCTTCTTTTATTTTTCTCTAACTCTAAATTGATATTTTTTATTGTGATTAGTATTTTTGCATGCGTGTTATTGCTACGCAACAATTTTGATTTTTATCATTATATATATTTTCGTTTGAAAAAAAAGAAGATTGGCCTGGACTCGAACCCGGGCCTCCTCATTTCCGTTGCAGTGCACAAACAAATACGTTATCGAGGCCATTGTCCGGGACATATTCTATTCCTTTCACTGACCATTTTCATAAAGAGGGATTAACAAGGCTGTGGCACCGGCATTGGTAAAACAATTTGTTTACTCACCCGAACGGAGATACGGAGGCCCGCGTTCGAGACCCGGTCCATCTTTTCTTTTGAAACAAAAATATTCAAAATAATAAAAACCTCGATTAGTACGCAGTAATAAAAAGCATAACGTTGTTTTTTATAATTAAATTATTATTTTATTAACCCTTTAACCGGGCGGGACGTATAAATGCGTCCTTGAAATATATGTTGTACCCTGGAACTGGTAGGACTTATATTTTCGGACAACAGAGGTATTAGTCATAGATAACATGTATCTACGTGAATATATATATAAATATAAATATATACATATATAAATAATAAAAATAATATAAATATAATAATAATAAAAATAACAAATATTTCAAGACGCATATATACGTCCCGCCCCGTTAAAGGGTTAATTTTTCTTTCTCTCTCTATATGTCTAGGTTAAATTGATATTACGGGATCAAGGTGAGTCGAAGTTAGATTGTTAATATTGTCCAGGTTTATAAAAAAAAAAAGTTGATTCACTTAAATTATATAGGTACCATCATAAAAGAGTTTTTCCCATTCCAATTTAGGGTAAGGCTTTTTGTCTACGTCAATTTGATGTGCGGAATTGACCCTCGAGAGTTAGCGAGTGGAGTGGCAAGAGATTGAGATCTTGTCAGCGGAAGTTTTCAAGTTGGAAGCGAAGATCTGGTTCGAGTGCCTCGCAAAAAAGATTAAACTAATAAAAAAATTAATTTAGAATCGTGTTTTTCGCTATCTCAACGCTACAAAGCCTCGGTGATTTCGTAACGTTGGAGAGGATCGTCTCATGATATTGGAACCAGCTATACAAACTGATATTCTTTATCGGGACAACATAGTCGAGTTGTTCTAAAAATAAAACGATAATCTTAAAAAAATCAGTTCATAAACATCACTGTATAACCTACTAAACTGTTTAAACGTGTATAAATAGATTTTATGAAAAGTAAGAACGTAAATTAGGCATATAGTTCTCATTTTCAAACAAGTACTTGATTCTTTGAATACAAAATAAAGAATTATCTACTAATAGAAAGTGTTAGTGTTAATAGAAAGTGTTTTAGAACAAAAGATGAAAGGCCTCAAAACATTATTAGCGTAACCCTTTACCCCAGAAGACCCTTTATTTATGGACAGAAAAAAAAAGATAGATAAAAAGGATTTGAAAAAAATATAAAACGAGTTATAATAAGTATATAGCTATAAATAATATTTACTCTCCGTTTTTACCATTTTTTAAATTAATTAATGGTTCACTTTAGGGTTTACCTTTTGTGCTCGTGGAGGTCTTATACAACCACCCACCGCTTGAACGAAAATTATAATTTTGTTTACAACAGTGAGGCTTCAAGGAGAGAAGCACTGGGATCTAATAGCGTCCAGCTTTAGCTATGATATGGTATAGTATGAATCGGAGTTTCTACGGATGAATGTGAATATTGAAAATAAGTATGAATGTGTGCTACTAATATTATTTCTAAATATTTTATTTTCAAGAGAAAAGAATGGGAATAGAAAAGAACGGGATTCATAACCCGGGTTTCCCGTATTGTAATTGTGCAAACTACTTCTACAAGGCATAAAATTTATTTATTATTATTATTAACTTATTATTATTAATTTAATTAAAGATTTTTATTATAGCAAAAATATATACTGTGTGAATGATCCCTTAGAGCTCAAATAGCCGTACACCCTTGAGTGTGGTAAATAACACTATTTCTTACAATAACCTTTACAACCAAGGTGTTCTCGACGCAAATAAATTAATATTTTATAAAAACAATAGAATTTGTTTTAGGAAAACAGTAACTTGAGAATGAGAATTTCATTTTTACCAATTGGGAGTCGGTGACTAACTTGAACGCCTACGATATGTCCCCCAACGTTCGCAATAAATATCTAGGAACTATTAAGGGCGACAGAAAAACGAAAGAATTGAATAGATTTTTTTTTAAACATACAATAGCGAACGAAACGATGGCGACAACATATATCGGTGTCTAGGTTAGCATATAAAAATACCAAAAATAAAATATATTGATTTGTTAAACAATTTTACATAAAAAACATCAAAGTACGGCGATTGGAAAGGTATAGCTACAAGATTAACAATATGGTATTAATTTAATAAAAGTTAGTGTTAAACAAATTAAATTAATTCTAACTGTAACAGGATTATCTAAATTATTAATCAAATTAGAAAATTAAATGAGAGTGTTTTTTTAAGGTTGTTAGTTAGCTAGAGGTAGTTTTTTTTTCTCCGATTAGTTAGGATTTAAAATTAGGTTAAGTTACCAATGAATTATTAAAATTAAAAAAAAAAAACTTCGCTCAAATCCTACAACTCCTCATGATTCAAATATATAAATGAAGTAAATAGTGCATGATCCACACACACACACACACACACACACACACACACACACACACATATATGTAATTATTACCATGACCTTCATTCATTTAGAGCACCATCAATGATAGTGGACCATAATAGACATTCCTATTTTAAATAGATCTTTCAAAAATAGTAATAAAAAAAAATACCTCATATTACATAGTCAAAAAAATAAATTTATAGTCAGGAAAGTATAGCATAAGTGAAGGTGGGACAAATAGCACTTACTCGACTATAATTTAAATATTAAATATAATATGACGAAGATGTATGTTATGTTTAAAAGATTATTTATAATTTTATATTTTAAATTAATTATTATATAAATAAAGTGATTAATCAATTTTAAAAATCTTGTTTCACTTGAGGTGAATGACGCCACGTACTAGGAATACCCTTGAAATTTTAATATGCTTGTGAAATTATCGAAACTTTTGAAGAGTTCAACATCATATCTTATTGTGAGGTTTTTTTATAAAGTCATATTTAATGCGATGATTGAGCTTGACTAATGATAAAACAAAAAAACAAAAAAAAAAAATTAAAATCCTGAACGAGACTTAACACCACACGAATAAAAAAATAGCATATGTATATATTGATTGAACTCGTGAATCAATATACAATATGATAATCGTTAAAATAAGCCAAGATCGTATCCTGTTTAAATAGGCTAACAGGTCTTAGAGCCCAATTTTCAAAATTCCTTCTCTTTTGTTACTTTGATTCTACTTATTTGAAATAATATACCGTATATCATTATTAGCAGTTATAAAAATATTTTTAAAAAAATAAAGAGATTTAAAATAAATTTTAATTAAAGAAAGTCGAAAAAAAGAAAGGAATATTTTTATAGATTGTTCTAGCGATTTTCAAGAGTTAAGAGTAGTGAAACATGTGTTTGTTATACCCTTGGAATGATTTTTTTTTTTTTTTTTTGGAGATTGCCACACCATAAACACAAAATATGGTACCTATAGAGAATTTAAATTTCTATAGATAATATTTTAAAAATATTAATATAAAAATAAGAACATTTTTCCACTTAGAGTAAATCAAAGTTAAAGTTTGAAAAAATATTTTTAAGTGGACTTTTTAGTCTAAAATCTCAATGAGGTCTTGGACTTTCAAAGTCCTAAAAGTTTAGTATTTTTACTTATATGCATTTTATAACCTATTTTAGATAGAGGAAATAAAGTCTGGTTAGTTGAACCATTTATATTTATTTATAAATGGTCTAACTAACCTGACTATAATCGGTTGAAATCAACAATGACCGAAGTTTATTATGTTAGAATTTTTATTGCTTCTCGGTTTATCCGATTTCAAAGAATTTTGACGTATAGGTTTTTAACAGGCTTATTTAGTAAACGTACCACTGCCAACAAATCCACGTCGATCTCTTCACCAATCAAAACAATGGCATTTTTACTACCATATTCTAATTCGATTAAAAAATATCACTTAAAACCCTTGTCTTCTATGCTCCAAAATTATAAAAAATAAATAAACATCGTAAACAAAATTAAAATACTGAAAAACATTATTTTGGGACACATTCATACCTATTCATACGTAATTATGTCTTTAAGCAACATGTAGTTAATTTCAGATTTATGTTACGATACAAAATTCCCAATTTCTCAAATGGTAGCCACCCAGCCAAGGACTTATTTTACGGTAATTCTCCTTGTTTTTTAAGTTGACCCCAAACGTGCTTAGCTTAAGAGGGGGACCAAGCATTTTCTTGGCGGCTGATAAACCTTTTTTTTTCCTTAATTTTTTTTTTTTTTTTTTGGTTAGTCGTCGGAGTTACAGAGGACCGGGGCTTTTTTGAAAGATAAGGCAACCACTTTCTGGACAACTTTCCAAACATCTTCCTACCTTTCCCCGAAGAAGATTCCTTCCTCGGCCTAGCCAGAGTCTAATGCCGAACGTCTCCGCGATTTGTCAAACGTCCGGATCACTCGTTAGCTGGTTGCCGGAGCTGTTATAGATGTCTGTAGTTTCCTTTCTAAATTAGTTCGTCCTTCGGACGTTTATCAAAAACAGTTGAATTGTCAATGGTGTTTATGTTATTTTCGTCCCATCGGGATTTATTGTGCTTGTTAATGATAACGATGTGGGTCGAAATGAGATGCGGTGGTGTATTCAAAATTGTGCCCACAAATTGACAAATCGCTACATGACTTAATTAAAGTAAAAAAATAAAGTATATGAGTGATTTTGAGGAGACAAAATAAAAGATTTTAATGTTACTAATGTATAAAAAAAAATTATATATATATATAATATAACTATATATAAAATTGCTAACCAACGCACCCATAATTAAAAATGAAAAAAAAATATTAAAGAAAAAATTGACATTTATAAAGCTACAATAGCAAATTATTTTACCTAATAAAATTGTTGCTTACATCTACCTTTACACATAATATCATAAGATTTGATTAGCAGTACAAAAAATATTTTTAAAATTTCTTAGTAGCATAAAAAAAAAAAAGTTGGCTGTTTTAATTTTTAATTTACAATTTATTATATTCAGAAATAAAAAAAAATTAGTATTTTAACTCGCACTTTAGTGCGTGTTTTATGAAATAATAGGTGTGTTAATAGAATTAATAATAAATTATGGATTATTCAGAACAAATAAACTATCACAATAATTAAAAAATCTGGTGCGTGGTCGCAACACACAACTTTCACTTACCAACTTACTTAGATTAGAAATTAATGCGTTTTGTTAATTGCCACTTCTCAAATGAACAGAACGGCTTTAATTATTACAATGGGTCTGTCATTAAAGGCGTACTTCGCATGCGTGGGCTCAACGAGTTTTATGAGTATTATGACTGAATATTTTTCTTTTTTTCTCCTCTTTATGTTTTCTTTATTTTTATCATATCTCATATTTAGCCATTTCTTATTTTTGGTGAAACGAGAGACAGTTAATTTCTCCATGTAAACAAAAACAAAGGTACTTTATAAGTAAGAAACAAACAAAAAAGGCCCCCCCCAAAAAAAAAGCCCCCTCAGAACATTTTCATAATGATAAAGCTTACCTGATATTAAAGAAAATCTAATTTTCATTAAACATGACGAATTTGATAAAAATCGTTAAAGCCGTTTTTGAGATAGTCGAAAAAAAGGTAAAATTGGAAAAAAAGTCATGAAATAAAGTGCCCCCTCAGTTGGACCAATTTTGATGAAATGTTGGCTTTTATATATTTGGTATATACATACATCAAATACCCAGTTTCTTCAAAATCGTTAAAGCCGTTTTTGAGTAAATAAAAAATATGTACACGTGAAATTGGTACAAAATTTATAAAGTAAAGTCCCCCCTCCGGTTGATCAATTTTGATGAAATTTTTACAGTCTTATCTCGGGCATATACATACATCATATACCCAGTTTGATCAAAATCGTTAAAGCCGTTTTTTAGTAAATAAAAAAAACACTTGAAAATGATACAAAATTTATTAAGTAAAGTCCCCCCTCCGGTTAATCAATTTTGATGAAATTTTTACAGTCATATCTCGGCCATATAAATAGATCAAATACTAAGTTTAATCAAAATCGTTAGAGCCGTTTTTGAGAAAATCGAATAAAACGTAAAAAGTTATGAAATAAAGTACCCCCTCCCTTTGAGCAATTTTGATGAAATTTTCGCTGTCACATCGCGGGCATATACCTACACTAAATACCCAATTTAAGGTTCCCACGGTTTATAGTTTTTGAGCTAGTCTGTTCACACACACACACACACAGACCATTTCGCGGGACTTGGTTATTTCGACTCTGGGTGTCCCAAAACATGTATTTCCGTTGAAAACCGGAAGTCGAAATTTTTCACGATCGCAATACTTCCACTTTCTATATATTTCATATATAGGTAAGTGAAAGTAAAAAGATATGAAAAGTAATTAAACATAGTCATTTTATAGTTTAGTGAAAGTCCAAAACTCTGGACTCAGAAGGTAAATACCAGATTTGATGTTATTTTGCTAACCAGCTACTTATTTAAATATTCATGTATAATGCTTGCCATCTTTTATATAATTATTAGTTTTTGTAAAGTATGAATTTATTTGTCGTCTTCTAGCATAGATAATCATATATTTCTATATATTTGGTTTCTTTTAGCCCTGATGAATATCTACCAGTTGGATCGAAACGTTTGCTTTTAAAAATAAAAACGTTTTAACTGAAAATCTTAACAATCATTTAAACTATCGTACTACAGTTGACTATATCTCACCTCTAAATTTAAATTATAGATTTTCAAAATTTCGTCTAAATAAAATAAAATCGAAATAATCTTAAATATTTTTACAACCATCCTCACTACAAACCATAGGTTAAGAAAACGGGTATTTATTTACTTTCAACTTTATTAAAGAGTTTATGGGATCCATGATGGATATTTTTTGCTAAAGAAGAGAAACCGGGAATGGAAGCGGGAAACAGTAAAAAAAAAAAAAAAAAAAAAAAAGTAAACCAAAAAGAGATTGGATAAAAAAGGAGTGGACAGGACGGGTTAACCGCGAGCTACCCTTATCGGACGATAAATTCGTTCACCCTAAGGTCTCTTGGGTAGAGTACTCTACCGGCGAAGAATCCGATTAGAATAAAATGCTACAGGTAAAAAATGAAAATAAAATGCTTCAAGTATATCTCACAACAATGGGTTTTATGTTTTTTTAGCGAATTCTATGATTCTAAATCAGTTTATATTATAACATGGCCAAAATATGCTGAAGAAAAAATATACTGAAATTTTCCTCATTGGAAAATGATTTCTCTTCCATCACACACATATATTTATTTTTTGTGTTCTAATTTCTCATTACTACTTTCCCTGGAATATATTTGTAAAATATAGATATTTTCGCATCAGATTATTCCACGAAGACATGACATTTTAACAGTATTAGTTATAATATTTTAATAGTACTAATTAAAATATTTATAATATTTTTCAACTACGTTATTCCTATCCTTTCACGTTATTTAAAATATGGAGGTTCACGAATATACTTACAATTTGACTGATGGATAGCGCTGCATAAACTACACATAAGGGTAAAGACCAACTTACTAGAACTCTAAAGGTGGCTTTAGACCGCGTCGAACCACGTAACGAACGGATAATCCCCCGAACCTTGCCGTACAGGCTACTACGAACAGCCATTTTGTAGTTTTTACACTGAAACGTGAATTTCAGGAAATAGTGATGTCAGACCGCACACCTTTATACAACAATTTACCTTTATTACAAAGACGGCTGAAGTGGAAGTAGCGCCTCTCCATACTTTTGCTTTTGCTCCAACTTATTATAGATATAAGCAACGTCAGCTAAAGGAAGGTCTAGAAGCTTATCTTAACAATCTCAAAAGCGGCACCAGTGCTAACCCCGAACAAGCGGTCGTACAGACAAAGTACCTTTTCAAGTTCGAGTCTTCCATAGATTAGCCGAACTGTGTCCGCGAACTGTTCTAGGACATGGTTCGACGCAGTGTGAAGCAACCGTACTGTCCAAATAACTAACGGACGGGACTGTGAAGGAATCAGTAGGTAGGGCGGTAAAGGGTTCATGGGCCTTATGGTATTACCGGGTCTTTACAGGTATGCGGAATTTTCGTTTGGCACATATATTTGTTTAAAATGGACATTCAGTTTATTACTATGATGTATTAATCATAATCTGATTATATTAAGTTTGATAAACATCTGTAGAGATTTATAACGTCTGATTTTTTGTTTATTGCACGATTTTTATAAATTTCTATGGTCATCATTTTCGTAAATGTTTTTTTTTATTATGTACAATTTTAGAAGAATTAAATTTGAATCAGTGGTTTATTTGCCTGAAATGCTTGGGGAGAGCTGTTTGGTCTGCTTTGTTAGGGTTTTCAGTCATAGAGGTGCGGTTATATTTATGTAATCAAATGATTTACCAAACGATGATCTGAATATTTTATTGTAATATAAAAAATTAAGTAATTTATATTTAAACATTAAAAAATAGTATTCATGCGTATGAAATTAATTTATATATAATTTTTTGTTTTTGTTTTTCTTCCGACTTTCTTTTTCTGGGATTGCTGCTGACTGTATTATTTATCTTCAGAGAAATATGAAAATTGTCTTGAAGTTTTTGTACTATTTAGCGGCAACACAGTAGAGGGAAACAATGTTTATGGTATATCCACTGCCGGCTCTGCCTTTTAAGTAAGGTATTTCTCCCATTTATAGTCTTCACCTGGCAACAGACACAGCACCTCTTCAGGTACGGGCACAGGAGAGGATGCCCGGGTGGGATCAGACAGGCGCGGTGTTAAGCAGGCGCCTTTTGGGTATCCGTGGGCGACCTGGTCGTAAGTTCGAAAAGTATGTACTAAAACCTCGAACACAGGTTTGTGGCCACTCATTATCAGATGATGTGTTTTTCAAAAAGTTCTTGGAGGGGTGGGGAGATGGGGGGGAGGGGAGATTTGGTAAGGATAAAAAAAAAACGACAACGGCGGAGAGTAGATGGGCCTTCGCCTTGACTTGACAGTCGGCCCGTTGGACTAATAATCCTTTCACGGGACGCCTACACGTCCCTCCAACGGGGGCAAAAGAAAGAGAAATAGATCTGGATATCTCTTGACTAGGTTTATCCAGAATGACTGTGCGGCCTTAGTTGGAGGAATCGCTGAACAATAATTTAAAGGGAACGTTTGGGCGCCATCGAAACAATAGCCTCAATCTAAACGTATAATCCATATATGAATATAATTAAAAAAAGAGACAAATATATATATATATTTTTTATGTCGATAATTGATTTCCCTTGCCTACATCCAAAAAGCCCCGATTCTCCAAAGCAGGACCAGAATAAGTGCTGAGCAAGAATATGGAAGGTGCCATATTTAGTGAGAAAACAGAGAGAAGAGATTTCATTTATTTTCAAACGCAGAATATTAAATGACATTTCATATATATTATTTCATATATATTATTTGTGAAGCAACGTCCATACAATAGGGGGGAAAAATCTTTTCTGCGTTTTTGTTGCTTTGAGTCTTAGCGAGTAAGTTAGCAAACTATGTATTTTATAGTTTTATATATAGTGTACTAATAACATAGTTATAATAATAATATAGTTTTATATATTATAAATATATATATATATATATATATATATATATATATATATATATATAGACTATAGAAGCTGAAACATTGTTATAATTTTTTATGTTCCGGGCTTCTTCCTAAGTATCAGAGAAACACATATCGTACAAATACAGGCCTAGACTTAAATGAAATATATAAATATAAATCAGTGTCGGGACCAGGATTACTATCAGGGGGAGGGGGTGGAATCATTTTATTTAATCTTATAAAAAAATTTTCCACTACATCTGTCAATTACAAAATGTAGGTACTATTATTTACCTAAATAGGTACTATTATTAAAAAAACAAATATGTGAATGAAAAAGTGCTGCTTAAAATTAATATTTAATTCCAAAGCATGTGATTTCAGAGAGAAAAGAGACAAGTTGGAGCTTCAGCCCTCAAGCCCTTGGATGCGCTAGTGAAGAAAATGGAGCTCTAATTATTTAAATTTTGTTACTGCGGACTTCAATGACCAAAGTCGTTGAAGCAGAGTAAGTTATGTTAAGAAAATATACATATTGATGGTTTGATATATCAATTGTTAGTTTAAAAAAAATTGGAAAATGTTTTAAAGGAATAATTACTGGTAAGAGTTTTTTTTTAATTTTTTTACCTGTTAGAACTAATTCACAATTATTAAAATAATAATTTTTATTCATAGAACGACATATAACAGTTATTTATAGGAGTATCCTTATATAGATGATATTTTCTGTCGATTTCTGAATCGTTGGAATTGTAATATACTTGTATTCTTAAAATATTACAATAATATTAAAAAAGTTTTTATAATACGAGTAGGTACATACATGGGCGGATCCAGCCGATCGTAAATGGGGGGGGGGGCTGCAGCCCCACAGTCCTTCATTTCGATCTGCTAATCAGCTTTTTTACCGTTATGTTCCTTTATCGCAACTAAAATTTTACTTGTTCTGCACATTATTTGTTCTTTAACTTGCTTCCTTACATTAAGGAAAGTCAAATTCTATCTTTAAATGACGAAAAATTTCCAAAGGGAGGGGCTGCAGCCCCCAAAGCCCCCCCCCCGGGTATGGTACATAATATTCTCTGTCAACTGATAATCGGAAATCTCTACTTTTCGAGTAAATTTAATGAGTAGCATACTGCTCCATTTTGCTAAGCTGTAGCTATTTATTGGTATCTTACTCTTATAGGTATTTAATTGGTATCAATGGTTTATTAAGGGTACTTTATAGGTAGCAATGATTTATTATAGGTAATTTATTGTTATCTTACTCTAAAATATTGATGAGAAAAAAATCAATATTATAGACATAAAATATTATTTCCGACTATTTGGACATGTTCAAAAATACTGTTGATAAAAATGCTTTTAAAGACAGCTTCGGGGAACCACTAGATGAAATTAAAATCTTCGGCAAACTTTTCACTTTTGAGAGCGAACTTCTCAAGTAGCATCTAATAAATAATAAAAAAATATTGATTTTTATCTATTTATTGCTGTATATAACTATTATTAAAAAAAAAAAATACGTTAAAAATAATAATGAATTGATAACAAATAAAATCAGAGTCGAACTCTGGAGCCCTTACTCCAGAAAAGGTCGCGCGGCCATATTTTTTTTTTTTTTTCAGGCGCCAGAGAGGATTATCGGGGATTGATTGGGAAGTGAGTCGGAAACGAGAAGGTATGGAGTTCGGAATGGGTGTATAGATGTCTATCCAAAGCATAACAAGAATATATGATACTTTAATTATAGTTCATATCGAGGTTATTATAACTAGATGATTTTTTATGCGAAGCAGATGATTCAAAATTCCCGTTATAATAATTTTTTTTTGGAGAAAACGTCTCTTTACGGAAGATATAATAATGAAAAAATTAAAAAGACTTTCTGCCGCGAATATGAAAAATAAAAATAATTTAATTTTTTAAAAACAATAAACGGCCAATGATCATCTAGATTTTTAACTAAATAGTTCCGATGTACGTTTAAAAGCCGGTATACTTTAAAAAGAAAAGTACTTAGGAGATTTTTTTTTCAGTTGAAAATGTCAGACAGGTTTATCATTGGAGACCTTACAAATGAATTGAAAAAGCGTGACAAAAAATTATCAGTGACTTTCGGTACTAATGCAGAACTCTTATTTCATCCGCCAATGTCATACACGTGGAACTTTTGTGGGAAAAACTCATATCCATCAATAGAAAAAGTGTATGAAAATGAATTTAACTTTTCCTCTGTGAAAAACCAAATAGCAGAATTTGTTTTATGTTTTGAAGTTGTATCATTCGTCATAACTACCTGGCTGTGTATAAATAGTAGGTAGTCCTGCTTAATTTCATATCCTTTTTCAAAGCTAAAGTTTTAAGTAATTTATTAATTATGATTCAAAGCTTGAATTTTTCTGAGGCAGAATTTTAGAATAAATTAAAGTCCTCTGATTTTTTAGAAGATTATTTCATTTTACAGTTTATATAAATAATTATTATAGAACAATATACTGTATTAATTTGATAATAAATTATATCATTATATAAGGTTTTTGTAATTTGAAACATTATGCATTATTGAATTAATATTACAGATAACCCAAGAAATAAAGAAAAAAATGAGACATCTTTACTGAAATTAAAGAATATGTTATAGAGTTGTTAGCCTTTGTCGATGTGCTGTCTATGGTCCGCTTTAGTGTTGTCTTAATTTTGTTATAATTTTTCCAGAAGGGTTAAACGTTAAATATTTAAAGAACAAAAGGCTTTTTACTGATTTATCCTTCATACATATATATGATACATTACTAATTGGATGTATATATTAGTAATATTATATTCGTATAATTCGTAAAATTTTTGGGATTGATGGGAAGAAAGGCAACTGAAGAGAAAGGATTGACTTGGCCATCATACGTGCTCGGTGGCGCAAGTGGCCGTGTACCGCACTAATGATACGGATACAAGGGTGCGTATATCAGCTAAGGCCACTCTTTTCCTCCATGGTAAAAATATTTTAAAAAATATTAAAATAATTATAAAGTGGTGACAATTGAATATAATATTAGTTAATTGACATTTTTCAATCGACGCTGTCGAACTTCAACAGTGAAATATTTTATAGCAAGTGAATAATTAGGAAATATCTTAGTGATTATTACACGTCAAGTGATACATAACTATTGGGCAATCCAAAACGTCGACGGGAGTATTGAAAGCGATAAAAAATGGATTCTTATTGGTCATGTCGCTTGCGCAGTAAACGTCGAAACTTTACCGTTCGGGGTGGGCAGAAACATAGCCACACGCAAAAAAAGATAGCATAGATTTATTGCGTCGATATTTACTCTATGACCAAAAAAAGCCACAATAGTATGCATTTTTGGCTATGATGGGTCGATAAAATTATTTAATGTACGATATAAGGTTTATATTTTTATTTATTTATGAATTTGTTATATATTTTAAATTATTTAATGATACAATAACCGGGTCCATTCAACATAAATATCTACAAAGGAAAACTTAATGAAAGGAAATCATAGTCTACTCTTCAATGAAAGTACATAAAATACAGAATAACTTTTTTTTTCTCTTTATTTTTCTCCTCCATTGAGTGTGGGGAAAAGCGTTGTATCGTGATGGAGACATCTGCATAAAAACAGCTGTGCTGCATTCAGTATTAGGGATATAAGTATAGAAACCATACATCGATAAATATGGTACGGATAGTCATCATCGAAAAACCGATTTTTCGGATCGATATGTTTAAAATTTGTATATGCAATAATTAAATATACTTATATTTTTTTCTATCATGATATATATATTTTTTGAAAGTAAAAGAAAAATAACCAATAATTAATTAATTTCTATTTCCAAATAATTATTTAAGTTTACAATAATTGACGTATATAAAAAATATATAAATAAATTAGAAAAAAATGAATTGAATTTCTGTTTAAGGAAAAAATTAAACTGATATTTCTTAAATTTTGATTTTAACAATCTCGTTTATGTGCTCAGCAGCGAAGCCTTTCCCAGCAGCCATTTATTTTATTGAAATTAAATATCGATATTACAATGAAACTAATCGACAAAAACATCGGTATTTTATACCAGCCCTATCCTAATATTTGTAAGAGTAATGGGAAATTCATCATTACTAATTCCAACAATAAATTACACAAACATTTATACAAGAAGCTTTTGATGGGTATACGGAAGATTGAAATCGTCTATAGGTAAATATGTGCATTAAGAATATTTTACTTTATGCTTATTTTTGAGAAAATGAGTTTTTACAGTTATCAACTGAATATCCGGCATTTAGCATATGACACAATGTACAGTCAAATTAATACAGTCACAAATCAAATTAATAAATCTTAAATCCGGTATTATAATATAATTTGGTGATTGCGTTTATTTAATTTTAAACAGTTAACTGCATTTTATATATATATATATATATATATATATATATATATATATATATATATATATAATTATATTGCTGAATGAGGATGCCAAAATATTTTAACCCAAGACTAGCTAATGCCAAACAAACGACAATTCTATGAATATTTATAGGTTTTGAAAAACGTATGTTTTATGGCTGATTATCCGGTTTCTTTATGACTCTTACTCTCCTGATGAAGACAGGAACAAAACAAAAATAAAAAATAAATAAAACGCACAAACAAATAAAAACACAGCTTACATAGCCATTAAACACGTGTTCTTTTGATCATAAAAGTATAAACTGAGTGGAGGAAGCAATAAGTTTGTCCTTTGCCGGAAGTTTCAATTGTTTATTAGTTCATACATTAGAAAAAGAAAAAAAAAAAATGGATTTTTACGATTCGATATACTCAGGTTGAATTCATGATTTGTTTGGATTCATGCTTTTTACAACTATTTCAGGATAATGATTATATATTTTAATTATGAGAAAACGTTTAAGGAAACCTTCAAAATATAAGGATACATTACTTATACAATATTTTTATATCCATTAACCAAATAAGGGACTGAGTCAAGAAACAAACAAGAGACCACCACATATTTTTTGGAGACATGATTTCTGTGTTTTGCTTTCGTTTGCCAAATTCCGAAAAAGTATAAGGTTATTTTATTCCTATAAATTATACATAAAAAGGCAAGTAATATTAATTTGCGATACAAATAGGAATCCTACAGAATTATCATTTCTAAACATAATGCAATGGTTTTTCAACTCTTGGTCTTCAATCATCTTTGCACAAGCATCCCGATACCTTCAGAATATTAGGTTTTTCAATTAGAAAAGAGCACTGTTTATTTCAAATTTCTCCGTTCCTCCAAATCGTAAGCCGAGATCAAAAATAATAATTAGCATTTACAATAAAATTTTATTTTGATTTTGTTCTTCTAATGAAGCAGGCAGACCAAATAATTAATTAAATGTTTAGCTAATCATCTTCCATCATATTTTCCTATTTAATTCAAACAGTTGACTTTCCGGTGCTGGGCCCCCAATCTCAAAACATCTTATATTCTCAATTACATGATTGAACGTTTTATTGTCATATTATAAAATTAAAATTGTTTTATCTTTCTATTATATAATAGCTCACACATGCCATTATTCTGTATCAACTTTCATAGGACACAGCCCTGAAACGTCAACCGTATGAAATATGTAGGAAAATAACATGGAAGATGAGTTGCTAAACATTTAAATAAAATTATATATATATATATATATATATATATATATATATATATATATATATATATATATATTCGTTCTCAATCTTAATCTTATAAAAAAATGGTAAAACAATTTCTTGTCATTATATACAGTAGACGTTCCATGTTATTTGAGTGTGAAATAACTCTTTAAATAAATTTAAAAAAAAATTAATATATATATATATATATATATATATATATATATATATATATATTTAAAGCTATTTTTAGCAAGGAATATAAAAATTCAGTTCTTTAGTCGAAATTCATCAGATAACGGGCACAGTAATATATATCGGAAAGTAATGCAAGTTTATCTTGTATATTTTTGTATTGTTTACAAGCATGTATATTTCTGTTCGTTATATACAAATGAAATGTAGTAGCATGTACTTCATTACATAAGGGAAGATAGTTACGCTGACTTGTTCACTATCGCACAGGACTGTATTCAATTATCACTTGTCACATTTACACCTGACAAATTAACTTACAATATGAGCTATCTTAGAATTTTGTTCGTTTGAACAAATTCTCTGAATAATTTTTCCCGATAGTAATTAAATGGCTTGAGCCAATTCTGGTACGGTAAATTTGAAACTAAAGCAAAGGTCTATTGTTTGTTTTGTTTATTAAATTATCCTACGATTTGACTTCTATAAGTAGTGCATGCGATAGACGGCATAGAAGTTTATTTTTAAACAAATCTATGCTACTATGGCTAATCGGATGACGCTACGGGAAAGCTCTATTAAGTTGGAAAAATAAAACCAAATGATTATTCAGGGCTCTAACTTAAACTATAGCAGTAATCTTAAGATATTTTTTAAAGATTAATTTCAATGCTGTCTATCGCATGCACTACGCTCGTCAAAGTCAAATCGTAGGATAAAATGTATCAATACATATTTTCTAAAATAAAAAAAATGAATGTAGAAAAATTAATTTATGACATCTAAATATATATCATTATACATATAAAGGTACATTTCTTAGGTTATTCTTTACATAGATATATACTAAATTAATGAAAGTTCCACGTTGTAATTTTTTCAAACAAAAGACTAAATTTGTGATTTTATTTCTTCAGAAAAATTATAAAAACTTATAGCGCAACGTGACTGAAAACTTGGAATTTTTTATTTACTTTCTTTGCAATCATTTTAAAGTTGATCTTTTTAGTCCTAAAGTGCAGTAAATGGACAGCAAAACAGGCATGGAAAAACATAGAGAAAATACTAATTATAATTTTTACGAAACAGTTATTTTAGAACACGAATAGAACTTCATGACCAATTTTCACGATTATTGAACACTTTTTTTTCTGTTATTGAAAAAAAGTACATGTTTTTATGGCTTATTTTTAATATAAAAACATGATTATTTAAGATGAAAAGAATAAAAAGCAAGACATCAACCAAACACATTTTCTATATGAATGTATTCCAAAAAAAAAAATATTTTTAGATATTAAATATATATATATACACAAGCAATTTCACGATGTATTATTCATTATTGTTTTACCCAAAATAGTCTCATGGTTTTCAACGGCCAAGTAAGTGGTTGGGGTTTTATTTTTTGCCACTGTTAAAACTACAAATAATCTACTTTTTATGTTTGAGTAGATGCTATTTTTGAGATGGTTAAGCTGTAAATCATTTCGGTCATGTTGTTGTTCCGGGAAGTTTCAATGATTTACGTAAAAAAGGTAATAAAAAATGCCTTCCTCCGACAAACATAACTTCAAGGTATAAACAAGGATATATGTGCTATGTAAATACAATGAAAAATAATTATTAATAATTAAATAGTGACGTCCCGGTTAATAGCTTTTTTTAGAAAAATAACATCTAATGCTGCTTTAATGTATGTCCGAAAAAATAAAAATTATTTTAAAACAATATATTAAATACTTTTAAAAGATCTTCCTTCGTCAAATGCATGATTTTTTTTTTTTTTACCTGCATGCAAAAGCAGCATAAATTTGAATTCTAATATACAATAATGGGATTTCAGAATGCCTATATTAGGAAAAAATGAGAAACAGCTATGCATATTTTCCCCTTCTTCATACTTTTACCGCTTATTTTTTTCTAGCAAATATGGTACTCAATAAATCACTAATTCTAAATCCCTTATATATGCTTACAATTCAATATTAAATAATTTTAGGTTTAAGAATAATGAATAAAAATAACTATTTTGGTTTGACGAACCTGTTTAAAAAGAATCTTTTACAGTGATGAACTAAAATAGTTTTAGTATACAATTTATAAAATACACTCATTCCCTAAATATGGTTAGAATATCCGTCAAATTATATCAAAAAGGAAATAAATGAATAAAAAAATCAATCATTTTCTCGTTTATATGATTATCGTTTTGTGTTAAAAAAAAAAAAAAAAAGGATAGTTATCATTAATGTTTTAATCATGTTAGTATTTTACAGACCGTGGTGCTATTTTTAGTTTTTAAGACAATTTCAGTAGTTTTTTGCTCTCCTATCTGAAAAATTATTGAAGTAATACATTATTTTTCTTAGAATTATAAATGTAATTATTGAGATCCTTAGGCATTTAAATATAAAAGCTAACGATAATGATAACGTCATATTTTACACGATAGATCTAAACACAATTTAAACAGGCACATGAAAATTTTGTCATAACTAAAACGGTGGAGATGCATTTTCATTGTAAATTTACATTGTAATAAAGTAATCAAAATCATCAAAAGCAATTGGAAAAACCTTAAATTAACATTAACAACATTCTATGATTAAATTTCTGTATGAATGGGAGGGAATTAACAACCGGAATTATCGACTTTAAATAAAGCACGTTTTGCAACAAAATTGAGAATTTTAATTTGATAAGAATACAATTTCTTCCTAAATACGGATAGATGTTTCATTGAAATTTAAATTATAATATTTTTCATAAAAAGAAATATTCAGTAAAATAAATTATGATTTAAAATTAGAGTGATCTGGTCCACAATATTATAAATTAAAAAAAAATCCCATATTATAATCAATTCATTCAAATATAATCCAATAAATGTTATACATAGATACGAGATGAACGTTTCTTACGATAACATTTTTAAAATAAAAGAAATTTTAATATCGTAGAGTTTGTACAATATGTAATTATTAAATATAAGTTGAATCGTTGATCTTAAATTTAATAAAAATTATACATTAACTGTGGCACTTAAAAATAACTTTTATGAAGATACAAACCCCTGATTATTTAACATCTTATATGAAAAAAAAAGAACTTCTGTTAATCAAATAATTCAATTCATTGGAAGGAAAAGCCAACAAAATTCCCGCAATTTTCACAATATATAAAGTCTCTGGAATATTCTTGTTGTGGTCCACTCCATCGTAGTAAGTATTACTGTACAATAACAAAATTTTTATGTTTTTTTTTTTTTTTTTTTGGTGAGTTTATTTTAGAGATAAATGATTAAAATATAATTATTATATCTTTGTTGTTGGTTCTTACTTTGTTAACAACACCGTATACATATTAACCGAATTTTTAAGTAACTTTAGATTTGTTTGTAAAAATTGTTATTTATGAAAGCAAAGGAGTGCTTAGGGGAAATATCTATCAGAACTTATATTTTAAATAAATAAGACAGAAAATAAATGATATACTCTTTCCGCAGACTAATAGATGAAAAGTTTTTATTTGCATAAATGATGGGACAGCTTTTAAATTTAATATTTCACTTAACAAGAATTTGAAATGAATTTTTTATTTATTTAAATATAAAATCGGTTTATAACAAAGTTAAAAATGTTTTTATTAACTATACAAGATTTAGTTATGGAATTGCAATATTCCGGTTTAGAAAAAAACAACAGTAATATTGAGTTAATAGTAGGGTATAGAAAATACAGATGATAAAAATGTCTAATAAAGTAGATGTTAACAAATTTTAACTTTGAGACAATTATAAATAATTAAACTACCCGCTACATCGTTTTCGGCAAAATATAAATATGCACTACTATCTAAATCTAAAACTATTATTATAATTATTATAAAAAATCTATTTTATAATTATTATTTTTTTTCTATTTTATAATTATTTATCATTTTTATTATCTATTTTATAATTATTATTTTTTTATTATTATTCTTTTATAATTATTATTATAAAAAATCTAAAACTATTTTAGAAATTGTATAACAGGACTAAAGAATTTTTTAAATAGTTCTTCCTTTATTTCTATACCAAGCGGATATACTTATTGTTCTTTGGTATTTGTCTAATTGATAAAAAACATATTTACGTGAATGATATTCTTTAAGATATAAAATTCAGTAATAATTATCCAAAATCTTGAAAGATTAGGGCATTATAAAAATGTCTAGGCTATCGGAACTTAGAGTATTTCATATTGTTTTTAAACACAATGAAAGAAAAAAAAAAGAACAATAATTATTAGTTTTAAGAATCGTTTTAGAATAAAATATACTATAAAAAAAAATTTCTACAGCTACTTCTATTACAATTTTCATTGAAATAGTTTTTGAGTTTAATTTATAATTATATTTATAATGTTATTTAATTCTAAAATCTGCATTTTTAATAATTTTTTTGTAACATGCGGTTGACGGGTTAACTGTGACTCTTTTTAAATTTATGGAATGTGTTTATAAATTAAGTAAAATTTGAAATAACAATTGTTTAACAGCGGGTATGAGTGTGGTTCACCAATACCTATCTACTTTATTGTATGTAATCGTTTTTTAAAATAATTTTTAAAAATAAAAATATAACAATTATAATTTAAAAAAGTAAAAATGAATTTTCAAAATCAAAACACGAGTAGTCTGTATGTGCGGGCAAAACTAGCGTTATGGTTTAATATAATATTTATTTTCAAAATAATATTTAAACTTTTGGCGTTTATATTGAAATGCCTACTCAAACTTCTTTAGGAATGGCAAAGAATTGAAGTGGGGTAAATTAATATACATATAATTTTTGGGAATGGGATAAGAAAAACTTATAAGCTCGCCCGATAACTAAAAAAAATATTTATTTATTTATTATTTATTATATTTTTTATAGAATTAATAATTAAGCAAGGGGACAAATATTACGATGGGGGAAGGAGATTCCAACCCATTGATGCCTATTGTGCGGTTGAATTGAAAAAGGTCCCATTGAGAGAATAAATGTAAACAGATCGACAGTTGACCGCTTCTTTCTACCTGGACCCAAACAGACAAATCCCAAAGGACAGTGACAAAAAAAAAAAAAAAAGTACATAAACCCAAAACCCAGACAATTACATAAAAAACGAAACATTTTCCCAGAAATTAAATTCAAATTCAATTTTTAAAAAATCATACTAAACCAAAATGAAAGTAGTGAGGCTTAGGATTGAATATTGAACTTATAACAAGAGGTTTAGTTTAGCCATATCAAAGATGTAATTTAAGCGACATTGTGAAACCCTGACAAATAAATTATATTATTGTTTTAAATTTCTTGAACATCGAAAACACATAAAATTTTTAGGTAGAATGAATTTGATAGAATAATAAAAATACACCCAAAATAAAAAATCGCATGATGTAAAAAATATTACAATGATTAAAAAAATTGAGATAAACATATATAGTTAACAATTTATAAATGGAAGAGTTTTGCCGTTATATGGAATTTAGACCGCTTAAAAATTATTTTATTTTATATAAGAAGCGATATTGTATCAGATCATATAAAAATGGCTTGATTTTACATTTCTGGGCTATGTGAAAAATAGAAATTTCATTACACAGTCCGGTTAAACGGAACTGATTCATACAATGAATATTTATTTTATAAATTTTGAACTAACCATTATTAAAACAAAGAAATAAGGGTTTAAAATTTAAAAACAAAATAAAAATTTCCCTAATTTTTAAACACAAGTGATATGCCGGGAATAATACTTGTGTTTTAGTAGAGAACCGGGGCTTTTCATGGCATCTCCCGGCAACCTCAGATAAAATTGGAATTTTGAATTTCGTTCCAAATAATTTTACTACAAAAAAATTGGCTTTAAACTTATACCCAGAAAAATTTCTTTTTATTTATTTATTCATAACGTAAAATGAATCTTCTTGAACAAATTAATTGTATTTTAAATCATAACCCCGTCCAGACAAATTAGAAAAAAAACACAAAAAAAAACGGAATATTTATTACAAAAAATATGTTTTGAATAACCTTAAATAAGTGCCGCATTATTATTATTGTCTTTGAAAAAACTTAAGTTATCGTTTAGTCAAAAAAGGATGTGAATAATAACTGGAAAAATATTGGACAACTAAAATGTTAAAATTAATAAATTACAGGAAAAACATTGACAATTATTAGTCAGCATAATATAAAAAATATATGTCTTATGATTTTAACAATAAACTAGACATTTAAAAACCTTAATTTTTAGACAAAGAGTAAAAAGAGATTGATCTCTAGGTTGATAATTTATAGATGGATATATATAATATATTTGTTAATATTATAAATGTTTTTTGCAAGTACAAATATAACAAAAAAAAAAAAAGTTAATTATCCATTAAGGAATAAACCATTCCATTTATTCACAATCGTTGTGATATTTCGGGAATATTTTAAGGTTAAGGCAGTTTATATTAATTATGGATCAGAAGTAATTTAATATACAATAACTAGTCACGGTGAAATAAGTATAGTTAATCACTGATCTTAATACCGTTTAACATCAATGTTTAGAAATGAAATTTGCTTTGGATTAAATATTATTTAACTATAAATCAAGCATCAGTATGAAAAATGTCTATTGATATTTTTTATGAATTCATAAAATGACATTATTCAGTAAATTATCAATGAAAACAACCATAATTATAATAAAATTAACCTATCAATGAAAATTAGAAGTTAGGTCTTGTTTTAATAATTTAAAGACCAATAAGGTAAGAATGGGATAAGAAAACATTTGCCGTAAATGCCGTACAGTTTTAAAAAACCCTCAAAATACGAATTTATAGTTGTTCTTTAAATTATAATTGATAATATCTAAATTTATGACCACAAGAATTATTGCTGTAATGTCCTACAAAAAAAAGAAATCATGAAAATGCGGTACTTTTTTGTAGTTCATTAGGCAGATAGTTACTGTTCCAAATATATATACTTATTACCCAAATGATTTTTTCTTTTATAAGTTTTTAACATTATGGAGTAGTTATTTTGTTAAAATTATAATGAGTATCAAGTCCCTGCTAAGTTTTTTTCATTAAGAAATAAAAAAATAATAGCTTGTAAGTTATTATTTTATATCCTATAATAAAGAAAAAATATTGGGTAGTAATTTGTTTTACAATAAATCAATTTAAAAAATCATGCATATATGCTTAGACCTTTTAAACTTTTAATAATCTTTTTTTTAAATAACGGCTTATTATAACAAAAACAATTGTAATTATTTTAGTTTTTAGCAGATGGATTAGAAACCAGCAAATGATGAGTTGAAGTAGGTTTACAATTATGAGTTCTATATTTATAAAGATATGTGTAATATGGAAAAAAAAATTGAAGACTAGATAATTCTAAAAAAAAACAATATTTTCTTAAAAACGTTTATTAAAATGTCAGAAAGGTTGTAAAGGGATAAGAATCATAGTCAGACATTAATTAATACTTTTTTTATCAATGATAACATAAGAGAATTGTAAAGAATCAATTTTATTTACTAAAAAAGAAGTTTATTTTCTAAAATAGTAAAGATCCAGTTATTTATACTTTATATTATTTGGATGAAACTACTGCTCACTATATGTATTTAATCGCACGGTGATAAATAGATAAAGGTATAGTTTTGCCAAAAACTTAAGTCGGGTTTAAAATTGTTTTTCAATATATTCACGTAATATATTTACGACTGGATTAAGCATAAGAAGAGTTGCAGATATCTTGGATTCTTAAACACTTGTCATGTCATAAGATAATCGTTGGAACTTTATGAAGGATATTCGCTAAAAAACAAAAGTATTTAGTAAAGGACTTACTGTGGGCTTGGTCTCCCATGTCGTGGAGCTCTGGTTTTACTGGGGATATGGTGATGGCCCGATGCGTGACGGTTACGAGAGATGGCAGCAGTCTGTGATGCATGACCGTTCGGCTCCGTGATCGGGGGTCGACTGCCCCCCCACCATGTCCATTCATCCCCCCACCCTTAGCCCCTCCCTTCTCCCCACTCCAGATTCCCCCACTCCTTAGCCGGCACACCCCCTGTTGTTACACCTACCCCTCATAAACTTACCACAATAGCTAGATTTGCTGTGGTAAGATCCCCATGGGCATTTAATGTGGAATATGCAATTCCTTCAGACCAGAAATGGGTTTTATATTATAAAAAAGCTATTCTATAAATTTGTTTATCAGAAGAAAGCTAAATATGCAGCATACACCTGACTATATCGAATACAAAAGTCACTTGAATAAATATTTAAATAAAGAAACTTTACATTTCTTTTTTTGCATTTAATATTTCAAAAATAATTATTAAATAGGATTAAATAGGTATTAAACACACTGGATTAATATTATTATAATATTTAATTGAATACCCTTTTATCGTTATTATCAATCTTGGAAGAATAAATCTTTTCTAATTCCTCCCCAAAGGGGTTTAAATTTTTTCATAACAGAATCACGGATTTATACTTTGTTTTTGCGGTTGTGTGAAAACCGCATTGATGTGTCCAATTACACAACAAAATCACTATATTTTTTTTTTATTTGACTAAAAGTAGACCATAGATCAATAGACTTAAAACTTTATATTAGATGTCTTTTTTTTTTTTTTTTTAATAAGTTCAAATGAAATAAAAAAACTTCTAAAATAATTACTCAGTTAATGATGATTTTTAACAGAAAGGGATAGATTCAGTAGATCTTATCATTACAGCCGTATCTTGAAACCAAAGTCAAAATACTTTTCATCTGTTCAACAGGGAATTGAATAGTCAAGTTAGGTGTGATCGACAAAAACAATTTCAAACAATAATAATGCTATATAAGTAAGTATATAGCATTATTATTATAGCCCCTAAGCCAAGCAGGGGACGCGAACCCGCGACCTTTAGTATTGTAGGTTGCTGTGCTAACCACTACACCACACGTGACCCCTATTTGTTTATAAAATACTTAATAGAGGTGAGAGATGGTCAACTGTTATTCTTTACGATAGTTTAAATGATTATCAGGATTTTCAGTAAAAACTTTTTTATTTTGGAAAGCCAAAGTTTCGATCCAACTTGTGGATATTCATCAGGGCTAAAAGAAAACAAATATATGAGTGTCTATGCTAAAGGATGACAATAAATGATTACTTTACAAAACTGATAATAATAGATATCAAACATGGTAAGCATTTACATGAATATTAAAATAATTGGTTGGTTAGCAAGATAAAATAAAATGTGATATTTATAAATAATTTATTTTTTGAAGAGAAAAGATTTGGCTCCGCCGGGAGTCGAACCCGGTTCTCCTGCGTTACATGCGAGGATGCTAACCACTACACCACAGAGCTCGGCTCAAGGCAGAGCAAATCCTTCCTCTTCACTGATACCTACTCCCCCTATCTCACAAGTTTTGCGAATAGTAGCGGGAAGTGGACAAATTTTGTCCAATTTATGATATTTATTGACATAAGTCAATTTTTTAAAATTATTTTAATCAATATAATCGTAATTTGTGGCTGACCACCATTTTAAATTATTTATTTTTGAAGAGAAAAGATTTGGCTCCGCCGGGAGTCGAACCCGGGTCTCCTGCGTTACCCGAGTATGATACCTGAGTAGGTATCAGTGAAGAGGAAGGATTTGCTCTGCCTTGAGCCGAGCTCTGTGGTGTAGTGGTTAGCATCCTCGCATGTAACGCAGGAGACCCGGGTTCGACTCCCGGCGGAGCCAAATCTTTTCTCTTAAAAAAAAAAAAGTAATAAATAAATTATTTAAATAAAATATAAAATGGTGGTCAGCCACGAACTAAGATTAGATTAATTAAAATAATTTAAAAAATTGACTTATGTCAATAAATATCATAAATTGGACAAAATTTGTCCGCCTCCCGCTACTACTCACAAAACTTGTGAGATAGGGGGAGTAGGTATCAGTGAAGAGGAAGGATTTGCTCTGCCTTGAGCCGAGCTCTGTGGTGTAGTGGTTACCATCCTCGGATGTAACGCAGGAGAACCGGGTTCGACTCCCGGCGGAGCCAAATCTTTTCTCTTCAAAAAAAAAATAAATAAATAAATTATTTCAATATAATTTAAAATGGTGGTCAGCGACGAACTAAGATTAGATTAATTAAAATAAAATGTGATATTTACCTTCTGAGTCCAGGGTGATACAAGGACTGGAGGTAAAATAAGGTGAAATGCAGTAGGGGGTTAGTTTGCCGACTTCAAAGGTTTATTACGGGGAAACCCATCGCTTTTGAAGTGAAAGGCTACTTGACAACTAAGTGAAAATAAAATATTAAAAACTAACAAAATAGATGGTACTGTATACAAATAGTAATGTCTGGACTCAATAATAACACAAAATTGAGATAATAAATAAGGTAATAATACAGAGGTATAAAACTAGGATTTGAGGATGGGGAAGATGTTAGACTAAGCGGATGAAATTATCTTTCTATCTGTTTTATGATTTACAGGTTTATTTTTTTTTCCAAATGAATGAATATGGATTCTGAGAGAAGTCGTTTATCATGGTTTGGTACCGTAGATAATATGGAGGGGTTCTCAAAGTCAAAGGAATGGTTTTTTTAGTAACAATATGCTCGACAGAAACTAGTTTGATATTGACAGAACAATGAGAATTGAGAAACAAAATGTAAACATCCAGGAACTACTGAACCCTCAGTTCTTGGAAATTGGAGGTTTGTGTTTGTTTACATCTCCCAAGTTCCCTTCTTTTTTTTACTTTCACTTACCTATTATGAAATATATAGTAAGTGGAAGTATAGCGATCGTGAAAATTTTCGACTTCCGGTTTTCAACGGAAATACACGTTTTGGGGTCCCCTGAGTCAAAATAACCAAGTCCCGTGAAATGGTCTGTGTGTGTGTGTGTGTGTGTGTGTGTGTGTGTGTGCGTGTGTGTGTGCGTGTGTGTGTCTGTGTGTCTGTGTGTGTGTGTGAACAGACTAGCTCAAAAACTATAAACCGTGCGAACCTGAAATTGGGTATTTAGAGTATGTGTAAGCCCGCGATGTGACAGCAAAAATGCCACAAATTTGCTCAAAGGGAGGGGGTACTTTATTTAATAACTTTTTAAGTTTTTTTCGATTTTCTCAAAAACGGCTCTAACGATTTTGATTAAACTGAGTATTTGATCTATTTATATGCCTGAAATATGACTGTAAAAATTTCATCAAAATTGATCAACCGGAGGGGGGACTTTACTTAATAAATGTTGTATCATTTTCACATGTTTTTTTTATTTACTCAAAAACGGTTTTAACGATTTTTATCAAACTTGGTATTTGATGTATGTATATGCCAAAGATGTGATAACCAACATTTCATCACAATTGATCAACCGGAGGGGGGACTTTACTTAATAAATTTTGTATCATTTTCACGTGTTTTTTTATTTACTCAAAAACGGTTTTAATGATTTTGATCAAACTTGGTATTTGATGTATTTATATGCCCGAGATATGACTGTAAAAATTTCATCAAAATTGATCTACGGGAGGGGGGACTTTACTTAATAAATTTTGTATCATTTTCACGGGTTTTTTTAATTTACTCAAAAACGGCTTTAATGATTAACAAAAATAAGATATGAATGTAGAAAAATGTGTGACTTTGGGAAATGATATTTAGCAAAGCACGTCAATTTCTAATCTAAGTAAGTTGGTAAGTGAACGTTGTGTGTTGCGCGCACGCACCAGATTTTTTTTTCATGTGATATTCACATTTACTTTTCCACTATTGTTTTGATGTGTATTTAAGAAAATTAAAATTTTTAATGTTTTTTCTCTTTAAAATATCGAATGATGCAATTTCGTGCAATAAATCTTTGAAACGTGCAATTTCGTGCAGTATAAAACTTGATTAAACATCCCATTAAGCTTGATTCGGATCAGTAACTTGAGTTCGCTTTATTTTGACTTACTAATAAAAAGATGCAATTGAAAGGGAATCCGAGCTCTACTTATAATTTTTCACTTAGTTGTCATGTAGTGATTTCTCTTCAAAATCGTTGGGTTTCCCCGCAATAAACCTTTGAAATCGGCAAACTATCCCCTACCATCTCACCCTATTTTACCCTCAGTCTCTGTATTACTCTGGACTCAAAAGATTTTATTTTATCTAGCTAACCAGCTACTTATTTAAATCTTCATGTATAATTTTTACCATCTTTTATAAAATCGTCAGTTCTCTAAAGTATCCATGTCATGTAAAAATGAAAGTTGGGTTTGGTTTCTATTATTCTGTTACTTCTAGTTGTTACTACCTAAAATTAATAATTACATGATAAACATCTGTCATCTTGTAGCATATCTATGCTAGAAGATGACGCAAGAAAAAAAACGTGAAAAAGAGAAAAATTAATTGAATAAAGTGCCCCCCCGTTTGACCAATTTTGATGAAATTTTTGCTATCATTTCGCGGGTATATACCAAATACCCAATTTCAGGATCGTACGGATTATAGTTTTGGAGCTAGTTTGTACACACACAGACCATTTCGCAGGACTTTGGGTTGTTGTTAGGGGTTATTTTGACTCAGGGGATGGTCGAAATTTTTCACGATCGCAATACTTTCCCTAACTTCATATATAGGTAATTGAAAATAAAAAGTGACTGAAAGAATTATTTAAATTATGCACTATAGACATTCTTCCTTTCTAGGCACATTGTAGGGGAGAAGTGTAGTAAACCTTAAAAATTAAAACCTTTTAAAGAACTAATAGATTTGTCACACACATTTAAAATAAATACGCAAACTGAATGACATGAAAGTTTACGTGTGGGGATAAAATTTTTATAAAAAATCTGGTGCGTGCGTGCAACTCACAACTTTCACTTACCAACTTACTTAGATTAGAAATCGAAGTGTTTTGTTGATTGCCACTTATCAAAGTCACACATTTTCCACATTCATATCTTATGTTTGTTTCTATTTGCTCTATAAAAAATACTATTTTTTTTTTATTATTGTGTAAAAATTTTTACGTGATAATTCGGCAATGCAAGCCTAATACTCCAAGTCGGGTGATTTTATAATTCTCTATGTAGTTGTTGAAAACTTCATTTAGTTACCATGAAAAAAATAATTTCCATTAAATGAACAGAACGGTTTTTTTTTTTTTCATATTTCACAATTAGCCATTTCTTATTTTTAGGCGAAACGAGTTATTTTCCATATAAACAAAAACAAAGGTACTTTATAGGAAAACTAAAAAGGCCCCTTCCCCATTTAAGCCCCCTCAGAGCATTTTAATAATGATACAGCTTACCTGATATTAAAGAAAACCTAATTTTCATTAAACATGACAAATTTGATCAAAATCATTAAAACCGTTTTTGAGATAATCGAAAAAAAAGATAAAAATTGGAAAAAAGTTATTGAATACAGTGCCCCCTCCGTTTGACCAATTTTAATGAAATTTTTGCTGTCACATTGCGGGTATATACATACACTAAATACCCAATGTCAGGTTCGCACGGTTTATAGTTTTGGAGCTAGTCTGTTCACACACACACACAGACCATATCGCGGGACTTGGTTATTTGGACTCAGGGGACCCCAAAACGTGTATTTCCATTGAAAACCGGAAGTCGAAATTTTTCACGATCGCAATACTTTCCCATACTATATACTTCATATATAGGTAAGTGAAAGTAAAAATCCGTCTTATAAATCTTAAGTTATATTGGCTACCTACCTTAAATATTTAATTTCAGTTCCGTGTTACATACATTATGGTTTTGACCAAGGGAATAAAAACGTGTGTTAACACGAATACAATCGAATTGAATAATTTAATCTGTGAATACGATAGTATTGAAAAATAAGTTGTAAATACGGAAAAATTGGTTTTTGAGGTTTTTAAAAAATCAATTATTTCAGAATAAATTCCATTTCAGATTTCTCCATATTAGTAGACATTTTTGGGTTAACCCTTATTTCGGAAAATAAATCTGTAAATAATAAATTACTTGATATCGATAAGGTCAATTCTTAAGTTATCTGGGATGCTGATTGTGAAAATAAATCGATTTTAAGATAGCTCGCAGAGATATCGATTTATTACCACTTACGTCATATAATTAATATTGGGGGTCAGCTATTAGGTTACCGAAGATACTAATATTGAAAATTATATAGATTTTAAGACTGCTCGCACAGGTATCGATTTATTACTACTTATGTCACATAATCAATATTGGGGTCAGCTATTGGGCTACCGAAAATTACGATTATGAAAATAATATCGATTCAAGAATTAATCACTCAGATATCGCTTTATTTTAACTTATGCGATATAATTGATATTAGGGTACGCTATCGGAGAATTGAAGGTGTTAATTATGTAAATAATATCGATTACTTGATAACTCATAAGTTGTAAACAATCATTAACTGAGCGGGTAATCATAACCTTACTTAATCAGCACCTTTGATAAACCAATACCGACCCATATATCAATTAATTCGGATAAGCAACAATAAAGGGAGGGGCTTTAAAGTCGATCTTAGTTTTATAATCAGCAATTATCGATTTATTATATACCGGTATGATTTTGATAAAGAGAGTTAAGCCAATAATGTATACCAATATGGAGAAATGCGGAAAGAAATTTATAAATTTATTCTGAAATAATTGAAAAAAAAATCCGGAATGAATTTCCGTATTAATAACTTAATTGGGAGGGAATACATTCGTATTCACAGATTGAATTATGAATATAACATTTATTGTAAATACTCACGATTTCACCAGTGACTTTATTTGTATTCGTATTTACAAATATTGTGCTATGCGTAAATTTGTATTTATTTCCCTATAAAAAATAAGATATAAATGAATTAGAACTCTAGTTGAAGTTATAAAAATAGCCATTTCTATAACTTTGCTTTGCTTGCAAGATGAATTCTTGTTTTCATTTTAAAAATTATTTAAAATTTAACCAGGATGATTAAATTTACCTAATGAAATATTCTGATGAAAAAAACCTGTAAATTTTTAAAATTTAAAAGTTTCACCACCACATGCTAGAATATATTTATCCATAGCATATTCATTTTACCTTGTTTATTCCCCTGACACAGCTTCCAATACCATTATTTTCAGCGTTTCGGTAGAAGAGCGATCGATTAACCAATTGAAATTGGAGAAAACTCTCTCTATATATACATCAATTATCTCTATATATTAAATTAAATTATAGTAAATGATGTAAGTATTATGACTTACCTTCATTGTTTTTTATCTCCTGAATGAAATTTTCCTGTAAAATCTGGAAATCCAAGGAAAATCCATTTTCATCATAAAAATATATTCTTCAATGGGGTCGGTAAATGTGCAATTAAAATATAAATTGAATAAATACATAACAAATATTTACTTGTTGTATGTTCACGTATCAGGAAAATTTTATGTATTCAGGGTTTTTTGAAAATTAAGGGGACTCTCCCATATTTTCTATAATTTCTTTATTCACACCTAACGTTTCGGGTTTCTGACCCATCTTCTAGGGGTATCTGTATTATACACTGTCGTACATTTTTTTAGATTCCACTAACATCACTTAGTCGATAAAATTCTTGTATAAGATACACATGTACTTGTTTACATAATAATTATTATTTAAAGAAGGGCAAGCGTAACTTAACTAAAATTTTCTCGAAATGAATGATAAAACATGAGAAAAAATTACAAATGTAAATAAAGGCATAAAAAAAACAAAAAAAATTTCCAATTACTTAATAAAAAGCTTAAAATTTATTAAATGTGTTGGGGAGGTATGGCCGAATATGTACACATATCGTACGAATAAAGAATAAAATAAAATATTAAATTCATTGGGTATATAATTTTTAATACGTTGTATGACTTGAATTATGCAACAAATAAATTAAATATTAAAAACAATATAGAGTCAAAGGACAAGGAAGGAAAACATAAGCTAAAGCTATGTATAATACTTTTAATTAAAAAAATATCAAAAATACAATGTTTTAATAGTCCTTAAAGCATCTATACAATTTAAAAGTGATAAAATTTTACGAAGGATATAATACTACAAAACTAGTTTATAAAATCTACCATATAATTTCTTTAAAAAAAAAATAACTGTAACTCTAGATTATATGGAGAATTATGGGTACATTACACAGAGTACCTAAATAGTTTCCTTGCAAGGTTATTTGACCTTGAGTACTCTCAAACGCCAATTTTTCCCTTTGAATTGATTACTCAATAAAGAATTGTACCCCAGCCACATGGCAGATTCACAGTAGTGGCAGAACAGAAAAGGACACTTATTCCTTTTTCTAATTTTTTTTTTTTTTTTCATAACCATAAAATAAGCATTAATAAAAACAATTATTAAAAATGTCACAATAAAAATACATCTCCGGTAAGCCATTTGAAAAAAAAAATTAATGTTTCAATCATATTATATTATAAATAGAAATCTTTATGAAATAAGAAACACATATATGATAATCATTACAATAGTATACTTTTACAAATGCGGTAATCATAATTACCTATCGTGCACACCTCAGAAAAAAATTTGTTTAATAATAAACATTATTCTTAAAGTAAAACATAAACATAATCATGGATAATATTAATATATCAGCGATGTCTGCATCGCTAAAAGGTACACTTGTTCATCAAAAATTATAGAATATAATAATAATTATTGTATACTATAAAAACATTTAGTTTTAAAAGTTAGGAAGATCTACGAAAAAATGTAAACATTTTTCTGTATTCAATAAACATATAAATGTTGAATATATATATATATAAATAATGTATTTGTCTTTGAAATTTGCAAATTTAAAATGAATTATTTGTTAGTAGCTTCCTATTGCGTTTATTAAAAAAAGAGTAAAAAAAAAAAAAAGAGAAATAAAATGGGACTAAAAGAGTTATTCAGTAGTTTTTCATACCATTTACTAGGAAAAGTGGAATGAAATAAATATAATTTTAATCAATGAGGGTGTTCATAATGAAAAAGTTTAATTACTTTAAGTTAATAAAAAACAAATAAAAAATATATTCAAAATGTAATATGTGTGATCAATCCATTTAAAAGTTAACAAAGTGCCTTCATAAGCATCATGGTTAAGGATTTTTTTTTTTTTTTTAGTTCTCATTTTTAGAATTCCTAAATTAAAATATTTTTATTTCAGGAATTAATATTAAATCCAGTTAAAAAAGAATCCTTGACTATGAAATGGAATAAATGATTCCCAAATAGTCAAGATCACTCAAAAATGAGCTCCTTCAAAAACTCCCGAAAAAACACCCCTTCCTGGTGTATCTTAAAAAAACAAAAAAAAAAAAAAAAAACAACCTAAAAAGTCATGGAATGAATAGGATTGTAAAAAGTTAAAAGGGTCCCATTAAAAAAACCAATGCTAAACTAAGATATTAAAATATGTGTTTAATCTATTTCCATATAATAATAATAAAAAGTTGTCGACAAAAGAAGAGACAGTTTAGCATGGTATTATGGATACCTAATAGTCATTAAAAATTAGGGAGAGAAGACGAGTGTCTTACTGCATCTAACGCGATATTGGTGTTGAGGATAAAACCAATACCACACACATGTCTTGTTCATGGGCACAATAAACAAATAATATAAAAGCAGAAAAGACTGCAAGAAAGTTTCAGGCATCTCCATTAGGCATAAAAAAAGGGAGACACAATCATGAAAAAATTCAGGTTGAACAAAATATAACCAAATTCCAGGGCTGATATGTGATAGAGAAGTATCCAACCCATCGATAGGTGCATACTCCAAATAGTGTGACTTGTGCAACTGTTGTAGGGTAGGCTAGACAAAAGTATTTTGTTGGATGAGAAATAAAGATAGAGTGCCTGGCGTGCAAATCACCTAGGTTATTAAGAAATGGCAGATATTTGACCAATAGTAATCTCACAAAGGACGTGTTTCAATTATTTATTATTCATTTAATTACACTTAAGGTAACAGATGTAAAATTAAATGAAATGAAAAGTAACACATGTAAAATTAAAAAAAAAAAACTTTAATGTTTCCCCGGAGAGAGTCGGGTGAGGAGTACATCTCACACCGATGAGCTTCAGCTAAAGCAGGAATTTAACATTCCGAAATATCAAAACATGGCTAGAGCATAGAGCTAGAGCTAGAGCAAGCAGGAGAAGTAACAATATTCGAGAACTCGGAAAAGAACTGTCAGAAGAAGTTGTTGATTTCAAAACATACCTTAATAGTTCAGAATCTGTAAACTATCGAGGAAACAACATTCAACGAAAGGGGATTGAATAAATAAATACATAAGGAATGAAAAATTGGCAACGAAGAACATTGAAAACACTAGTTAATAAATAAATGGCTGATTGTCTAACAGTGATCGTTACTCAACGGATTGATTTCGTACAATAAAAATAAACATAAAATAAAAACTATACTACCGAAGGAAATAAATAAGTAAACTTATACCGTCAGAGAACATTCATTACCTGGGAATAATATCGAACTATAACACTTGAAAAAATGGAACATAAAAAGCATCACAAAGAGGGATGAACATCAAAATATTTTAGAACACTCAATAGATCTGTATATGTCTAAATGTATGGACATATAATGAAACAAAGTTTTTAAACAAAGGAAACATTCGTATTGGTTATGAAAATACTAACTCAAGATATAGAACATAAACTATTATAAATACCATCAACATTTCCTGAGCTTATTATGTCAGATGCATATTACATTTATTACAAAAGGATTTTATCGTATACTTAATTAGAAGAGAATATTGTATCATCAGAGAGAGCTGCGAACGTAACACCATTTCATCTCGACTCCAGGTAGGAGTGCAAATAACACGAAGTATTTAACAATATAATTTGTAATTGTAACAAGTATTGAGCATAGGAACATCTTTTTGACGTGTTTTAAAAAACACGACCTTATTATCAAGCGATACCTTAATCAAAAATTAGATATTCATTTTACAATGAGTGCACTAACACGAAATGGGAGCACTAGAATAATGAAAGAAAAGATATAAGTTTATTTATTTGTAAATGTAAACAATTGAAAAAGTTGTGCTAACAAATATTAATATTAATTAGATATTTATTTTATTTTCAGTGTCTGTTCCCCCAACCTGGAGGGCCAGTGGCTATCTGCGGTACTATGACCGGGCGATGGGGCCGCCACCTCCCTACGCCTTACTTGTATGAACATTAGCTGACCTAATACATTAAAGGAGTTTCTGTTGTAATGAGTGCTGAAGTCGAATAGTTTATCGAATTAAGAATAAATTAACTGACAACTGCCAATCTTATTTTAATAGAACTACATGGAGTGGACGAAACTCCATGGAGGTCGAAGCCAAAAGTCCTTTATTATGAAATATCAGAATAACAAGAAATTGTTCTTGAAACGTAATATCTACCAGAAAGTGGAAGATTGAGATGCAATTTGGAAACATCTACAGTAGGCGCGACATGTTGCGGGAATATATCATGATAGATAAAAAAGATTTATTAGACCAAATTTGCCAAGAAAAGAGGTCAGAAAGAAAGAAGAAACGATGGCCGCTACGTCATTTCTACTGAAGATTTTCATGTTGCCAGAAGAAAGATCGAGGATTAGTTCGGTTGGTTTTGTAGTGAAGGAAAGGCCGGACCGAATGTAGCCGAAGATGTCCAGGTTGGAAGCACGGCTGGCCAGAAGAAAGATCGAGGATCAGTAGCGACGTATAAGAATGAGTGCACTAACTCGAAGTGGGAGCACTAGAATAATGACAAAAAATGATATATACAGCAAAAAAAAATAGTTGGTTTATAAATAGAGGACCAAACAGACCGATGAGAAGAAGAACAAAGAGCTGGGGAACCGGTGGCCGGGTGGATAAAACACTCTAGGAGACTATTTCTCAGCTAACATTGGCCTGCCAGAGAAAGAGGAATATTAAGATGCAATTTGGAAATATCTGCAGTAGGCACGACATGTTGCGAGACTATATCGAACAATATATCACCCAAGTATAATGTTGGGTAAAATAAAGTTCACACTAGACACAGAAATGTCTAGAAGTGGTAAAATTCGAAAACGGTTGGTTTTTTAGTTGAGGAAAGGCCGGACCGGTTGTAACTGAAGATGTACCTAAAGGTTGAAAGCACGTCTGCCCAGAAAAAAGATCGAGAATCAGTAGCGGTGGCGTAGCGACGTATAAGGATGAGTGCACTAACTCGAAGTGGGAGCACTAGAATAATGAAAAAATTCATATTATATTATATTTAAATTTATGAGTTTAATGATTATTTCGTTAATGACGTTATGTAACGGATCCTGATATTGTTACAGAAAGAAATTGGTCTGAAATTGGATCGCCATGTACTAGTAGAAGCTGCCATGGTTATAAACGATTGGAAAGTATTAGCGAAAGAGATGTCCTGTACTCCCTAATTATCACCTACGGAAGAAAGGATAGGTTAAGTAGCTCGAAAAAAAATCATCTTTTGACGAAGACCAATATCAGTCCGACAACTGCGAAATTGAATCTGATTTTAGTAGAACCAGGAACACCAGTAGTCCATGACGTCACAGAATCAGCTGTCACTAAAATGGCTAGTGCGTATAAGGGTTTTTATTGTTTACTTTGATGTTAACATTATTTCATGTAGTTTCCTAAGAGTTAAAACTGGGATGCAATGGTCGAGGGATCATCCAGTTTGATAAACGACTCGTATTACATTGGAGAAGAGGAAATTGTTCTGGGACAAATGAGAAAATAACAGACAATAATAAATATTTAAAACTATAAAATACAATTTGAAATGAGCTTATTCAATCACCGGCCTTAAAATTAAAATATGTCCGAATTTGACCCGGAGGAGTCAACCCTATAAAAATGGAATTTCAGTAAAGGAAACAATGGCACATATTATAAACCATTAGAAGGCTATTAGCAAAAAAGATGTACTACTCTCTCTAATTATCATCTACAGATAACTATTGATAACAGATTGAGGAGGCCCAGAAAAAAAGTCATCTTTCGACACAGGCCCATAAATGATGAGCTATTCGATTTATTTCACTTGTAAATGTAAACAATACTACTACTACTACCGTAAAAAGTACTAACAAATGTTAACGTTAATTAGGTATTAATTTTATTGTCAGCGTACTGTTCCCCCAACCTGGAGGGCCAGTGGCTATCTGCGGTACTATGACCGGGCGATGGGGCCGCCACCTCCCTACGCCTTAGTTGTATGAACATTAGCTGGCCTAATATATTGAAGGAGTTTCTGTTGTAATGAGTGCTAAAGTCGAATAATTTAAGGAATTAAGAATAAATTAACTGACAACTGCCAATCTTATTTTAATAGAACAGGGAGCACCAGTAGTCCATGACGTCACAGAATCAGCTGTCACTAAAATGGCTAGTGCACTTAAGGGTTGTTATTTTTTACTTTGATGTAGTTTCAATAGTGTTAGAACTGTAATGCAATGTTAGAGGGATTCTCCACTTTGAAAAACGACTCGTATTATATAAGTGAAGAGAAAATGATTCGGGGATAAACAGGCGGTGGGAGTCAACCCTATAAAAATGAAAAACGTGGAGGGGATGGATTTCCAGTAAAAGTATTCAAATTTGTATAATTCTTTCGAAAAGAGTGGATACTATATGGAGTGGCAGAAAATACAAAGAGGTCGAAGCCAGTGGTTTATTAATATAGATAGCTTTTGGAGAGTGCTCGTTTGGTCCCCATTGTGAACGGTTATGTATGATATCAATAATTAAGTGCATATGAATGAATAAATGAATGAAAATATAACTTTATTCTGGGACAGGGAAGTACATATCAGTAAGTGCAAAAAATAAGTTATTACTGCTTTATACAATTCCATTTTAACTGAATTGAACTACATTGCGATTTAAAAACAGTTTTAAATCTTAGTAGTATGCTAAAGTCGAGGTTTAAGTTTATTTTGATGGCATTGTCTATGATATGGAGAGAATTCATTAATGCCTTGGTATCTAAAGTTGCTCTATTGCTCAGTTTTTCACCCCGAGAAATAAAAGATAAGGAAGCAGATCTTCACCAGAGCTTAAAATTGAGGAAAACAAGCTTAAAAGAAAAAAAAAACTACCATACAAGATTCATAGGAAGTGGAGGGGGTGCCTTAAGCAAAATGTCGCTAAACGACATTTGAGACATGTTAGATCGTATATTAAGTGAAAGATTTTAAAATATTGTAACCAAATCAGACGTGTTCGGATTAGAATAAATCATAAAAGGTCATTTAAGCAAAAATTTAAAGCTTAAATAAGAGGAGAACATTGTACCGAAGGAAGATACTAGTATTTAAAAAACAGATTTCGATAGATTTACCATAGGCACTAATAAAAATGGTACGAATGAAGTCAAAGATCTTTGCCAAATCCTCTTAGGTTTAGAAAACGTTTTAATAAATGAAACTTATTTCCTACGGTCGCCAAAACGCAAAAATAATTATAACAGAAACATATAGGTGTAGAGATGATTTTCCATGAACAATACATTTCACAAAGGGCGAGGTATTGTTGTAATTCAATTTATTGCACAATATTCCAACATTGGAATTTTTTTTTCTGCCTACTCTTTAGCAGCATAAGAATAGAGATGTGGGCAGTTTAATGCATAGTCGTGGAAGGAAAGGATTTAGAATTGAAGTATTTTAAATACAAAATACAAAAACCTTATTACGAAAAATATATATGATTAATATTATGAAATATTATAAACTTCGAATTTTACATATATAAAAAAATATACCAAGCTATAACGAGTGATCATTAATTGTTTAATTTCCAATGCCCAAAAAAAAGAATGTACCTACATAATGCAATGAATGTACTGGCTTAATGCAATCTTGGACTATATGCTGCTTGCTTAAACGTTGGTGTCAGGTACCGATAATTTTAACTATTATTAATTCCATGAATACAACATGTAATCGTGAAGGGAATGCATCCTGTTATGATTTAAATTTATTTGATTTTTTGGTTTAAATAAACAACAATATAACATCAAATCAATTATTTGAAAATCGTGTAGGGTTTTCCGATTTCATGAGAAGTGGGTCTCATTATAAACGATTGGAAGGCTTTTAGCGAATGAGGTCTCCTTTACTCTCTAATTATCACCTACGAACAAAACGATAGGTCAACTAGCGCGAAAAAAAAAAAACCCATCTTTTGACGCAGACCAATATCAGGCCGACAATTGCCAAATTGATTCGGATTTCAATCAAACCGGGAGCAACAGTAGTCCACGACGACCGAAAATACGCTGTCACTTATATATAAATGTCACATAAAAAATAGAAAAAGTTGTGCTAACAAATGTTAATGTTAATGTTAATTTAATAATCATTTTTTTGTCAGTGAACAGTTCTCCCAACCTGGAGGGCCAGTGTTATTCTATACTCTATGGTCACAAACGTTGTACATAGTTTTAGAAAACCCATGTATCGCTCTCCGATTCTATCGGAAAATAAAGAATTATAATAAATAATATATAGACCAGGTGGGGATGCAGTGTGGAAGACTTTTTTTTTTTTGTTTTTTTTTTTACCGATTTCTCAGCAGCATAAGAATAGTGATGTGGGCAATTTTATGCATAGTCAAGGACGGAGAGGATTTAGAATACTTTAACTAAATACAAAAGAGAAAAACTACGTTACGAAACTATATGCGATCAAAATATGAGATAATGTGAACAATAGAATTACACCCGTTAAAAATGTCATTTCGTTTCTCCAGGTTATTATGTCAGAAATCTCAGTAATTATTAACCCTTAAGCAATCACCTGCCATGAAATGACCTTGATGCAGAAGTATGTGTCAGGTCATATTGGCCCGACGTGATTGCTTAAGGGTTAATTCGAAAAAGAAGAACTTTTTAATGGAAAATAACCACGATCGAATTGGGAATATTAGCTCCCACATCGGATTTTGCTTTTATACTTTAAAATGTATTGTTTCTGATATTATTTCAACAAATTATGCAAATATATGTAAAATAAAACTTGTCCAATTAGATCAGCGTACTCTAATTCGTAATTATGCCATAAATGGTTGGTGCACTTAAGGGTTGTTATACTTTACACATATTTATTATATGTTGAGATATATTAAAAAAATAATTCAGCTTATAATAAAATAGGTTCAAAAGTAAAAAAGAAGTAAAAAGAAAAAAGTGAAAAAGAAAAGTAAGGCATTGATTAGTCTTCCTCACGGAATACGTCTCGAATCGTACCAAGAGGGTAACATTTTCATTGCTAATTTAATTTGCTAACATGTCTCACGAGCCTATTTTTTAAAATAAGCATGAATTCCATTAAGGAAGGTTGATTTAGTGAATCGAGTGGACTATGGCCTGGTATGACCTTATCAATGGAAGTATCAAAAGTCCTTCATTATGAAAAATGAGAATATCAAGAAATTGTTGTTCTTGAAACGTAATATCCAACCAGAATTTAATTATTAGTCGAATTGTATCATTTCATAAAGGTGGCAATATAATAATTTTGTCATTATAACCTACAGAGAAAATGCTAATGGAGGAAGCCCAGAAAAAAACTAGGCTTAGACAAGGCTGGCTTAATGCAATCTTGGACTATATGTTGCATAGCGATTGAAATTATCCCCTTGAACGATGGGATCGGGTATCGAAAATTTAAACGATTATTAAGTTCATGAATACAACATGGAACCGTGAAAGGATAATGTATGTCAGTGCTATTATCATTTTTTCGACGCATCTCCGATTCGATCTGGAAATAAAGAATTATACTATATAATATATAGACCAGGTGGGGGATGCAGTGAAGAAGACATTTTTTTTGTTTTTCTACCGATTCCTCAGCAGCATAAGAATAGTGCTGTGGGCAGTTTAATGCTTACTCGAGGACGGAGATGATTTAGAATACTTTAACTAAATAAAAAAGAGAAAAACTAGTTTAGGAAACTATATGCGATCAAAATATGAGATAATGTAAACAATAACATTGCACCCGTTAAAAAGGTTTTTTATTTTCTCCAGGTTATTATGTCGGAAATCTCAGTAATTATTAATTCGAAAAAGAAGAACTTCTTTATGGAGAACAACCACGATCGAATTGGGAATATTAGCTCCCACATCGGATTTTGCTTTTATACTTTAAAATGTATTGTTTCTGATATTATTTCAACAAATTATGCAAATATATGTAAAATAAAACTTGTCCAATTAGATCTGCGTACTCTAATTCGTAATTATGCCATAAATGGTTGGTGCACTTAAGGGTTGTTATACTTTACACATATTTATTATATGTTGAGATATATTAAAAAAATAATTCAGCTTATAATAAAATAGGTTCAAAAGTAAAAAAGAAAAGTAAGGCATTGATTAGTCTTCCTCACGGAATCCATCTCGAAACGTACCAAGAGGGTAACATTTTCATTGCTAATTTAATTTACTAACATGTCTCACGAGCCTATTCTTTAAAATAAGCATGAATTCCATAAAGGGAGGTTGATTTAGTGAATCGAGTGGACTATGGCCTGGTCTGACCTTATCAATGGAAGTATCAAAAGTCCTTCATTATGAAAAATGAGAATATCAAGAAATTGTTGTTCTTGAAACGTAATATCCAACCAGAATTTAATTATTAGTCGAATTGTATCATTTCATAAAGATGGCAATATAATAATTTTGTCATTATAACCTACAGAGAAAATGCTAATGGAGGTAGCCCAGAAAACAAATCATTTGTCGACATAGGCCAATATGACAGGCTAAACCTCTAAAATTAGGTCGAAACATGAGGTCCTAACCAAGATAACAGGGGACTAAAAAGGAAGTGTGGGAAATAGTGTGAATACTTGGAATGGCGAATGAAAAAAATCATACAGAGTAATAGGGTAAGATGCCTTCATCGGCCATTTCGGAACTTCAAAAGTTGCAAAGGAGATCAATGACAGGAAAACAACTTGAGTCGATGGGCGAAGGGCTGTTAAATACAGCTCGCGGCTTGATATTAGAAGGATAGTCACCCGGAAAGCAGCACTCGAGATAGGTTTTCATGAATCCATCTTGAGAGCTAGATTGGACAATTGTGATGTAAATTCTTGGACGTGATGGATATAAAGTAGTGTTTTATAAACGACTTCATGATACTTTAAAATTTCCACGAAAGAAGAAGCTTTTGTTTATAATAAAGATATTGTAATGAAACTACATTAGCTCCCACGTCGGATTTTGCTTTTATACTTCTAAATGTATTGTTTCTGATGTTAGGTCAACAAACTTTGCAAATATATGTAAAATTAAACCGACAGAAAACAGTAGCGCGACGTTCGTAAAATTATATTATTTTCATAAGACCTGTTCCAGTCAGCATCTACTGATATTTACATAAAGGAGGGTGTATTTAGTGACCCCCCCCCCTGTATAACATGTACTGATATAACAATAAAGGAAGGTGTATTTAGTGAATCGAGTGGACTATAACCTGGTCTGACATTATCAATGGAAGTATCAAAAGTCCTTGATTAAGAAAAATCATAATATCAAGAAATAGTTGTTCTTGAAACGTTGTTTAGTTGTAGGTAATATTGTAATTCTGTCATTATCACCTAGCCTAACACTACTTTTACTTGGTCGGATGAGGAAGGTTTACTCAACAACGGTAAGGAAAGCCTTAGCACACTGCTGTGACTGATTAGGCAATCATCTGATGACCGGGCGATGGGGCCGCCATCTCCCTACGCCTTAGTTGTATGAACATTAGCTGACCTAATACATTGAAGGAGTTTCTGTTGTAATGAGTGCTAACGTCGAATAATTTAACGAATTAAGAATAAATTAACTGACAATTGCCAATCTTATTTTAATAGAACAGGGAGCACCAGTAGTCCATGACGTCACAGAATCAGCTGTCACTAAAATGGCTAGTGCACTTAAGGGTTGTTATTTTTTACTTTGATTTAGTTTCAATAGTGTTAGAACTGTAATGCAATGGTAGAGGGATCCTCCACTTTGAAAAACGGCTCGTATTATATATGTGAAGAGGAAATGGTTCAGGGATAAACAGGCGGTGGAGTCAACCCTATAAAAATGAAAAACGTGGAGGGGATGGATTTCCAGTAAAAGTATTCAAATTTGTATAATCCTTTCGAAAAGAGTGGATACTACATGGAGTGGCAGAAACTACATGGAGGTCGAAGCCATGATAGATAAAAAAGATTTATTAGAACTTTGCCACCAGAAGGCGTCGGAAAGAAAGAAGAGACGATGGCCGCTACGTTATTTCTACTGAAGATTTTCAGGTTGCCAGAAGAAAGATCGATCAGTAGCGGCGGTGTAGCGACGTATAAGAATGAGTGCACTAACTCGAAGTGGGAGCACTAGAATAATGAAAAAATTCATATTATATTATATTTAAATTTATGAGTTTAATGATTATTTCGTTAATGACGTTATGTAACGGATCCTGATATTGTTACAGAAAGAAATTGGTCTGAAATTGGATCGCCATGTACTAGTAGAAGCTGCCATGGTTATAAACGATTGGAAAGTATTAGCGAAAGAGATGTCCTGTACTCCCTAATTATCACCTACGGAAGAAAGGATAGGTTAAGTAGCTCGAAAAAAAATCATCTTTTGACGAAGACCAATATCAGTCCGACAACTGCGAAATTGAATCTGATTTTAGTAGAACCAGGAACACCAGTAGTCCATGACGTCACAGAATCAGCTGTCACTAAAATGGCTAGTGCGTATAAGGGTTTTTATTGTTTACTTTGATGTTAACATTATTTCATGTAGTTTCCTAAGAGTTAAAACTGGGATGCAATGGTCGAGGGATCATCCAGTTTGATAAACGACTCGTATTACATTGGAGAAGAGGAAATTGTTCTGGGACAAATGAGAAAATAACAGACAATAATAAATATTTAAAACTATAAAATACAATTTGAAATGAGCTTATTCAATCACCGGCCTTAAAATTAAAATATGTCCGAATTTGACCCGGAGGAGTCAACCCTATAAAAATGGAATTTCAGTAAAGGAAACAATGGCACATATTATAAACCATTAGAAGGCTATTAGCAAAAAAGATGTACTACTCTCTCTAATTATCATCTACAGATAACTATTGATAACAGATTGAGGAGGCCCAGAAAAAAAGTCATCTTTCGACACAGGCCCATAAATGATGAGCTATTCGATTTATTTCACTTGTAAATGTAAACAATACTACTACTACTACCGTAAAAAGTACTAACAAATGTTAACGTTAATTAGGTATTAATTTTATTGTCAGCGTACTGTTCCCCCAACCTGGAGGGCCAGTGGCTATCTGCGGTACTATGACCGGGCGATGGGGCCGCCACCTCCCTACGCCTTAGTTGTATGAACATTAGCTGGCCTAATATATTGAAGGAGTTTCTGTTGTAATGAGTGCTAAAGTCGAATAATTTAAGGAATTAAGAATAAATTAACTGACAACTGCCAATCTTATTTTAATAGAACAGGGAGCACCAGTAGTCCATGACGTCACAGAATCAGCTGTCACTAAAATGGCTAGTGCACTTAAGGGTTGTTATTTTTTACTTTGATGTAGTTTCAATAGTGTTAGAACTGTAATGCAATGTTAGAGGGATTCTCCACTTTGAAAAACGACTCGTATTATATAAGTGAAGAGAAAATGATTCGGGGATAAACAGGCGGTGGGAGTCAACCCTATAAAAATGAAAAACGTGGAGGGGATGGATTTCCAGTAAAAGTATTCAAATTTGTATAATTCTTTCGAAAAGAGTGGATACTATATGGAGTGGCAGAAAATACAAAGAGGTCGAAGCCAGTGGTTTATTAATATAGATAGCTTTTGGAGAGTGCTCGTTTGGTCCCCATTGTGAACGGTTATGTATGATATCAATAATTAAGTGCATATGAATGAATAAATGAATGAAAATATAACTTTATTCTGGGACAGGGAAGTACATATCAGTAAGTGCAAAAAGTAAGTTATTACTGCTTTATAGAATTCCATTTTAACTGAATTGAACTACATTGCGATTTAAAAACAGTTTTAAATCTTAGTAGTATGCTAAAGTCGAGGTTTAAGTTTATTTTGATGGCATTGTCTATGATATGGAGAGAATTCATTAATGCCTTGGTATCTAAAGTTGCTCTATTGCTCAGTTTTTCACCCCGAGAAATAAAAGATAAGGAAGCAGATCTTCACCAGAGCTTAAAATTGAGGAAAACAAGCTTAAAAGAAAAAAAAACTACCATACAAGATTCATAGGAAGTGGAGGGGGTGCCTTAAGCAAAATGTTGCTAAACGACATTTGAGACATGTTAGATCGTATATTAAGTGAAAGATTTTAAAATATTGTAACCAAATCAGACGTGTTCGGATTAGAATAAATCATAAAAGGTCATTTAAGCAAAAATTTAAAGCTTAAATAAGAGGAGAACATTGTACCGAAGGAAGATACTAGTATTTAAAAAACAGATTTCGATAGATTTACCATAGGCACTAATAAAAATGGTACGAATGAAGTCAAAGATCTTTGCCAAATCCTCTTAGGTTTAGAAAACGTTTTAATAAATGAAACTTATTTCCTACGGTCGCCAAAACGCAAAAATAATTATAACAGAAACATATAGGTGTAGAGATGATTTTCCATGAACAATACATTTCACAAAGGGCGAGGTATTGTTGTAATTCAATTTATTGCACAATATTCCAACATTGGAATTTTTTTTTCTGCCTACTCTTTAGCAGCATAAGAATAGAGATGTGGGCAGTTTAATGCATAGTCGTGGAAGGAAAGGATTTAGAATTGAAGTATTTTAAATACAAAATACAAAAACCTTATTACGAAAAATATATATGATTAATATTATGAAATATTATAAACTTCGAATTTTACATATATAAAAAAATATACCAAGCTATAACGAGTGATCATTAATTGTTTAATTTCCAATGCCCAAAAAAAAGAATGTACCTACATAATGCAATGAATGTACTGGCTTAATGCAATCTTGGACTATATGCTGCTTGCTTAAACGTTGGTGTCAGGTACCGATAATTTTAACTATTATTAATTCCATGAATACAACATGTAATCGTGAAGGGAATGCATCCTGTTATGATTTAAATTTATTTGATTTTTTGGTTTAAATAAACAACAATATAACATCAAATCAATTATTTGAAAATCGTGTAGGGTTTTCCGATTTCATGAGAAGTGGGTCTCATTATAAACGATTGGAAGGCTTTTAGCGAATGAGGTCTCCTTTACTCTCTAATTATCACCTACGAACAAAACGATAGGTCAACTAGCGCGAAAAAAAAAAAACCCATCTTTTGACGCAGACCAATATCAGGCCGACAATTGCCAAATTGATTCGGATTTCAATCAAACCGGGAGCAACAGTAGTCCACGACGACCGAAAATACGCTGTCACTTATATATAAATGTCACATAAAAAATAGAAAAAGTTGTGCTAACAAATGTTAATGTTAATGTTAATTTAATATTCATTTTTTTGTCAGTGAACAGTTCTCCCAACCTGGAGGGCCAGTGTTATTCTATACTCTATGGTCACAAACGTTGTACATAGTTTTAGAAAACCCATGTATCGCTCTCCGATTCTATCGGAAAATAAAGAATTATAATAAATAATATATAGACCAGGTGGGGATGCAGTGTGGAAGACTTTTTTTTTTTTGTTTTTTTTTTACCGATTTCTCAGCAGCATAAGAATAGTGATGTGGGCAATTTTATGCATAGTCAAGGACGGAGAGGATTTAGAATACTTTAACTAAATACAAAAGAGAAAAACTACGTTACGAAACTATATGCGATCAAAATATGAGATAATGTGAACAATAGAATTACACCCGTTAAAAATGTCATTTCGTTTCTCCAGGTTATTATGTCAGAAATCTCAGTAATTATTAACCCTTAAGCAATCACCTGCCATGAAATGACCTTGATGCAGAAGTATGTGTCAGGTCATATTGGCCCGACGTGATTGCTTAAGGGTTAATTCGAAAAAGAAGAACTTTTTAATGGAAAATAACCACGATCGAATTGGGAATATTAGCTCCCACATCGGATTTTGCTTTTATACTTTAAAATGTATTGTTTCTGATATTATTTCAACAAATTATGCAAATATATGTAAAATAAAACTTGTCCAATTAGATCAGCGTACTCTAATTCGTAATTATGCCATAAATGGTTGGTGCACTTAAGGGTTGTTATACTTTACACATATTTATTATATGTTGAGATATATTAAAAAAATAATTCAGCTTATAATAAAATAGGTTCAAAAGTAAAAAAGAAGTAAAAAGAAAAAAGTGAAAAAGAAAAGTAAGGCATTGATTAGTCTTCCTCACGGAATACGTCTCGAATCGTACCAAGAGGGTAACATTTTCATTGCTAATTTAATTTGCTAACATGTCTCACGAGCCTATTTTTTAAAATAAGCATGAATTCCATTAAGGAAGGTTGATTTAGTGAATCGAGTGGACTATGGCCTGGTCTGACCTTATCAATGGAAGTATCAAAAGTCCTTCATTATGAAAAATGAGAATATCAAGAAATGTTGTTCTTGAAACGTAATATCTAACCAGAATTTAAGTATTAATCGAATTTTATCATTTCATAAAGGTGGTAATATAATAATTTTGTCATTATAACTTTATTTATTCTTATGGTTACAAACGTTGTACATAATTTTAGAAAACCCATGTATCGCTCTCCGATTCGATCTGGAAATAAAGAATTATACTATATAATATATAGACCAGGTGGGGGATGCAGTGTAGAAGACATTTTTTTTGTTTTTCTACCGATTCCTCAGGAGCATAAGAATAGTGCTGTAGGCAGTTTAATGCTTACTCGACGAAGGAGATGATTTAGAATACTTCAACTAAATACAAAAGAGAAAAACTATTTTAGGAAACTATATGCGATCAAAATATGAGATAATGTGAACAATAGAATTGCACCCGTTAAAAAGGTTTTTTATTTTCTCCAGGTTATTATGTCGGAAATCTCAGTAATTATTAATTCGAAAAAGAAGAACTTCTTTATGGAGAACAACCACGATCGAATTGGGAATATTAGCTCCCACATCGGATTTTGCTTTTATTGTATTGTTTCTGATATTATTTCAACAAATTATGCAAATATATGTAAAATAAAACTTGTCCAATTCGATCTGCGTACTCTAATTCGTAATTATGCCATAAATGGTTGGTGCACTTAAGGGTTGTTATACTTTACACATACTTATTATATGTTGAGATATATTAAAAAAATAATTCAGCTTATAATAAAATAGGTTCAAAAGTAAAAAAAAAGTAAAAAGAAAAAAGTAAAAAAGAAAGGTAAGGCATAGATTAGTCTTCCTCACGGAATCCATCTCGAAACGTACCAAGAGGGTAAAATTTTCATTGCTAATATAATTTACTAACATGTCTCATGAGCCTATTTTTTAAAATAAGCATGAATTCCATAAAGGAAGGTTGATTTAGTGAATCGAGTGGACTATGGCCTGGTCTGACCTTATCAATGGAAGTATCAAAAGTCCTTCATTATGAAAAATGAGAATATCAAGAAATGTTGTTCTTGAAACGTAATATCTAACCAGAATTTAATTATTAATCGAATTGTATCATTTCATAAAGATGGTAATGTAGTAATTCTGTCATTATCACCTACAGAGAAAATGCTAATGGAGGTAGCCCAGAAAAGAACTAGCCTTAGACAAGGCTGGCTTAATGCAATCTTGGACTATATGCTGCATAGCGATCGAAATTATCCCCTTGAACGATGGGATCGGGTATTGAAAATTTAAACGATTATTAAGTCCATGAATACAACATGGAACCGTGTATGGATAATGTAACACAGTCCTACGAGAGATTTTTTATGAATATACTAACATCAAAGCGTAAGTTACACTGGATGTGTTAATTATAATCCAAGTCAGGCATACTCCACACAAAAGGTACAAAGAAATCGGTAATAGAAAATGTTATAAATGAAAACCTCAATTGTGTCATAAATGCGAAATTGATCCTGATTTTAGTAGAACCAGGAGCATCAGTAGTCCATGACGTAACAGAATCAGCTGTCACTAAAATGGTTGGTACACTTAAAGGTTATTAGCTGTAAATACAAACAATAAAAAAAGTTGTGCTAACAAATGGTAATATTAATTTGATATTTATTTTATTTTTAATGTACTGTTCCCCCAACCTGGAGGGCCAGTGGCTATCTGCGGTACTATGACCGGGCGATGGGGCCGCCACCTCCCTACGCCTTAGTTGTATGAACATTAGCTGACCTAATATATTGAAAGAGTTTCTGATGTAATGAGTGCTAAAGTCGTATAATTTAAGGAATTAAGAATAAATTAACTGACAACTGCCAATCTTATTTTAATAGAACAGGGAGCACCAGTAGTCCATGACGTCACAGAATCAGCTGTCACTAAAATGGCTAGTGCGTATAAGGGTTTTTATTGTTTACTTTGATTTAGTTTCAATAGTGTTAGAACTGTAATGCAATGGTAGAGGGATCCTCCACTTTGAAAAACGGCTCGTATTATATATGTGAAGAGGAAATGGTTCAGGGATAAACAGGCGGTGGAGTCAACCCTATAAAAATGAAAAACGTGGAGGGGATGGATTTCCAGTAAAAGTATTCAAATTTGTATAATTCTTTCGAAAAGAGTGGATACTATATGGAGTGGCAGAAAATACAAAGAGGTCGAAGCCAGTGGTTTATTAATATAGATAGCTTTTGGAGAGTGCTCGTTTGGTCCCCATTGTGAACGGTTATGTATGATATCAATAATTAAGTGCATATGAATGAATAAATGAATGAAAATATAACTTTATTCTGGGACAGGGAAGTACATATCAGTAAGTGCAAAAAATAAGTTATTACTGCTTTATAGAATTCCATTTTAACTGAATTGAACTACATTGCGATTTAAAAACAGTTTTAAATCTTAGTAGTATGCTAAAGTCGAGGTTTAAGTTTATTTTGATGGCATTGTCTATGATATGGAGAGAATTCATTAATGCCTTGGTATCTAAAGTTGCTCTATTGCTCAGTTTTTCACCCCGAGAAATAAAAGATAAGGAAGCAGATCTTCACCAGAGCTTAAAATTGAGGAAAACAAGCTTAAAAGAAAAAAAAACTACCATACAAGATTCATAGGAAGTGGAGGGGGTGCCTTAAGCAAAATGTTGCTAAACGACATTTGAGACATGTTAGATCGTATATTAAGTGAAAGATTTTAAAATATTGTAACCAAATCAGACGTGTTCGGATTAGAATAAATCATAAAAGGTCATTTAAGCAAAAATTTAAAGCTTAAATAAGAGGAGAACATTGTACCGAAGGAAGGTACTAGTATTTAAAAAACAGATTTCGATAGATTTACCATAGGCACTAATAAAAATGGTACGAATGAAGTCAAAGATCTTTGCCAAACCCTCTTAGGTTTAGAAAACGTTTTAATAAATGAAACTTATTTCCTACGGTCGCCAAAACGCAAAAATAATTATAACAGAAACATATAGGTGTAGAGATGATTTTCCATGAACAATACATTTCACAAAGGGCGAGGTATTGTTGTAATTCAATTTATTGCACAATATTCCAACATTGGAATTTTTTTTTCTGCCTACTCTTTAGCAGCATAAGAATAGAGATGTGGGCAGTTTAATGCATAGTCGTGGAAGGAAAGGATTTAGAATTGAAGTATTTTAAATACAAAATACAAAAACCTTATTACGAAAAATATATATGATTAATATTATGAAATATTATAAACTTCGAATTTTACATATATAAAAAAATATACCAAGCTATAACGAGTGATCATTAATTGTTTAATTTCCAATGCCCAAATAAAGAATGTACCTACATAATGCAATGAATGTACTGGCTTAATGCAATCTTGGACTATATGCTGCTTGCTTAAACGTTGGTGTCAGGTATCGATAATTTAAACTATTATTAATTTCATGAATACAACATGTAATCGTGAAGGGAATGCATCCTGTTATGATTTAAATTTATTTGATTTTTTGGTTTAAATAAACAACAATATAACATCAAATCAATTATTTGAAAATCGTGTAGGGTTTTCCGATTTCATGAGAAGTGGGTCTCATTATAAACGATTGGAAGGCTTTTAGCGAATGAGGTCTCCTTTACTCTCTAATTATCACCTACGAACAAAACGATAGGTCAACTAGCGCGAAAAAAAAAAACCCATCTTTTGACGCAGACCAATATCAGGCCGACAACTGCCAAATTGATTCGGATTTCAATCAAACCGGGAGCAACAGTAGTCCACGACGACCGAAAATACGCTGTCACTTATATATAAATGTCACATAAAAAATAGAAAAAGTTGTGCTAACAAATGTTAATGTTAATGTTAATTTAATATTAATTTTTTTGTCAGTGAACAGTTCTCCCAACCTGGAGGGCCAGTGTTATTCTATACTCTATGGTCACAAACGTTGTACATAGTTTTAGAAAACACATGTATCGCTCTCCGATTCGATCGGAAAATAAAGAATTATAATAAATAATATATAGACCAGGTGGGGATGGAGTGTGGAAGACTTTTTTTTTTGTTTTACTACCGATTTCTCAGCAGCATAAGAATAGTGATGTGGGCAGTTTAATGCATAGTCTAGGACGGAGAGGATTTAGAATACTTAAACTAAATACAAAAGAGAAAAACTACGTTACGAAACTATATGCGATCAAAATATGAGATAATGTGAACAATAGAATTACACCCGTTAAAAAAGTCATTTCTTTTCTCCAGGTTATTATGTCGGATATCTCAGTAATTATTAACCCTTAAGCAATCACCTCCCATGAAATGACCTTGAAGCAGAAGTATGTGTCAGGTCATATTGACCCGACGTGATTGCTTAATTGTTAATTCGAAAAAGAAGAACTTCTTTATGGAGAACAACCACGATCGAATTGGGAATATTAGCTCCTACGTCGGATTTTGCTTTTATACTTCAAAATGTATTGTATCTGATATTATGTCAACAAATTATGCAAATATATGTAAAATAAAACTTGTCCAATTAGATCTGCGTACTCTAATTCGTAATTATGCCATAAATAGTTGGTGCACTTAAGGGTTGTTATACTTTACACATATTTATTATATGTTGAGATATATTAAAAAAATAATTCAGCTTATAATAAAATAGATTCAAAAGTAAAAAAGAAGTAAAAAGAAAAAAGTGAAAAAGAAAAGTAAGGCATTGATTAGTCTTCCTCACGGAATACATCTCGAATCGTACCAAGAGGGTAACATTTCATTGCTAATTTAATTTACTAACATGTCTCACGAGCCTATTTTTTAAAATAAGCATGAATTCCATAAAGGAAGGTTGATTTAGTGAATCGAGTGGACTATGGCCTGGTCTGACCTTATCAATGGAAGTATCAAAAGTCCTTCATTATGAAAAATGAGAATATCAAGAAATTGTTGTTCTTGAAACGTAATATCTAACCAGAATTTAAGTATTAATCGAATTTTATCATTTCATAAAGGTGGTAATATAATAATTTTGTCATTATAACTTTATTAATTCTTATGGTTACAAACGTTGTACATAAATTTAGAAAACCCATGTATCGCTCTCCGATTCGATCTGGAAATAAAGAATTATACTATATAATATATAGACCAGGTGGGGGATGCAGTGTAGAAGACATTTTTTTTGTTTTTCTACCGATTCCTCAGCAGCATAAGAATAGTGCTGTAGGCAGTTTAATGCTTACTCGACGAAGGAGATAATTTAGAATACTTTAACTAAATACAAAAGAGAAAAACTACGTTACGAAACTAAATGCGATCAAAATATGAGATAATGTGAAAAATAGAATTATACCCGTTAAAAATGTCATTTCTTTTCTCAAGGTTATTATGTCGGAAGTTTCAGTAATTATTAATTCGAAAAAGAAGAACTTCTTTATGGAGAACAACCACGATCGAATTGGGAATATTAGCTCCCACCTCGGATTTTGCTTTTATACTTCAAAATGTATTGTTTCTGATATTATTTCAACAAATTATGCAAATATATGTAAAAAAAACTTGTCCAATTAGATCTGCGTACTCTAATTCGTAATTATGCCATAAATGGTTGGTGCACTTAAGGGTTGTTATACTTTACACATATTTATTATATGTTGAGATATATTAAAAAAATAATTCAGCTTATAATAAAATAGATTCAAAAGTAAAAAAGAAGTAAAAAGAAAAAAGTGAAAAAGAAAAGTAAGGCATTGATTAGTCTTCCTCACGGAATACATCTCGAATCGTACCAAGAGGGTAACATTTTCATTGCTAATTTAATTTGCTAACATGTCTCACGAGCCTATTTTTTAAAATAAGCATGAATTCCATTAAGGAAGGTTGATTTAGAGAATCGAGTGGACTATGGCCTGGTCTGACCTTATCAATGGAAGTATCAAAAGTCCTTCATTATGAAAAATGAGAATATCAAGAAATTGTTGTTCTTGAAACGTAATATCCAACCAGAATTTAATTATTAGTCGAATTGTATCATTTCATAAAGGTGGCAATATAATAATTTTGTCATTATAACCTACAGAGAAAATGCTAATGGAGGTAGCCCAGAAAAAAACTAGGCTTAGACAAGGCTGGCTTAATGCAATCTTGGACTATATGCTGCATAGCGATTGAAATTATCCCCTTGAACGATGGGATCGGGTATCGAAAATTTAAACGATTATTAAGTTCATAAATACAACATGGAACCGTGAAAGGATAATGTATGTCAGTGCTATTATCATCTTTTCGACGCATCTCCGATTCGATCTGGAAATAAAGAATTATACTATATAATATATAGACCAGGGGGGGATGCAGTGAAGAAGACATTTTTTTTGTTTTTCTACCGATTCCTCAGCAGCATAAGAATAGTGCTGTGGGCAGTTTAATGCTTACTCGAGGACGGAGATGATCTAGAATACTTTAACTAAATAAAAAAGAGAAAAACTAGTTTAGGAAACTATATGCGATCAAAATATGAGATAATGTAAAAAATAACATTGCACCCGTTAAAAAGGTTTTTTATTTTCTCCAGGTTATTATGTCGGAAATCTCAGTAATTATTAATTCGAAAAAGAAGAACTTCTTTATGGAGAACAACCACGATCGAATTGGGAATATTAGCTCCTACGTCGGATTTTGCTTTTATACTTCAAAATGTATTGTATCTGATATTATGTCAACAAATTATGCAAATATATGTAAAATAAAACTTGTCCAATTAGATCTGCGTACTCTAATTCGTAATTATGCCATAAATGGTTGGTGCAATTAAGGGTTGTTATACTTTACACATATTTATTATATGTTGAGATATATTAAAAAAATAATTCAGCTTATAATAAAATAGGTTCAAAAGTAAAAAAGAAAAGTAAGGCATTGATTAGTCTTCCTCACGGAATCCATCTCGAAACGTACCAAGAGGGTAACATTTTTATTGCTAATTTAATTTACTAACATGTCTCACGAGCCTATTCTTTAAAATAAGCATGAATTCCATAAAGGAAGGTTGATTTAGTGAATCGAGTGGACTATGGCCTGGTCTGACCTTATCAATGGAAGTATCAAAAGTCCTTCATTATGAAAAATGAGAATATCAAGAAATTGTTGTTCTTGAAACGTAATATCCAACCAGAATTTAATTATTAGTCGAATTGTATCATTTCATAAAGATGGCAATATAATAATTTTGTCATTATAACCTACAGAGAAAATGCTAATGGAGGTAGCCCAGAAAACAAATCATTTGTCGGCATAGGCCAATATGACAGGCTAAACCTGCAAAATTAGGTCGAAACATGAGGTCCTAACCAAGATAACAGGGGACTAAAAAGGAAGTGTGGGAAATAGTGTGAACACGTGGAATGGCGAATGAAAAAAATCATGCAGAGTAATAGGGTAAGATGCCTTCATCGGCCATTCCGGAACTTCAAAAGTTGCAAAGGAGATCAATGACAGGAAAAAAACTTGAGTCGATGTGCGAAGGGCTGTTAAATACAGCTCGCGGCTTGATATTAGAAGGATTGTCACCCGGAAAGCAGCACTCGAGATAGGTTTTCATGAATCCATCTTGAGAGCTAGATTGGACAATTGTGATGTAAATTCTTGGACGTGATGGATATAAAGTAGTGTTTTATAAACGAGTTCATGATACTTTAAAATTTCCACGAAAGAAGAAGCTTTTGTTTATAATAAAGATATTGTAATGAAACTATATTAGCTCCCACGTCGGATTTTGCTTTTATACTTCTAAATGTATTGTTTCTGATGTTAGGTCAACAAACTTTGCAAATATATGTAAAATTAAACCGACAGAAAACAGTAGCACGACGTTCATAAAATTATATTATTTTCATAAGACCTGTTCCAGTCAGCATCTACTGATATTTACATAAAGGAGGATGTATTTAGTGACCCCCCCCCCCCTGTATAACATGTACTGATATAACAATAAAGGAAGGTGTATTTAGTGAATCGAGTGGACTATAACCTGGTCTGACATTATCAATGGAAGTATCAAAAGTCCTTGATTAAGAAAAATCATAATATCAAGAAATAGTTGTTCTTGAAACGTTGTTTAGTTGTAGGTAATATTGTAATTCTGTCATTATCACCTAGCCTAACACTACTTTTACTTGGTCGGATGAGGAAGGTTTACTCAACAACGGTAAGGAAAGCCTTAGCACACTGCTGTGACTGATTGGGCAATCATCTGATGACCGGGCGATGGGGCCGCCATCTCCCTACGCCTTAGTTGTATGAACATTAGCTGACCTAATACATTGAAGGAGTTTCTGTTGTAATGAGTGCTGACGTCGAATAATTTAACGAATTAAGAATAAATTAACTGACAACTGCCAATCTTATTTTAATAGAACAGGGAGCACCAGTTGTCCATGACGTCACAGAATCAGCTGTCACTAAAATGGCTAGTGCACTTAAGGGTTGTTATTTTTTACTTTGATGTAGTTTCAATAGTGTTAGAACTGTAATGCAATGTTAGAGGGATTCTCCACTTTGAAAAACGACTCGTATTATATAAGTGAAGAGAAAATGATTCGGGGATAAACAGGCGGTGGGAGTCAACCCTATAAAAATGAAAAACGTGGAGGGGATGGATTTCCAGTAAAAGTATTCAAATTTGTATAATTCTTTCGAAAAGAGTGGATACTATATGGAGTGGCAGAAAATACAAAGAGGTCGAAGCCAGTGGTTTATTAATATAGATAGCTTTTGGAGAGTGCTCGTTTGGTCCCCATTGTGAACGGTTATGTATGATATCAATAATTAAGTGCATATGAATGAATAAATGAATGAAAATATAACTTTATTCTGGGACAGGGAAGTACATATCAGTAAGTGCAAAAAATAAGTTATTACTGCTTTATAGAATTCCATTTTAACTGAATTGAACTACATTGCGATTTAAAAACAGTTTTAAATCTTAGTAGTATGCTAAAGTCGAGGTTTAAGTTTATTTTGATGGCATTGTCTATGATATGGAGAGAATTCATTAATGCCTTGGTATCTAAAGTTGCTCTATTGCTCAGTTTTTCACCCCGAGAAATAAAAGATAAGGAAGCAGATCTTCACCAGAGCTTAAAATTGAGGAAAACAAGCTTAAAAGAAAAAAAAACTACCATACAAGATTCATAGGAAGTGGAGGGGGTGCCTTAAGCAAAATGTTGCTAAACGACATTTGAGACATGTTAGATCGTATATTAAGTGAAAGATTTTAAAATATTGTAACCAAATCAGACGTGTTCGGATTAGAATAAATCATAAAAGGTCATTTAAGCAAAAATTTAAAGCTTAAATAAGAGGAGAACATTGTACCGAAGGAAGATACTAGTATTTAAAAAACAGATTTCGATAGATTTACCATAGGCACTAATAAAAATGGTACGAATGAAGTCAAAGATCTTTGCCAAATCCTCTTAGGTTTAGAAAACGTTTTAATAAATGAAACTTATTTCCTTCGGTCGCCAAAACGCAAAAATAATTATAACAGAAACATATAGGTGTAGAGATGATTTTCCATGAACAATACATTTCACAAAGGGCGAGGTATTGTTGTAATTCAATTTATTGCACAATATTCCAACATTGGAATTTTTTTTTCTGCCTACTCTTTAGCAGCATAAGAATAGAGATGTGGGCAGTTTAATGCATAGTCGTGGAAGGAAAGGATTTAGAATTGAAGTATTTTAAATACAAAATACAAAAACCTTATTACGAAAAATATATATGATTAATATTATGAAATATTATAAACTTCGAATTTTACATATATAAAAAAATATACCAAGCTATAACGAGTGATCATTAATTGTTTAATTTCCAATGCCCAAAAAAAAGAATGTACCTACATAATGCAATGAATGTACTGGCTTAATGCAATCTTGGACTATATGCTGCTTGCTTAAACGTTGGTGTCAGGTATCGATAATTTAAACTATTATTAATTCCATGAATACAACATGTAATCGTGAAGGGAATGCATCCTGTTATGATTTAAATTTATTTGATTTTTTGGTTTAAATAAACAACAATATAACATCAAATCAATTATTTGAAAATCGTGTAGGGTTTTCCGATTTCATGAGAAGTGGGTCTCATTATAAACGATTGGATAATTCCAATCCATGAACACGATACAACATGTAATCGTGAAGGGAATGCATCCTGTTATGATTTAAATTTATTTGATTTTTTGGTTTAAATAAACAACAATATAACATCAAATCAATTATTTGAAAATCGTGTAGGGTTTTCCGATTTCATGAGAAGTGGGTCTCATTATAAACGATTGGAAGGCTTTTAGCGAATGAGGTCTCCTTTACTCTCTAATTATCACCTACGAACAAAACGATAGGTCAACTAGCGCGAAAAAAAAAAACCCATCTTTTGACGCAGACCAATATCAGGCCGACAACTGCCAAATTGATTCGGATTTCAATCAAACCGGGAGCAACAGTAGTCCACGACGACCGAAAATACGCTGTCACTTATATATAAATGTCACATAAAAAATAGAAAAAGTTGTGCTAACAAATGTTAATGTTAATGTTAATTTAATATTAATTTTTTTGTCAGTGAACAGTTCTCCCAACCTGGAGGGCCAGTGTTATTCTATACTCTATGGTCACAAACGTTGTACATAGTTTTAGAAAACACATGTATCGCTCTCCGATTCGATCGGAAAATAAAGAATTATAATAAATAATATATAGACCAGGTGGGGATGGAGTGTGGAAGACTTTTTTTTTTGTTTTACTACCGATTTCTCAGCAGCATTAGAATAGTGATGTGGGCAGTTTAATGCATAGTCTAGGACGGAGAGGATTTAGAATACTTAAACTAAATACAAAAGAGAAAAACTACGTTACGAAACTATATGCGATCAAAATATGAGATAATGTGAACAATAGAATTACACCCGTTAAAAAAGTCATTTCTTTTCTCCAGGTTATTATGTCGGATATCTCAGTAATTATTAACCCTTAAGCAATCACCTCCCATGAAATGACCTTGAAGCAGAAGTATGTGTCAGGTCATATTGACCCGACGTGATTGCTTAATTGTTAATTCGAAAAACAAGAACTTCTTTATGGAGAACAACCACGATCGAATTGGGAATATTAGCTCCTACGTCGGATTTTGCTTTTATACTTCAAAATGTATTGTATCTGATATTATGTCAACAAATTATGCAAATATATGTAAAATAAAACTTGTCCAATTAGATCTGCGTACTCTAATTCGTAATTATGCCATAAATGGTTGGTGCACTTAAGGGTTGTTATACTTTACACATATTTATTATATGTTGAGATATATTAAAAAAATAATTCAGCTTATAATAAAATAGATTCAAAAGTAAAAAAGAAGTAAAAAGAAAAAAGTGAAAAAGAAAAGTAAGGCATTGATTAGTCTTCCTCACGGAATACATCTCGAATCGTACCAAGAGGGTAACATTTTCATTGCTAATTTAATTTACTAACATGTCTCACGAGCCTATTTTTTAAAATAAGCATGAATTCCATAAAGGAAGGTTGATTTAGTGAATCGAGTGGACTATGGCCTGGTCTGACCTTATCAATGGAAGTATCAAAAGTCCTTCATTATGAAAAATGAGAATATCAAGAAATTGTTGTTCTTGAAACGTAATATCTAACCAGAATTTAAGTATTAATCGAATTTTATCATTTCATAAAGGTGGTAATATAATAATTTTGTCATTATAACTTTATTTATTCTTATGGTTACAAACGTTGTACATAAATTTAGAAAACCCATGTATCGCTCTCCGATTCGATCTGGAAATAAAGAATTATACTATATAATATATAGACCAGGTGGGGGATGCAGTGTAGAAGACATTTTTTTTGTTTTTCTACCGATTCCTCAGCAGCATAAGAATAGTGCTGTAGGCAGTTTAATGCTTACTCGACGAAGGAGATAATTTAGAATACTTTAACTAAATACAAAAGAGAAAAACTACGTTACGAAACTAAATGCGATCAAAATATGAGATAATGTGAAAAATAGAATTATACCCGTTAAAAATGTCATTTCTTTTCTCAAGGTTATTATGTCGGAAGTTTCAGTAATTATTAATTCGAAAAAGAAGAACTTCTTTATGGAGAACAACCACGATCGAATTGGGAATATTAGCTCCCACATCGGATTTTGCTTTTATACTTCAAAATGTATTGTTTCTGATATTATTTCAACAAATTATGCAAATATATGTAAAAAAAACTTGTCCAATTAGATCTGCGTACTCTAATTCGTAATTATGCCATAAATGGTTGGTGCACTTAAGGGTTGTTATACTTTACACATATTTATTATATGTTGAGATATATTAAAAAAATAATTCAGCTTATAATAAAATAGATTCAAAAGTAAAAAAGAAGTAAAAAGAAAAAAGTGAAAAAGAAAAGTAAGGCATTGATTAGTCTTCCTCACGGAATACATCTCGAATCGTACCAAGAGGGTAACATTTTCATTGCTAATTTAATTTGCTAACATGTCTCACGAGCCTATTTTTTAAAATAAGCATGAATTCCATTAAGGAAGGTTGATTTAGAGAATCGAGTGGACTATGGCCTGGTCTGACCTTATCAATGGAAGTATCAAAAGTCCTTCATTATGAAAAATGAGAATATCAAGAAATTGTTGTTCTTGAAACGTAATATCCAACCAGAATTTAATTATTAGTCGAATTGTATCATTTCATAAAGGTGGCAATATAATAATTTTGTCATTATAACCTACAGAGAAAATGCTAATGGAGGTAGCCCAGAAAAAAACTAGGCTTAGACAAGGCTGGCTTAATGCAATCTTGGACTATATGCTGCATAGCGATTGAAATTATCCCCTTGAACGATGGGATCGGGTATCGAAAATTTAAACGATTATTAAGTTCATAAATACAACATGGAACCGTGAAAGGATAATGTATGTCAGTGCTATTATCATCTTTTCGACGCATCTCCGATTCGATCTGGAAATAAAGAATTATACTATATAATATATAGACCAGGGGGGGATGCAGTGAAGAAGACATTTTTTTTGTTTTTCTACCGATTCCTCAGCAGCATAAGAATAGTGCTGTGGGCAGTTTAATGCTTACTCGAGGACGGAGATGATTTAGAATACTTTAACTAAATAAAAAAGAGAAAAACTAGTTTAGGAAACTATATGCGATCAAAATATGAGATAATGTAAAAAATAACATTGCACCCGTTAAAAAGGTTTTTTATTTTCTCCAGGTTATTATGTCGGAAATCTCAGTAATTATTAATTCGAAAAAGAAGAACTTCTTTATGGAGAACAACCACGATCGAATTGGGAATATTAGCTCCTACGTCGGATTTTGCTTTTATACTTCAAAATGTATTGTATCTGATATTATGTCAACAAATTATGCAAATATATGTAAAATAAAACTTGTCCAATTAGATCTGCGTACTCTAATTCGTAATTATGCCATAAATGGTTGGTGCAATTAAGGGTTGTTATACTTTACACATATTTATTATATGTTGAGATATATTAAAAAAATAATTCAGCTTATAATAAAATAGGTTCAAAAGTAAAAAAGAAAAGTAAGGCATTGATTAGTCTTCCTCACGGAATCCATCTCGAAACGTACCAAGAGGGTAACATTTTTATTGCTAATTTAATTTACTAACATGTCTCACGAGCCTATTCTTTAAAATAAGCATGAATTCCATAAAGGAAGGTTGATTTAGTGAATCGAGTGGACTATGGCCTGGTCTGACCTTATCAATGGAAGTATCAAAAGTCCTTCATTATGAAAAATGAGAATATCAAGAAATTGTTGTTCTTGAAACGTAATATCCAACCAGAATTTAATTATTAGTCGAATTGTATCATTTCATAAAGATGGCAATATAATAATTTTGTCATTATAACCTACAGAGAAAATGCTAATGGAGGTAGCCCAGAAAACAAATCATTTGTCGACATAGGCCAATATGACATGCTAAACCTGCAAAATTAGGTCGAAACATGAGGTCCTAACCAAGATAACAGGGGACTAAAAAGGAAGTGTGGGAAATAGTGTGAACACGTGGAATGGCGAATGAAAAAAATCATGCAGAGTAATAGGGTAAGATGCCTTCATCGGCCATTCCGGAACTTCAAAAGTTGCAAAGGAGATCAATGACAGGAAAAAAACTTGAGTCGATGTGCGAAGGGCTGTTAAATACAGCTCGCGGCTTGATATTAGAAGGATTGTCACCCGGAAAGCAGCACTCGAGATAGGTTTTCATGAATCCATCTTGAGAGCTAGATTGGACAATTGTGATGTAAATTCTTGGACGTGATGGATATAAAGTAGTGTTTTATAAACGAGTTCATGATACTTTAAAATTTCCACGAAAGAAGAAGCTTTTGTTTATAATAAAGATATTGTAATGAAACTATATTAGCTCCCACGTCGGATTTTGCTTTTATACTTCTAAATGTATTGTTTCTGATGTTAGGTCAACAAACTTTGCAAATATATGTAAAATTAAACCGACAGAAAACAGTAGCACGACGTTCATAAAATTATATTATTTTCATAAGACCTGTTCCAGTCAGCATCTACTGATATTTACATAAAGGAGGATGTATTTAGTGACCCCCCCCCCTGTATAACATGTACTGATATAACAATAAAGGAAGGTGTATTTAGTGAATCGAGTGGACTATAACCTGGTCTGACATTATCAATGGAAGTATCAAAAGTCCTTGATTAAGAAAAATCATAATATCAAGAAATAGTTGTTCTTGAAACGTTGTTTAGTTGTAGGTAATATTGTAATTCTGTCATTATCACCTAGCCTAACACTACTTTTACTTGGTCGGATGAGGAAGGTTTACTCAACAACGGTAAGGAAAGCCTTAGCACACTGCTGTGACTGATTGGGCAATCATCTGATGACCGGGCGATGGGGCCGCCATCTCCCTACCCCTTAGTTGTATGAACATTAGCTGACCTAATACATTGAAGGAGTTTCTGTTGTAATGAGTGCTAACGTCGAATAATTTAACGAATTAAGAATAAATTAACTGACAACTGCCAATCTTATTTTAATAGAACAGGGAGCACCAGTAGTCCATGACGTCACAGAATCAGCTGTCACTAAAATGGCTAGTGCACTTAAGGGATGATATTTTTTACTTTGATTTAGTTTCAATAGTGTTAGAACTGTAATGCAATGGTAGAGGGATCCTCCACTTTGAAAAACGGCTCGTATTATATATGTGAAGAGGAAATGGTTCAGGGATAAACAGGCGGTGGAGTCAACCCTATAAAAATGAAAAACGTGGAGGGGATGGATTTCCAGTAAAAGTATTCAAATTTGTATAATCCTTTCGAAAAGAGTGGATACTACATGGATTGGCAGAAACTACATGGAGGTCGAAGCCATGATAGATAAAAAAGATTTATTAGAACTTTGCCACCAGAAGGCGTCGGAAAGAAAGAAGAGACGATGGCCGCTACGTTATTTCTACTGAGGATTTTTAGGTTGCCAGAAGAAAGATCGATCAGTAGCGGCGGTGTAGCGACGTATAAGAATGAGTGCACTAACTCGAAGAGGGAGCACTAGAATAATGACAAAAAATGATATATACAGCAAAAAAAATAGTTGGTTTATAAATAGAGGACCAAACAGACCGATGAGAAGAACAAAGAGCTGGGGAACCGGTGGCCGGGTGGATAAAACACTCTAGGAGACTATTTCTCAGCAAACATTGGGCTGCCAGAGAAAGAGGAATATTAAGATGCAATTTGGAAATATCTGCAGTAGGCACGACATGTTGCGAGACTATATCGAACAATATATCACCCAAGTATAATGTTGGGTAAAATAAAGTTCACACTAGACACAGAAATGTCTAGAAGTGGTAAAATTCGAAAACGGTTGGTTTTTTAGTTGAGGAAAGGCCGGACCGGTTGTAACTGAAGATGTACCTAAAGGTTGAAAGCACGTCTGCCCAGAAAAAAGATCGAGAATCAGTAGCGGTGGCGTAGCGACGTATAAGGATGAGTGCACTAACTCGAAGTGGGAGCACTAGAATAATGAAAAAATTCATATTATATTATATTTAAATTTATGAGTTTAATGATTATTTCGTTAATGACGTTATGTAACGGATCCTGATATTGTTACAGAAAGAAATTGGTCTGAAATTGGATCGCCATGTACTAGTAGAAGCTGCCATGGTTATAAACGATTGGAAAGTATTAGCGAAAGAGATGTCCTGTACTCCCTAATTATCACCTACGGAAGAAAGGATAGGTTAAGTAGCTCGAAAAAAAATCATCTTTTGACGAAGACCAATATCAGTCCGACAACATCGAAATTGAATCTGATTTTAGTAGAACCAGGAACACCAGTAGTCCATGACGTCACAGAATCAGCTGTCACTAAAATGGCTAGTGCATATAAGGGTTTTTATTGTTTACTTTGATGTTAACATTATTTCATGTAGTTTCCTAAGAGTTAAAACTGGGATGCAATGGTCGAGGGATCATCCAGTTTGATAAAAGACTCGTATTACATTGGAGAAGAGGAAATTGTTCTGGGACAAATGAGAAAATAACAGACAATAATAAATATTTAAAACTATAAAATACAATCTGAAATGAGCTTATTCAATCACCGGCCTTAAAATTAAAATATGTCCGAATTTGACCCGGAGGAGTCAACCCTATAAAAATGGAATTTCAGTAAAGGAAACAATGGCACATATTATAAACCATTAGAAGGCTATTAGCAAAAAAGATGTACTACTCTCTCTAATTATCATCTACAGATAACTATTGATAACAGATTGAGGAGGCCCAGAAAAAAAGTCATCTTTCGACAAAGGCCCATAAATGATGAGCTATTCGATTTATTTCACTTGTAAATGTAAACAATACTACTACTACTACCGTAAAAAGTACTAACAAATGTTAACGTTAATTAGATATTAATTTTATTGTCAGCGTACTGTTCCCCCAACCTGGAGGGCCAGTGGCTATCTGCGGTACTATGACCGGGCGATGGGGCCGCCACCTCCCTACGCCTTAGTTGTATGAACATTAGCTGGCCTAATATATTGAAGGAGTTTCTGTTGTAATGAGTGCTAAAGTCGAATAATTTAAGGAATTAAGAATAAATTAACTGACAACTGCCAATCTTATTTTAATAGAACAGGGAGCACCAGTAGTCCATGACGTCACAGAATCAGCTGTCACTAAAATGGCTAGTGCACTTAAGGGTTGTTATTTTTTACTTTGATGTAGTTTCAATAGTGTTAGAACTGTAATGCAATGTTAGAGGGATTCTCCACTTTGAAAAACGACTCGTATTATATAAGTGAAGAGAAAATGATTCGGGGATAAACAGGCGGTGGGAGTCAACCCTATAAAAATGAAAAACGTGGAGGGGATGGATTTCCAGTAAAAGTATTCAAATTTGTATAATTCTTTCGAAAAGAGTGGATACTATATGGAGTGGCAGAAAATACAAAGAGGTCGAAGCCAGTGGTTTATTAATATAGATAGCTTTTGGAGAGTGCTCGTTTGGTCCCCATTGTGAACGGTTATGTATGATATCAATAATTAAGTGCATATGAATGAATAAATGAATGAAAATATAACTTTATTCTGGGACAGGGAAGTACATATCAGTAAGTGCAAAAAATAAGTTATTACTGCTTTATAGAATTCCATTTTAACTGAATTGAACTACATTGCGATTTAAAAACAGTTTTAAATCTTAGTAGTATGCTAAAGTCGAGGTTTAAGTTTATTTTGATGGCATTGTCTATGATATGGAGAGAATTCATTAATGCCTTGGTATCTAAAGTTGCTCTATTCCTCAGTTTTTCACCCCGAGAAATAAAAGATAAGGAAGCAGATCTTCACCAGAGCTTAAAATTGAGGAAAACAAGCTTAAAAGAAAAAAAAACTACCATACAAGATTCATAGGAAGTGGAGGGGGTGCCTTAAGCAAAATGTTGCTAAACGACATTTGAGACATGTTAGATCGTATATTAAGTGAAAGATTTTAAAATATTGTAACCAAATCAGACGTGTTCGGATTAGAATAAATCATAAAAGGTCATTTAAGCAAAAATTTAAAGCTTAAATAAGAGGAGAACATTGTACCGAAGGAAGATACTAGTATTTAAAAAACAGATTTCGATAGATTTACCATAGGCACTAATAAAAATGGTACGAATGAAGTCAAAGATCTTTGCCAAACCCTCTTAGGTTTAGAAAACGTTTTAATAAATGAAACTTATTTCCTACGGTCGCCAAAACGCAAAAATAATTATAACAGAAACATATAGGTGTAGAGATGATTTTCCATGAACAATACATTTCACAAAGGGCGAGGTATTGTTGTAATTCAATTTATTGCACAATATTCCAACATTGGAATTTTTTTTTCTGCCTACTCTTTAGCAGCATAAGAATAGAGATGTGAGCAGTTTAATGCATAGTCGTGGAAGGAAAGGATTTAGAATTGAAGTATTTTAAATACAAAATACAAAAACCTTATTACGAAAAATATATATGATTAATATTATGAAATATTATAAACTTCGAATTTTACATATATAAAAAAATATACCAAGCTATAACGAGTGATCATTAATTGTTTAATTTCCAATGCCCAAATAAAGAATGTACCTACATAATGCAATGAATGTACTGGCTTAATGCAATCTTGGACTATATGCTGCTTGCTTAAACGTTGGTGTCAGGTATCGATAATTTAAACTATTATTAATTCCATGAATACAACATGTAATCGTGAAGGGAATGCATCCTGTTATGATTTAAATTTATTTGATTTTTTGGTTTAAATAAACAACAATATAACATCAAATCAATTATTTGAAAATCGTGTAGGGTTTTCCGATTTCATGAGAAGTGGGTCTCATTATAAATGATTGGAAGGCTTTTAGCGAATGAGGTCTCCTTTACTCTCTAATTATCACCTACGAACAAAACGATAGGTCAACTAGCGCGAAAAAAAAAAAACCCATCTTTTGACGCAGACCAATATCAGGCCGACAACTGCCAAATTGATTCGGATTTCAATCAAACCGGGAGCAACAGTAGTCCACGACGACCGAAAATACGCTGTCACTTATATATAAATGTCACATAAAAAATAGAAAAAGTTGTGCTAACAAATGTTAATGTTAATGTTAATTTAATATTCATTTTTTTGTCAGTGAACAGTTCTCCCAACCTGGAGGGCCAGTGTTATTCTATACTCTATGGTCACAAACGTTGTACATAGTTTTAGAAAACCCATGTATCGCTCTCCGATTCTATCGGAAAATAAAGAATTATAATAAATAATATATAGACCAGGTGGGGATGCAGTGTGGAAGACTTTTTTTTTTTTGTTTTTTTTTTACCGATTTCTCAGCAGCATAAGAATAGTGATGTGGGCAATTTTATGCATAGTCAAGGACGGAGAGGATTTAGAATACTTTAACTAAATACAAAAGAGAAAAACTACGTTACGAAACTATATGCGATCAAAATATGAGATAATGTGAACAATAGAATTACACCCGTTAAAAAGGTTTTTTATTTTCTCCAGGTTATCATGTCGGAAATCTCAGTAATTATTTATTCGAAAAAGAAGAACTTCTTTATGGAGAACAACCACGATCGAATTGGGAATATTAGCTCCCACATCGGATTTTGCTTTTATACATTAAAATGTATTGTTTCTGATATTATTTCAACAAATTATGCAAATATATGTAAAATAAAACTTGTCCAATTAGATCTGCGTACTCTAATTCGTAATTATGCCATAAATGGTTGGTGCACTTAAGGGTTGTTATACTTTACACATATTTATTATATGTTGAGATATATTAAAAAAATAATTCAGCTTATAATAAAATAGGTTCAAAAGTAAAAAAGAAAAGTAAGGCATTGATTAGTCTTCCTCACGGAATCCATCTCGAAACGTACCAAGAGGGTAACATTTTCATTGCTAATTTAATTTACTAACATGTCTCACGAGCCTATTCTTTAAAATAAGCATGAATTCCATAAAGGGAGGTTGATTTAGTGAATCGAGTGGACTATGGCCTGGTCTGACCTTATCAATGGAAGTATCAAAAGTCCTTCATTATGAAAAATGAGAATATCAAGAAATTGTTGTTCTTGAAACGTAATATCCAACCAGAATTTAATTATTAGTCGAATTGTATCATTTCATAAAGATGGCAATATAATAATTTTGTCATTATAACCTACAGAGAAAATGCTAATGGAGGTAGCCCAGAAAACAAATCATTTGTCGACATAGGCCACTATGACAGGCTAAACCTCTAAAATTAGGTCGAAACATGAGGTCCTAACCAAGATAACAGGGGACTAAAAAGGAAGTGTGGGAAATAGTGTGAATACTTGGAATGGCGAATGAAAAAAATCATACAGAGTAATAGGGTAAGATGCCTTCATCGGCCATTTCGGAACTTCAAAAGTTGCAAAGGAGATCAATGACAGGAAAACAACTTGAGTCGATGGGCGAAGGGCTGTTAAATACAGCTCGCGGCTTGATATTAGAAGGATAGTCACCCGGAAAGCAGCACTCGAGATAGGTTTTCATGAATCCATCTTGAGAGCTAGATTGGACAATTGTGATGTAAATTCTTGGACGTGATGGATATAAAGTAGTGTTTTATAAACGACTTCATGATACTTTAAAATTTCCACGAAAGAAGAAGCTTTTGTTTATAATAAAGATATTGTAATGAAACTACATTAGCTCCCACGTCGGATTTTGCTTTTATACTTCTAAATGTATTGTTTCTGATGTTAGGTCAACAAACTTTGCAAATATATGTAAAATTAAACCGACAGAAAACAGCAGCGCGACGTTCATAAAATTATATTATTTTCATAAGACCTGTTCCAGTCAGCATCTACTGATATTTACATAAAGGAGGGTGTATTTAGTGACCCCCCCCCCCTGTATAACATGTACTGATATAACAATAAAGGAAGGTGTATTTAGTGAATCGAGTGGACTATAACCTGGTCTGACATTATCAATGGAAGTATCAAAAGTCCTTGATTAAGAAAAATCATAATATCAAGAAATAGTTGTTCTTGAAACGTTGTTTAGTTGTAGGTAATATTGTAATTCTGTCATTATCACCTAGCCTAACACTACTTTTACTTGGTCGGATGAGGTTTCATGACCTGCCATGAAATGACCTTGATGCAGAAGTATGTGTCAGGTCATATTGGCCCGACGTGATTGCTTAAGGGTTAATTCGAAAAAGAAGAACTTTTTAATGGAAAATAACCACGATCGAATTGGGAATATTAGCTCCCACATCGGATTTTGCTTTTATACTTTAAAATGTATTGTTTCTGATATTATTTCAACAAATTATGCAAATATATGTAAAATAAAACTTGTCCAATTAGATCAGCGTACTCTAATTTGTAATTATGCCATAAATGGTTGGTGCACTTAAGGGTTGTTATACTTTACACATATTTATTATATGTTGAGATATATTAAAAAAATAATTCAGCTTATAATAAAATAGGTTCAAAAGTAAAAAAGAAGTAAAAAGAAAAAAGTGAAAAAGAAAAGTAAGGCATTGATTAGTCTTCCTCACGGAATACGTCTCGAATCGTACCAAGAGGGTAACATTTTCATTGCTAATTTAATTTGCTAACATGTCTCACGAGCCTATTTTTTAAAATAAGCATGAATTCCATTAAGGAAGGTTGATTTAGTGAATCGAGTGGACTATGGCCTGGTATGACCTTATCAATGGAAGTATCAAAAGTCCTTCATTATGAAAAATGAGAATATCAAGAAATTGTTGTTCTTGAAACGTAATATCCAACCAGAATTTAATTATTAGTCGAATTGTATCATTTCATAAAGGTGGCAATATAATAATTTTGTCATTATAACCTACAGAGAAAATGCTAATGGAGGTAGCCCAGAAAAAAACTAGGCTTAGACAAGGCTGGCTTAATGCAATCTTGGACTATATGCTGCATAGCGATTGAAATTATCCCCTTGAACGATGGGATCGGGTATCGAAAATTTAAACGATTATTAAGTTCATGAATACAACATGGAACCGTGAAAGGATAATGTATGTCAGTGCTATTATCATTTTTTCGACGCATCTCCGATTCGATCTGGAAATAAAGAATTATACTATATAATATATAGACCAGGTGGGGGATGCAGTGAAGAAGACATTTTTTTTGTTTTTCTACCGATTCCTCAGCAGCATAAGAATAGTGCTGTCGGCAGTTTAATGCTTACTCGAGGACGGAGATGATTTAGAATACTTTAACTAAATAAAAAAGAGAAAAACTAGTTTAGGAAACTATATGCGATCAAAATATGAGATAATGTAAACAATAACATTGCACCCGTTAAAAAGGTTTTTTATTTTCTCCAGGTTATCATGTCGGAAATCTCAGTAATTATTAATTCGAAAAAGAAGAACTTCTTTATGTAGAACAACCACGATCGAATTGGGAATATTAGCTCCCACATCGGATTTTGCTTTTATACTTTAAAATGTATTGTTTCTGATATTATTTCAACAAATTATGAAAATATATGTAAAATAAAACTTGTCCAATTAGATCTGCGTACTCTAATTCGTAATTATGCCATAAATGGTTGGTGCACTTAAGGGTTGTTATACTTTACACATATTTATTATATGTTGAGATATATTAAAAAAATAATTCAGCTTATAATAAAATAGGTTCAAAAGTAAAAAAGAAAAGTAAGGCATTGATTAGTCTTCCTCACGGAATCCATCTCGAAACGTACCAAGAGGGTAACATTTTCATTGCTAATTTAATTTACTAACATGTCTCACGAGCCTATTCTTTAAAATAAGCATGAATTCCATAAAGGGAGGTTGATTTAGTGAATCGAGTGGACTATGGCCTGGTCTGACCTTATCAATGGAAGTATCAAAAGTCCTTCATTATGAAAAATGAGAATATCAAGAAATTGTTGTTCTTGAAACGTAATATCCAACCAGAATTTAATTATTAGTCGAATTGTATCATTTCATAAAGATGGCAATATAATAATTTTGTCATTATAACCTACAGAGAAAATGCTAATGGAGGTAGCCCAGAAAACAAATCATTTGTCGACATAGGCCACTATGACAGGCTAAACCTCTAAAATTAGGTCGAAACATGAGGTCCTAACCAAGATAACAGGGGACTAAAAAGGAAGTGTGGGAAATAGTGTGAATACTTGGAATGGCGAATGAAAAAAATCATACAGAGTAATAGGGTAAGATGCCTTCATCGGCCATTTCGGAACTTCAAAAGTTGCAAAGGAGATCAATGACAGGAAAACAACTTGAGTCGATGGGCGAAGGGCTGTTAAATACAGCTCGCGGCTTGATATTAGAAGGATAGTCACCCGGAAAGCAGCACTCGAGATAGGTTTTCATGAATCCATCTTGAGAGCTAGATTGGACAATTGTGATGTAAATTCTTGGACGTGATGGATATAAAGTAGTGTTTTATAAACGACTTCATGATACTTTAAAATTTCCACGAAAGAAGAAGCTTTTGTTTATAATAAAGATATTGTAATGAAACTACATTAGCTCCCACGTCGGATTTTGCTTTTATACTTCTAAATGTATTGTTTCTGATGTTAGGTCAACAAACTTTGCAAATATATGTAAAATTAAACCGACAGAAAACAGTAGCGCGACGTTCATAAAATTATATTATTTTCATAAGACCTGTTCCAGTCAGCATCTACTGATATTTACATAAAGGAGGGTGTATTTAGTGACCCCCCCCCCCTGTATAACATGTACTGATATAACAATAAAGGAAGGTGTATTTAGTGAATCGAGTGGACTATAACCTGGTCTGACATTATCAATGGAAGTATCAAAAGTCCTTGATTAAGAAAAATCATAATATCAAGAAATAGTTGTTCTTGAAACGTTGTTTAGTTGTAGGTAATATTGTAATTCTGTCATTATCACCTAGCCTAACACTACTTTTACTTGGTCGGATGAGGAAGGTTTACTCAACAACGGTAAGGAAAGCCTTAGCACACTGCTGTGACTGATTGGGCAATCATCTGATGACCGGGCGATGGGGCCGCCATCTCCCTACGCCTTAGTTGTATGAACATTAGCTGACCTAATACATTGAAGGAGTTTCTGTTGTAATGAGTGCTAACGTCGAATAATTTAACGAATTAAGAATAAATTAACTGACAATTGCCAATCTTATTTTAATAGAACAGGGAGCACCAGTAGTCCATGACGTCACAGAATCAGCTGTCACTAAAATGGCTAGTGCACTTAAGGGTTGTTATTTTTTACTTTGATTTAGTTTCAATAGTGTTAGAACTGTAATGCAATGGTAGAGGGATCCTCCACTTTGAAAAACGGCTCGTATATATGTGAAGAGGAAATGGTTAAGGGATAAACAGGCGGTGGAGTCAACCCTATAAAAATGAAAAACGTGGAGGGGATGGATTTCCAGTAAAAGTATTCAAATTTGTATAATCCTTTCGAAAAGAGTGGATACTACATGGAGTGGCAGAAACTACATGGAGGTCGAAGCCATGATAGATAAAAAAGATTTATTAGAACTTTGCCACCAGAAGGCGTCGGAAAGAAAGAAGAGACGATGGCCGCTACGTTATTTCTACTGAAGATTTTCAGGTTGCCAGAAGAAAGATCGATCAGTAGCGGCGGTGTAGCGACGTATAAGAATGAGTGCACTAACTCGAAGTGGGAGCACTAGAATAATGACAAAAAATGATATATACAGCAAAAAAAATAGTTGGTTTATAAATAGAGGACCAAACAGACCGATGAGAAGAACAAAGAGCTGGGGAACCGGTGGCCGGATGGATAAAACACTCTAGGAGACTATTTCTCAGCAAACATTGGCCTGCCAGAGAAAGAGGAATATTAAGATGCAATTTGGAAATATCTGCAGTAGGCACATATTGCGAGACTATATCGAACAATATATCACCCAAGTATAATGTTGGGTAAAATAATGTTCACACTAGACACAGAAATGTCTAGAAGTGTTAAAATTCGAAAACGGTTGGTTTTTTTAGTTGAAGAAAGGCCGGACCGGTTGTAGCTGAATATGTACCTAAAGGTTGAAAGCACGTCTGCCCAGAAAAAAGATCGAGAATCAGTAGCGGTGGCGTAGCGACGTATAAGGATGAGTGCACTAACTCGAAGTGGGAGCACTAGAATAATGAAAAAATTCATATTATATTATATTTAAATTTATGAGTTTAATGATTATTTCGTTAATGACGTTATGTAACGGATTCTGATATTGTTACAGAAAGAAATTGGTCTGAAATTGGATCGCCATGTACTAGTAGAAGCTGCCATGGTTATAAACGATTGGAAAGTATTAGCGAAAGAGATGTCCTGTACTCCCTAATTTTCACCTACGGAAGAAAGGATAGGTTAAGTAGCTCGAAAAAAAATCATCTTTTGACGAAGACCAATATCAGTCCGACAACTGCGAAATTGAATCTGATTTTAGTAGAACCAGGAACACCAGTAGTCCATGACGTCACAGAATCAGCTGTCACTAAAATGGCTAGTGCGTATAAGGGTTTTTATTGTTTACTTTGATGTTAACATTATTTCATGTAGTTTCCTAAGAGTTAAAACTGGGATGCAATGGTCGAGGGATCATCCAGTTTGATAAACGACTCGTATTACATTGGAGAAGAGGAAATTGTTCTGGGACAAATGAGAAAATAACAGACAATAATAAATATTTCAAACTATAAAATACAACTTGAAATGAGCTTATTCAATCACCGGCCTTAAAATTAAAATATGTCCGAATTTGACCCGGAGGAGTCAACCCTATAAAAATGGAATTTCAGTAAAGGAAACAATGGCACATATTATAAACCATTAGAAGGCTATTAGCAAAAAAGATGTACTACTCTCTCTAATTATCATCTACAGATAACTATTGATAACAGATTGAGGAGGCCCAGAAAAATAAAGTCATCTTTCGACACAGGCCCATATAAATGATGAGCTATTCGATTTATTTCACTTGTAAATGTAAACAATACTACTACTACTACCGTAAAAAGTACTAACAAATGTTAACGTTAATTAGGTATTAATTTTATTGTCAGCGTACTGTTCCCCCAACCTGGAGGGCCAGTGGCTATCTGCGGTACTATGACCGGGCGATGGGGCCGCCACCTCCCTACGCCTTAGTTGTATGAACATTAGCTGGCCTAATATATTGAAGGAGTTTCTGTTGTAATGAGTGCTAAAGTCGAATAATTTAAGGAATTAAGAATAAATTAACTGACAACTGCCAATCTTATTTTAATAGAACAGGGAGCACCAGTAGTCCATGACGTCACAGAATCAGCTGTCACTAAAATGGCTAGTGCACTTAAGGGTTGTTATTTTTTACTTTGATGTAGTTTCAATAGTGTTAGAACTGTAATGCAATGTTAGAGGGATTCTCCACTTTGAAAAACGACTCGTATTATATAAGTGAAGAGAAAATGATTCGGGGATAAACAGGCGGTGGGAGTCAACCCTATAAAAATGAAAAACGTGGAGGGGATGGATTTCCAGTAAAAGTATTCAAATTTGTATAATTCTTTCGAAAAGAGTGGATACTATATGGAGTGGCAGAAAATACAAAGAGGTCGAAGCCAGTGGTTTATTAATATAGATAGCTTTTGGAGAGTGCTCGTTTGGTCCCCATTGTGAACGGTTATGTATGATATCAATAATTAAGTGCATATGAATGAATAAATGAATGAAAATATAACTTTATTCTGGGACAGGGAAGTACATATCAGTAAGTGCAAAAAGTAAGTTATTACTGCTTTATAGAATTCCATTTTAACTGAATTGAACTACATTGCGATTTAAAAACAGTTTTAAATCTTAGTAGTATGCTAAAGTCGAGGTTTAAGTTTATTTTGATGGCATTGTCTATGATATGGAGAGAATTCATTAATGCCTTGGTATCTAAAGTTGCTCTATTGCTCAGTTTTTCACCCCGAGAAATAAAAGATAAGGAAGCAGATCTTCACCAGAGCTTAAAATTGAGGAAAACAAGCTTAAAAGAAAAAAAAACTACCATACAAGATTCATAGGAAGTGGAGGGGGTGCCTTAAGCAAAATGTTGCTAAACGACATTTGAGACATGTTAGATCGTATATTAAGTGAAAGATTTTAAAATATTGTAACCAAATCAGACGTGTTCGGATTAGAATAAATCATAAAAGGTCATTTAAGCAAAAATTTAAAGCTTAAATAAGAGAACATTGTACCGAAGGAAGATACTAGTATTTAAAAAACAGATTTCGATAGATTTACCATAGGCACTAATAAAAATGGTACGAATGAAGTCAAAGATCTTTGCCAAATCCTCTTAGGTTTAGAAAACGTTTTAATAAATGAAACTTATTTCCTACGGTCGCCAAAACGCAAAAATAATTATAACAGAAACATATAGGTGTAGAGATGATTTTCCATGAACAATACATTTCACAAAGGGCGAGGTATTGTTGTAATTCAATTTATTGCACAATATTCCAACATTGGAATTTTTTTTTCTGCCTACTCTTTAGCAGCATAAGAATAGAGATGTGGGCAGTTTAATGCATAGTCGTGGAAGGAAAGGATTTAGAATTGAAGTATTTTAAATACAAAATACAAAAACCTTATTACGAAAAATATATATGATTAATATTATGAAATATTATAAACTTCGAATTTTACATATATAAAAAAATATACCAAGCTATAACGAGTGATCATTAATTGTTTAATTTCCAATGCCCAAAAAAAAGAATGTACCTACATAATGCAATGAATGTACTGGCTTAATGCTATCTTGGACTATATGCTGCTTGCTTAAACGTTAGTGTCAGGTACCGATAATTTAAACTATTATTAATTCCATGAATACAACATGTAATCGTGAAGGGAATGCATCCTGTTATGATTTAAATTTATTTGATTTTTTGGTTTAAATAAACAACAATATAACATCAAATCAATTATTTGAAAATCGTGTAGGGTTTTCCGATTTCATGAGAAGTGGGTCTCATTATAAACGATTGGAAGGCTTTTAGCGAATGAGGTCTCCTTTACTCTCTAATTATCACCTACGAACAAAACGATAGGTCAACTAGCGCGAAAAAAAAAAAACCCATCTTTTGACGCAGACCAATATCAGGCCGACAATTGCCAAATTGATTCGGATTTCAATCAAACCGGGAGCAACAGTAGTCCACGACGACCGAAAATACGCTGTCACTTATATATAAATGTCACATAAAAAATAGAAAAAGTTGTGCTAACAAATGTTAATGTTAATGTTAATTTAATATTCATTTTTTTGTCAGTGAACAGTTCTCCCAACCTGGAGGGCCAGTGTTATTCTATACTCTATGGTCACAAACGTTGTACATAGTTTTAGAAAACCCATGTATCGCTCTCCGATTCTATCGGAAAATAAAGAATTATAATAAATAATATATAGACCAGGTGGGGATGCAGTGTGGAAGACTTTTTTTTTTTTGTTTTTTTTTTACCGATTTCTCAGCAGCATAAGAATAGTGATGTGGGCAATTTTATGCATAGTCAAGGACGGAGAGGATTTAGAATACTTTAACTAAATACAAAAGAGAAAAACTACGTTACGAAACTATATGCGATCAAAATATGAGATAATGTGAACAATAGAATTACACCCGTTAAAAAGGTTTTTTATTTTCTCCAGGTTATCATGTCGGAAATCTCAGTAATTATTAATTCGAAAAAGAAGAACTTCTTTATGGAGAACAACCACGATCGAATTGGGAATATTAGCTCCCACATCGGATTTTGCTTTTATACTTTAAAATGTATTGTTTCTGATATTATTTCAACAAATTATGCAAATATATGTAAAATAAAACTTGTCCAATTAGATCTGCGTACTCTAATTCGTAATTATGCCATAAATGGTTGGTGCACTTAAGGGTTGTTATACTTTACACATATTTATTATATGTTGAGATATATTAAAAAAATAATTCAGCTTATAATAAAATAGGTTCAAAAGTAAAAAAGAAAAGTAAGGCATTGATTAGTCTTCCTCACGGAATCCATCTCGAAACGTACCAAGAGGGTAACATTTTCATTGCTAATTTAATTTACTAACATGTCTCACGAGCCTATTCTTTAAAATAAGCATGAATTCCATAAAGGGAGGTTGATTTAGTGAATCGAGTGGACTATGGCCTGGTCTGACCTTATCAATGGAAGTATCAAAAGTCCTTCATTATGAAAAATGAGAATATCAAGAAATTGTTGTTCTTGAAACGTAATATCCAACCAGAATTTAATTATTAGTCGAATTGTATCATTTCATAAAGATGGCAATATAATAATTTTGTCATTATAACCTACAGAGAAAATGCTAATGGAGGTAGCCCAGAAAACAAATCATTTGTCGACATAGGCCACTATGACAGGCTAAACCTCTAAAATTAGGTCGAAACATGAGGTCCTAACCAAGATAACAGGGGACTAAAAAGGAAGTGTGGGAAATAGTGTGAATACTTGGAATGGCGAATGAAAAAAATCATACAGAGTAATAGGGTAAGATGCCTTCATCGGCCATTTCGGAACTTCAAAAGTGGCAAAGGAGATCAATGACAGGAAAACAACTTGAGTCGATGGGCGAAGGGCTGTTAAATACAGCTCGCGGCTTGATATTAGAAGGATAGTCACCCGGAAAGCAGCACTCGAGATAGGTTTTCATGAATCCATCTTGAGAGCTTGATTGGACAATTGTGATGTAAATTCTTGGACGTGATGGATATAAAGTAGTGTTTTATAAACGACTTCATGATACTTTAAAATTTCCACGAAAGAAGAAGCTTTTGTTTATAATAAAGATATTGTAATGAAACTACATTAGCTCCCACGTCGGATTTTGCTTTTATACTTCTAAATGTATTGTTTCTGATGTTAGGTCAACAAACTTTGCAAATATATGTAAAATTAAACCGACAGAAAACAGCAGCGCGACGTTCATAAAATTATATTATTTTCATAAGACCTGTTCCAGTCAGCATCTACTGATATTTACATAAAGGAGGGTGTATTTAGTGACCCCCCCCCTGTATAACATGTACTGATATAACAATAAAGGAAGGTGTATTTAGTGAATCGAGTGGACTATAACCTGGTCTGACATTATCAATGGAAGTATCAAAAGTCCTTGATTAAGAAAAATCATAATATCAAGAAATAGTTGTTCTTGAAACGTTGTTTAGTTGTAGGTAATATTGTAATTCTGTCATTATCACCTAGCCTAACACTACTTTTACTTGGTCGGATGAGGTTTCATGACCTGCCATGAAATGACCTTGATGCAGAAGTATGTGTCAGGTCATATTGGCCCGACGTGATTGCTTAAGGGTTAATTCGAAAAAGAAGAACTTTTTAATGGAAAATAACCACGATCGAATTGGGAATATTAGCTCCCACATCGGATTTTGCTTTTATACTTTAAAATGTATTGTTTCTGATATTATTTCAACAAATTATGCAAATATATGTAAAATAAAACTTGTCCAATTAGATCAGCGTACTCTAATTCGTAATTATGCCATAAATGGTTGGTGCACTTAAGGGTTGTTATACTTTACACATATTTATTATATGTTGAGATATATTAAAAAAATAATTCAGCTTATAATAAAATAGGTTCAAAAGTAAAAAAGAAGTAAAAAGAAAAAAGTGAAAAAGAAAAGTAAGGCATTGATTAGTCTTCCTCACGGAATACGTCTCGAATCGTACCAAGAGGGTAACATTTTCATTGCTAATTTAATTTGCTAACATGTCTCACGAGCCTATTTTTTAAAATAAGCATGAATTCCATTAAGGAAGGTTGATTTAGTGAATCGAGTGGACTATGGCCTGGTATGACCTTATCAATGGAAGTATCAAAAGTCCTTCATTATGAAAAATGAGAATATCAAGAAATTGTTGTTCTTGAAACGTAATATCCAACCAGAATTTAATTATTAGTCGAATTGTATCATTTCATAAAGGTGGCAATATAATAATTTTGTCATTATAACCTACAGAGAAAATGCTAATGGAGGTAGCCCAGAAATAAACTAGGCTTAGACAAGGCTGGCTTAATGCAATCTTGGACTATATGTTGCATAGCGATTGAAATTATCCCCTTGAACGATGGGATCGGGTATCGAAAATTTAAACGATTATTAAGTTCATGAATACAACATGGAACCGTGAAAGGATAATGTATGTCAGTGCTATTATCATTTTTTCGACGCATCTCCGATTCGATCTGGAAATAAAGAATTATACTATATAATATATAGACCAGGTGGGGGATGCAGTGAAGAAGACATTTTTTTTGTTTTTCTACCGATTCCTCAGCAGCATAAGAATAGTGCTGTGGGCAGTTTAATGCTTACTCGAGGACGGAGATGATTTAGAATACTTTAACTAAATAAAAAAGAGAAAAACTAGTTTAGGAAACTATATGCGATCAAAATATGAGATAATGTAAACAATAACATTGCACCCGTTAAAAAGGTTTTTTATTTTCTCCAGGTTATCATGTCGGAAATCTCAGTAATTATTAATTCGAAAAAGAAGAACTTCTTTATGGAGAACAACCACGATCGAATTGGGAATATTAGCTCCTACGTCGGATTTTGCTTTTATACTTCAAAATGTATTGTTTCTGATATTATTTCAACAAATTATGCAAATATATGTAAAATAAAACTTGTCCAATTAGATCTGCGTACTCTAATTCGTAATTATGCCATAAATGGTTGGTGCACTTAACGGTTGTTATACTTTACAAATATTTATTATATGTTGAGATATATTAAAAAAATAATTCAGCTTATAATAAAATAGATTCAAAAGTAAAAAAGAAGTAAAAAGAAAAAAGTGAAAAAGAAAAGTAAGGCATTGATTAGTCTTCCTCACGGAATACATCTCGAATCGTACCAAGAGGGTAACATTTTCATTGCTAATTTAATTTACTAACATGTCTCACGAGCCTATTTTTTAAAATAAGCATGAATTCCATTAAGGAAGGTTGATTTAGTGAATCGAGTGGACTATGGCCAGGTCTGACCTTATCAATGGAAGTATCAAAAGTCCTTCATTATGAAAAATGAGAATATCAAGAAATTGTTGTTCTTGAAACGTAATATCCAACCAGAATTTAATTATTAGTCGAATTGTATCATTTCATAAAGATGGCAATATAATAATTTTGTCATTATAACCTACAGAGAAAATGCTAATGGAGGTAGCCCAGAAAACAAATCATTTGTCGACATAGGCCAATATGACAGGCTAAACCTGCAAAATTAGGTCGGAACATGAGGTCCTAACCAAGATAACAGGGGACTAAAAAGGAAGTGTGGGAAATAGTGTGAATACGTGGAATGGCGAATGAAAAAAATCATACAGAGTAATAGGGTAAGATGCCTTCATCGGCCATTTCGGAACTTCAAAAGTTGCAAAGGAGATCAATGACAGGAAAAAAACTTGAGTCGATGGGCGAAGGGCTGTTAAATACAGCTCGCGGCTTGATATTAGAAGGATAGTCACCCGGAAAGCAGCACTCGAGATAGGTTTTCATGAATCCATCTTGAGAGCTAGATTGGACAATTGTGATGTAAATTCTTGGACGTGATGGATATAAAGTAGTGTTTTATAAACGACTTCATGATACTTTAAAATTTCCACGAAAGAAGAAGCTTTTGTTTATAATAAAGATATTGTAATGAAACTACATTAGCTCCCACGTCGGATTTTGCTTTTATACTTCTAAATGTATTGTTTCTGATGTTAGGTCAACAAACTTTGCAAATATATGTAAAATTAAACCGACAGAAAACAGTAGCGCGACGTTCATAAAATTATATTATTTTCATAAGACCTGTTCCAGTCAGCATCTACTGATATTTACATAAAGGAGGGTGTATTTAGTGACCCCCCCCCCCCTGTATAACATGTACTGATATAACAATAAAGGAAGGTGTATTTAGTGAATCGAGTGGACTATAACCTGGTCTGACATTATCAATGGAAGTATCAAAAGTCCTTGATTAAGAAAAATCATAATATCAAGAAATAGTTGTTCTTGAAACGTTGTTTAGTTGTAGGTAATATTGTAATTCTGTCATTATCACCTAGCCTAACACTACTTTTACTTGGTCGGATAAGGAAGGTTTACTCAACAACGGTAAGGAAAGCCTTAGCACACTGCTGTGACTGATTGGGCAATCATCTGATGACCGGGCGATGGGGCCGCCATCTCCCTACGCCTTAGTTGTATGAACATTAGCTGACCTAATACATTGAAGGAGTTTCTGTTGTAATGAGTGCTAACGTCGAATAATTTAACGAATTAAGAATAAATTAACTGACAATTGCCAATCTTATTTTAATAGAACAGGGAGCACCAGTAGTCCATGACGTCACAGAATCAGCTGTCACTAAAATGGCTAGTGCACTTAAGGGTTGTTATTTTTTACTTTGATTTAGTTTCAATAGTGTTAGAACTGTAATGCAATGGTAGAGGGATCCTCCACTTTGAAAAACGGCTCGTATTATATATGTGAAGAGGAAATGGTTCAGGGATAAACAGGCGGTGGAGTCAACCCTATAAAAATGAAAAACGTGGAGGGGATGGATTTCCAGTAAAAGTATTCAAATTTGTATAATCCTTTCGAAAAGAGTGGATACTACATGGAGTGGCAGAAACTACATGGAGGTCGAAGCCATGATAGATAAAAAAGATTTATTAGAACTTTGCCACCAGAAGGCGTCGGAAAGAAAGAATAGACGATGGCCGCTACGTTATTTCTACTGAAGATTTTCAGGTTGCCAGAAGAAAGATCGATCAGTAGCGGCGGTGTAGCGACGTATAAGAATGAGTGCACTAACTCGAAGTGGGAGCACTAGAATAATGACAAAAAATGATATATACAGCAAAAAAAATAGTTGGTTTATAAATAGAGGACCAAACAGACCGATGAGAAGAACAAAGAGCTGGGGAACCGGTGGCCGGGTGGATAAAACACTCTAGGAGACTATTTCTCAGCTAACATTGGCCTGCCAGAGAAAGAGGAATATTAAGATGCAATTTGGAAATATCTGTAGTAGGCACGACATGTTGCGAGACTATATCGAACAATATATCACCCAAGTATAATGTTGGGTAAAATAAAGTTCACACTAGACACAGAAATGTCTAGAAGTGTTAAAATTCGAAAACGGTTGGTTTTTTAGTTAAGGAAAGGCCGGAATGGTTGTAGCTGAAGATGAACCTAAAGGTTGAAAGCACGTCTGCCCAGAAAAAATATCGAGAATCAGTAGCGGTGGCGTAGCGACGTATAAGGATGAGTGCACTAACTCGAAGTGGGAGCACTAGAATAATGAAAAAATTCATATTATATTATATTTAAATTTATGAGTTTAATGATTATTTCGTTAATGACGTTACGTAACGGATCCTGATATTGTTACAGAAAGAAATTGGTCTGAAATTGGATCGCCATGTACTTGTAGAAGCTGCCATGGTTATAAACGATTGGAAGGTATTAGCGAAAGAGATGTCCTGTACTCCCTAATTATCACCTACGGAAGAAAGGATAGGTTAAGTAGCTCGAAAAAAAAATCATCTTTTGACGCAGACCAATGTCAGTCCGACAACTGCGAAATTGAATATGATTTTAGTAGAACCAGGAACACCAGTAGTCCATGACGTCACAGAATCAGCTGTCACTAAAATGGCTAGTGCGTATAAGGGTTTTTATTGTTTACTTTGATGTTAACATTATTTCATGTAGTTTCCTAAGAGTTAAAACTGGGATGCAATGGTCGAGGGATCATCCAGTTTGATAAACGACTCGTATTACATTGGAGAAGAGGAAATTGTTCTGGGACAAATGAGAAAATAACAGACAATAATAAATATTTAAAACTATAAAATACAACTTGAAATGAGCTTATTCAATCACCGGCCTTAAAATTAAAATATGTCCGAATTTGACCCGGAGGAGTCAACCCTATAAAAATGGAATTTCAGTAAAGGAAACAATGGCACATATTATAAACCATTAGAAGGCTATTAGCAAAAAAGATGTACTACTCTCTCTAATTATCACCTACAGATAACTATTGATAACAGATTGAGGAGGCCCAGAAAAAAAGTCATCTTTCGACACAGGCCCATAAATGATGAGCTATTCGATTTATTTCACTTGTAAATGTAAACAATACTACTACTACTACCGTAAAAAGTACTAACAAATGTTAACGTTAATTAGGTATTAATTTTATTGTCAGCGTACTGTTCCCCCAACCTGGAAGGCCAGTGGCTATCTGCGGTACTATGACCGGGCGATGGGGCCGCCACCTCCCTACGCCTTAGTTGTATGAACATTAGCTGGCCTAATATATTGAAGGAGTTTCTGTTGTAATGAGTGCTAAAGTCGAATAATTTAAGGAATTAAGAATAAATTAACTGACAACTGCCAATCTTATTTTAATAGAACAGGGAGCACCAGTAGTCCATGACGTCACAGAATCAGCTGTCACTAAAATGGCTAGTGCACTTAAGGGTTGTTATTTTTTACTTTGATGTAGTTTCAATAGTGTTAGAACTGTAATGCAATGTTAGAGGGATTCTCCACTTTGAAAAACGACTCGTATTATATAAGTGAAGAGAAAATGATTCGGGGATAAACAGGCGGTGGGAGTCAACCCTATAAAAATGAAAAACGTGGAGGGGATGGATTTCCAGTAAAAGTATTCAAATTTGTATAATTCTTTCGAAAAGAGTGGATACTATATGGAGTGGCAGAAAATACAAAGAGGTCGAAGCCAGTGGTTTATTAATATAGATAGCTTTTGGAGAGTGCTCGTTTGGTCCCCATTGTGAACGGTTATGTATGATATCAATAATTAAGTGCATATGAATGAATAAATGAATGAAAATATAACTTTATTCTGGGACAGGGAAGTACATATCAGTAAGTGCAAAAAATAAGTTATTACTGCTTTATAGAATTCCATTTTAACTGAATTGAACTACATTGCGATTTAAAAACAGTTTAAAATCTTAGTAGTATGCTAAAGTCGAGGTTTAAGTTTATTTTGATGGCATTGTCTATGATATGGAGAGAATTCATTAATGCCTTGGTATCTAAAGTTGCTCTATTGCTCAGTTTTTCACCCCGAGAAATAAAAGATAAGGAAGCAGATCTTCACCAGAGCTTAAAATTGAGGAAAACAAGCTTAAAAGAAAAAAAACTACCATACAAGATTCATAGGAAGTGGAGGGGGTGCCTTAAGCAAAATGTTGCTAAACGACATTTGAGACATGTTAGATCGTATATTAAGTGAAAGACTTTAAAATATTGTAACCAAATCAGACGTGTTCTGATTAGAATAAATCATAAAAGGTCATTTAAGCAAAAATTTAAAGCTTAAATAAGAGGAGAACATTGTACCGAAGGAAGATACTAGTATTTAAAAAACAGATTTCGATAGATTTACCATAGGCACTAATAAAAATGGCACGAATGAAGTCAAAGATCTTTGCCAAACCCTCTTAGGTTTAGAAAACGTTTTAATAAATGAAACTTATTTCCTACGGTCGCCAAAAGGCAAAAATAATTATAACAGAAACATATAGGTGTAGAGATGATTTTCCATGAACAATACATTTCACAAAGGGCGAGGTATTGTTGTAATTCAATTTATTGCACAATATTCCAACATTGGAATTTTTTTTTCTGCCTACTCTTTAGCAGCATAAGAATAGAGATGTGGGCAGTTTAATGCATAGTCGTGGAAGGAAAGGATTTAGAATTGAAGTATTTTAAATACAAAATACAAAAACCTTATTACGAAAAATATATATGATTAATATTATGAAATATTATAAACTTCGAATTTTACATATATAAAAAAATATACCAAGCTATAACGAGTGATCATTAATTGTTTAATTTCCAATGCCCAAAAAAAAGAATGTACCTACATAATGCAATGAATGTACTGGCTTAATGCAATCTTGGACTATATGCTGCTTGCTTAAACGTTGGTGTCAGGTATCGATAATTTAAACTATTATTAATTCCATGAATACAACATGTAATCGTGAAGGGAATGCATCCTGTTATGATTTAAATTTATTTGATTTTTTGGTTTAAATAAACAACAATATAACATCAAATCAATTATTTGAAAATCGTGTAGGGTTTTCCGATTTCATGAGAAGTGGATCTCATTATAAACGATTGGAAGGCTTTTAGCGAATGAGGTCTCCTTTACTCTCTAATTATCACCTACGAACAAAACGATAGGTCAACTAGCGCGAAAAAAAAAAACCCATCTTTTGACGCAGACCAATATCAGGCCGACAACTGCCAAATTGATTCGGATTTCAATCAAACCGGGAGCAACAGTAGTCCACGACGACCGAAAATACGCTGTCACTTATATATAAATATCACATAAAAAATAGAAAAAGTTGTGCTAACAAATGTTAATGTTAATGTTAATTTAATATTCATTTTTTTGTCAGTGAACAGTTCTCCCAACCTGGAGGGCCAGTGTTATTCTATACTCTATGGTCACAAACGTTGTACATTGTACGTACGTTGTACGTTGTACGTTGTACAAAAAAAAAAAACCCATCTTTTGACGCAGACCAATATCAGGCCGACAACTGCCAAATTGATTCGGATTTCAATCAAACCGGGAGCAACAGTAGTCCACGACGACCGGAAATACGCTGTCACTTATATATAAATATCACATAAAAAATAGAAAAAGTTGTGCTAACAAATGTTAATGTTAATGTTAATTTAATATTAATTTTTTTGTCAGTGAACAGTTCTCCCAACCTGGAGGGCCAGTGTTATTCTATACTCTATGGTCACAAACGTTGTACATAGTTTTAGAAAACACATGTATCGCTCTCCGATTCGATCGGAAAATAAAGAATTATAATAAATAATATATAGACCAGGTGGGGATGGAGTGTGGAAGACTTTTTTTTTTGTTTTACTACCGATTTCTCAGCAGCATAAGAATAGTGATGTGGGCAGTTTAATGCATAGTCTAGGACGGAGAGGATTTAGAATACTTAAACTAAATACAAAAGAGAAAAACTACGTTACGAAACTATATGCGATCAAAATATGAGATAATGTGAACAATAGAATTACACCCGTTAAAAAAGTCATTTCTTTTCTCCAGGTTATTATGTCGGATATCTCAGTAATTATTAACCCTTAAGCAATCACCTCCCATGAAATGACCTTGAAGCAGAAGTATGTGTCAGGTCATATTGACCCGACGTGATTGCTTAATGGTTAATTCGAAAAAGAAGAACTTCTTTATGGAGAACAACCACGATCGAATTGGGAATATTAGCTCCTACGTCGGATTTTGCTTTTATACTTCAAAATGTATTGTATCTGATATTATGTCAACAAGTTATGCAAATATATGTAAAATAAAACTTGTCCAATTAGATCTGCGTACTCTAATTCGTAATTATGCCATAAATGGTTGGTGCACTTAAGGGTTGTTATACTTTACACATATTTATTATATGTTGAGATATATTAAAAAAATAATTCAGCTAATAATAAAATAGATTCAAAAGTAAAAAAGAAGTAAAAAGAAAAAAGTGAAAAAGAAAAGTAAGGCATTGATTAGTCTTCCTCACGGAATACATCTCGAATCGTACCAAGAGGGTAACATTTTCATTGCTAATTTAATTTACTAACATGTCTCCCGAGCCTATTTTTTAAAATAAGCATGAATTCCATAAAGGAAGGTTGATTTAGTGAATCGAGTGGACTATGGCCTGGTCTGACCTTATCAATGGAAGTATCAAAAGTCCTTCATTATGAAAGATGAGAATATCAAGAAATTGTTGTTCTTGAAACGTAATATCTAACCAGAATTTAAGTATTAATCGAATTTTATCATTTCATAAAGGTGGTAATATAATAATATTGTCATTATAACTTTATTTATTCTTATGGTTACAAACGTTGTACATAATTTTAGAAAACCCATGTATCGCTCTCCGATTCGATCTGGAAATAAAGAATTATACTATATAATATATAGACCAGGTGGGGGATGCAGTGTAGAAGACATTTTTTTTGTTTTTCTACCGATTCCTCAGCAGCATAAGAATAGTGCTGTAGGCAGTTTAATGCTTACTCGACGAAGGAGATGATTTAGAATACTTTAACTAAATACAAAAGAGAAAAACTACGTTACGAAACTAAATGCGATCAAAATATGAGATAATGTGAACAATAGAATTGCACCCGTTAAAAAGGTTTTTTATTTTCTCCAGGTTATTATGTCGGAAATCTCAGTAATTATTAATTCGAAAAAGAAGAACTTCTTAATGGAGAACAACCACGATCGAATTGGGAATATTAGCTCCCACATCGGATTTTGCTTTTATACTTCAAAATGTATTGTTTCTGATATTATTTCAACAAATTATGCAAATATATGTAAAATAAAACTTGTCCAATTAGATCTGCGTACTCTAATTCGTAATTATGCCATAAATGGTTGGTGCACTTAAGGGTTGTTATACTTTACACATATTTATTATATGTTGAGATATATTAAAAAAATAATTCAGCTTATAATAAAATAGGTTCAAAAGTAAAAAAGAAAAGTAAGGCATTGATTAGTCTTCCTCACGGTATCCATCTCGAAACGTACCAAGAGGGTAACATTTTCATTGCTAATTTAATTTACTAACATGTCTCACGAGCCTATTTCTTAAAATAAGCATGAATTCCATAAAGGAAGGTTGATTTAGTGAATCGAGTGGACTATGGCCTGGTCTGACCTTATCAATGGAAGTATCAAAAGTCCTTCATTATGAAAAATGAGAATATCAAGAAATTGTTGTTCTTGAAACGTAATATCCAACCAGAATTTAATTATTAGTCGAATTGTATCATTTCATAAAGATGGCAATATAATATTTTTTTGTCATTATAACCTACAGAGAAAATGCTAATGGAGGTAGCCCAGAAAACAAATCATTTGTCGACATAGGCCAATATGAAAGGCTAAACCTGCAAAATTAGGTCGAAACATGAGGTCCTAACCAAGATAACAGGGGACTAAAAAGGAAGTTTGGGAAATAGTGTGAATACGTGGAATGGCGAATGAAAAAAATCATACAGAGTAATAGGGTAAGATGCCTTCATCGGCCATTTCGGAACTTCAAAAGTTGCAAAGGAGATCAATGACAGGAAAAAAACTTGAGTCGATGGGCGAAGGGCTGTTAAATACAGCTCGCGGCTTGATATTAGAAGGATTGTCACCCGGAAAGCAGCACTCGAGATAGGTTTTCATGAATCCATCTTGTGAGCTAGATTGGACAATTGTGATGTAAATGCACCACGTTTTCTTGGACTTTGTTTATAATAAAGATATTGTAATGAAACTATATTAGCTCCCACGTCGGATTTTGCTTTTATACTTCTAAATGTATTGTTTCTGATGTTAGGTCAACAAACTTTGCAAATATATGTAAAATTAAACCGACAGAAAACAGTAGCGCGACGTTCATAAAATTATATTATTTTCATAAGACCTGTTCCAGTCAGCATCTACTGATATTTACATAAAGGAGGGTGTATTTAGTGACCCCCCCCCCCCTGTATAACATGTACTGATATAACAATAAAGGAAGGTGTATTTAGTGAATCGAGTGGACTATAACCTGGTCTGACATTATCAATGGAAGTATCAAAAGTCCTTGATTAAGAAAAATCATAATATCAAGAAATAGTTGTTCTTGAAACGTTGTTTAGTTGTAGGTAATATTGTAATTCTGTCATTATCACCTAGCCTAACACTACTTTTACTTGGTCGGATGAGGAAGGTTTACTCAACAACGGTAAGGAAAGCCTTAGCACACTGCTGTGACTGATTGGGCAATCATCTGATGACCGGGCGATGGGGCCGCCATCTCCCTACGCCTTAGTTGTATGAACATTAGCTGACCTAATACATTGAAGGAGTTTCTGTTGTAATGAGTGCTAACGTCGAATAATTTAACGAATTAAGAATAAATTAACTGACAACTGCCAATCTTATTTTAATAGAACAGGGAGCACCAGTAGTCCATGACGTCACAGAATCAGCTGTCACTAAAATGGCTAGTGCACTTAAGGGTTGTTATTTTTTACTTTGATTTAGTTTCAATAGTGTTAGAACTGTAATGCAATGGTAGAGGGATCCTCCACTTTGAAAAACGGCTCGTATTATATATGTGAAGAGGAAATGGTTCAGGGATAAACAGGCGGTGGAGTCAACCCTATAAAAATGAAAAACGTGGAGGGGATGGATTTCCAGTAAAAGTATTCAAATTTGTATAATCCTTTCGAAAAGAGTGGATACTACATGGAGTGGCAGAAACTACATGGAGGTCGAAGCCATGATAGATAAAAAAGATTTATTATAACATTGCCACCAGAAGGCGTCGGAAAGAAAGAAGAGACGATGGCCGCTACGTTATTTCTACTGAAGATTTTCAGGTTGCCAGAAGAAAGATCGATCAGTAGCGGCGGTGTAGCGACGTATAAGAATGAGTGCACTAACTCGAAGTGGGAGCACTAGAATAATGAAAAAATTCATATTATATTATATTTAAATTTATGAGTTTAATGATTATTTCGTTAATGACGTTATGTAACGGATCCTGATATTGTTACAGAAAGAAATTGGTCTGAAATTGGATCGCCATGTACTAGTAGAAGCTGCCATGGTTATAAACGATTGGAAAGTATTAGCGAAAGAGATGTCCTGTACTACCTAATTATCACCTACGGAAGAAAGGATAGGTTAAGTAGCTCGAAAAAAAATCATCTTTTGACGAAGACCAATATCAGTCCGACAACTGCGAAATTGAATCTGATTTTAGTAGAACCAGGAACACCAGTAGTCCATGACGTCACAGAATCAGCTGTCACTAAAATGGCTAGTGCGTATAAGGGTTTTTATTGTTTACTTTGATGTTAACATTATTTCATGTAGTTTCCTAAGAGTTAAAACTGGGATGCAATGGTCGAGGGATCATCCAGTTTGATAAACGACTCGTATTACATTGGAGAAGAGGAAATTGTTCTGGGACAAATGAGAAAATAACAGACAATAATAAATATTTAAAACTATAAAATACAACTTGAAATGAGCTTATTCAATCACCGGCCTTAAAATTAAAATATGTCCGAATTTGACCCGGAGGAGTCAACCCTATAAAAATGGAATTTCAGTAAAGGAAACAATGGCACATATTATAAACCATTAGAAGCTATTAGCAAAAAAGATGTACTACTCTCTCTAATTATCATCTACAGATAACTATTGATAACAGATTGAGGAGGCCCAGAAAAAAAGTCATCTTTCGACACAGGCCCATAAATGATGAGCTATTCGATTTATTTCACTTGTAAATGTAAACAATACTACTACTACTACCGTAAAAAGTACTAACAAATGTTAACGTTAATTAGGTATTAATTTTATTGTCAGCGTACTGTTCCCCCAACCTGGAGGGCCAGTGGCTATCTGCGGTACTATGACCGGGCGATGGGGCCGCCACCTCCCTACGCCTTAGTTGTATGAACATTAGCTGGCCTAATATATTGAAGGAGTTTCTGTTGTAATGAGTGCTAAAGTCGAATAATTTAAGGAATTAAGAATAAATTAACTGACAACTGCCAATCTTATTTTAATAGAACAGGGAGCACCAGTAGTCCATGACGTCACAGAATCAGCTGTCACTAAAATGGCTAGTGCACTTAAGGGTTGTTATTTTTTACTTTGATGTAGTTTCAATAGTGGTAGAACTGTAATGCAATGTTAGAGGGATTCTCCACTTTGAAAAACGACTCGTATTATATAAGTGAAGAGAAAATGATTCGGGGATAAACAGGCGGTGGGAGTCAACCCTATAAAAATGAAAAACGTGGAGGGGATGGATTTCCAGTAAAAGTATTCAAATTTGTATAATTCTTTCGAAAAGAGTGGATACTATATGGAGTGGCAGAAAATACAAAGAGGTCGAAGCCAGTGGTTTATTAATATAGATAGCTTTTGGAGAGTGCTCGTTTGGTCCCCATTGTGAACGGTTATGTATGATATCAATAATTAAGTGCATATGAATGAATAAATGAATGAAAATATAACTTTATTCTGGGACAGGGAAGTACATATCAGTAAGTGCAAAAAATAAGTTATTACTGCTTTATAGAATTCCATTTTAACTGAATTGAACTACATTGCGATTTAAAAACAGTTTTAAATCTTAGTTGTATGCTAAAGTCGAGGTTTAAGTTTATTTTGATGGCATTGTCTATGATATGGAGAGAATTCATTAATGCCTTGGTATCTAAAGTTGCTCTATTGCTCAGTTTTTCACCCCGAGAAATAAAAGATAAGGAAGCAGATCTTCACCAGAGCTTAAAATTGAGGAAAACAAGCTTAAAAGAAAAAAAACTACCATACAAGATTCATAGGAAGTGGAGGGGGTGCCTTAAGCAAAATGTTGCTAAACGACATTTGAGACATGTTAGATCGTATATTAAGTGAATGATTTTAAAATATTGTAACCAAATCAGACGTGTTCGGATTAGAATAAATCATAAAAGGTCATTTAAGCAAAAATTTAAAGCTTAAATAAGAGGAGAACATTGTACCGAAGGAAGATACTAGTATTTAAAAAACAGATTTCGATAGATTTACCATAGGCACTAATAAAAATGGTACGAATGAAGTCAAAGATCTTTGCCAAATCCTCTTAGGTTTAGAAAACGTTTTAATAAATGAAACTTATTTCCTACGGTCGCCAAAACGCAAAAATAATTATAACAGAAACATATAGGTGTAGAGATGATTTTCCATGAACAATACATTTCACAAAGGGCGAGGTATTGTTGTAATTCAATTTATTGCACAATATTCCAACATGGAATTTTTTTTTCTGCCTACTCTTTAGCAGCATAAGAATAGAGATGTGGGCAGTTTAATGCATAGTCGTGGAAGGAAAGGATTTAGAATTGAAGTATTTTAAATACAAAATACAAAAACCTTATTACGAAAAATATATATGATTAATATTATGAAATATTATAAACTTCGAATTTTACATATATAAAAAAATATACCAAGCTATAACGAGTGATCATTAATTGTTTAATTTCCAATGCCCAAAAAAAAGAATGTACCTACATAATGCAATGAATGTACTGGCTTAATGCAATCTTGGACTATATGCTGCTTGCTTAAACGTTGGTGTCAGGTATCGATAATTTAAACTATTAATAATTCCATGAATACAACATGTAATCGTGAAGGGAATGCATCCTGTTATGATTTAAATTTATTTGATTTTTTGGTTTAAATAAACAACAATATAACATCAAATCAATTATTTGAAAATCGTGTAGGGTTTTCCGATTTCATGAGAAGTGGGTCTCATTATAAACGATTGGAAGGCTTTTAGCGAATGAGGTCTCCTTTACTCTCTAATTATCACCTACGAACAAAACGATAGGTCAACTAGCGCGAAAAAAAAAAAAAAACCCATCTTTTGACGCAGACCAATATCAGGCCGACAACTGCCAAATTGATTCGGATTTCAATCAAACCGGGAGCAACAGTAGTCCACGACGACCGAAAATACGCTGCCACTTAAATGGTTGGTGTACTTAAGGGATAAATGAGAAAAAAACAGAAAAAAATAAATTTTTAAAACTATAAAATACGATTTGGAATGAGCTTCTTCAATCACCGGTCTTAAAATTAAAATTAAATTATGTCCGAATTAGACCCGGAGTGGTCAACCCTTTAAAAATGATGAATGTGGAGTGGACTCATCAAACCAATAGAAGGCTATTAGCGAAAAGATGTACTGTTCTCTCTAATTATCACCTAAAGATTGATAACAGAATGAGGAGGCCCAGAAAAAAAAAATCTTTCGACACAGGCCCATAAATGATTCTTTTTATTTTAGTTGTACATATAAAAAATAGAAAAAGTTGTGCAAACAAATGTTAATGTTAATTTAATATTCATTTTATTGTCAGTGAACAGTTCTCCCAACCTGGAGGGCCAGTGTTATTCTATACTCTATGGTCACAAACGTTGTACATAGTTTTAGAAAACCCATGTATCGCTCTCCGATTCTATCGGAAAATAAAGAATTATAATAAATGATATATAGACCAGGTGGGGATGCAGTGTGGAAGACTTTTTTTTGTTTTGTTTTTTACCGATTTCTCAGCAGCATAAGAATAGTGATGTGGGCAGTTTAATGCATAGTCAAGGACGGAGAGGATTTAGAATACTTTAACTAAATACAAAAGAGAAAAACAACGTTACGAAACTATAAGCAATCAAAATATGAGATAATGTGAACAATAGAATTACACCCGTTAAAAATGTCATTTCTTTTCTCCAGGTAATTATGTCGGAAATCTCAGTAATTATTAACCCTTAAGCAATCGCCTGCCATGAAATGACCTTGAAGGAGAAGTATGTGTCAGGTCATATTGACCCGACGTGATTGCTTAAGGGTTAATTCGAAAAAGAAGAACTTCTTTATGGAGAACAACAACGATCGAATTGGGAATATTAGCTCCCACGTCAGATTTTGCTTTTATACTTCTAAATGTATTGTATCTGATATTAGGTCAACAATATTAGCTGACCTGAAATATTGAAAGAGTTGCTGTTGTAATGTAAACGAATAAACGAATTAAGATCTGGTCACACATGACCGATACACGCCCGTGCTGCGGGTTGGCTATGTGTGACGAGACCTGTATGAACTAGGGGTGCCTCTTATATGAGTCTGTACACCTTGTTTGTCAAATGTTACAACATAGAGTATAGAATAACATGTTATTCTATGGTTACAAACGTTGTACATAATTTTAGAAAACCCATGTATCGTTCTCCGATTCGATCTGGAAATAAAGAATTATACTATATAATATATAGACCAGGTGGGGGATGCAGTGTAGAAGACATTTTTTTTTGTTTTTCTACCGATTCCTCTGCAGCATGAGTGAAAAATAGAATTATACCCGTTAAAAATGTCATTTCTTTTCTCCAGGCTATTATGTCGGAAGTTTCAGTAATTATTAATTCGAAAAAGAAGAACATCTTTATGGAGAATAACCACGATCGAATTGGGAATATTAGCTCCCACATCGGATTTTGCTTTTATACTTCAAAATGTATTGTTTCTGATATTATTTCAACAAATTATGCAAATATATGTAAAATAAATATTAGTCGAATTGTATCATTTCATAAAGGTGGCAATATAATAATTTTGTCATTATAACCTACAGAGAAAATGCTAAGCCTTAGCACACTGCTGTGACTGATTGGGCAATCATCTGATGACCGGGCGATGGGGCCGCCATCTCCCTACGCCTTAGTTGTATGAACATTAGCTGACCTAATACATTGAAGGAGTTTCTGTTGTAATGAGTGCTAACGTCGAATAATTTAACGAATTAAGAATAAATTAACTGACAATTGCCAATCTTATTTTAATAGAACAGGGAGCACCAGTAGTCCATGACGTCACAGAATCAGCTGTCACTAAAATGGCTAGTGCACTTAAGGGTTGTTATTTTTTACTTTGATTTAGTTTCAATAGTGTTAGAACTGTAATGCAATGGTAGAGGGATCCTCTACTTTGAAAAACGGCTCGTATATATGTGAAGAGGAAATGGTTCAGGGATAAACAGGCGGTGGAGTCAACCCTATAAAAATGAAAAACGTGGAGGGGATGGATTTCCAGTAAAAGTATTCAAATTTGTATAATCCTTTCGAAAAGAGTGGATACTACATGGAGTGGCAGAAACTACATGGAGGTCGAAGCCATGATAGATAAAAAAGATTTATTAGAACTTTGCCACCAGAAGGCGTCGGAAAGAAAGAAGAGACGATGGCCGCTACGTTATTTCTACTGAAGATTTTCAGGTTGCCAGAAGAAAGATCGATCAGTAGCGGCGGTGTAGCGACGTATAAGAATGAGTGCACTAACTCGAAGTGGGAGCACTAGAATAATGACAAAAAATGATATATACAGCAAAAAAAATAGTTGGTTTATAAATAGAGGACCAAACAGACCGATGAGAAGAACAAAGAGCTGGGGAACCGGTGGCCGGGTGGATAAAACACTCTAGGAGACTATTTCTCAGCAAACATTGGGCTGCCAGAGAAAGAGGAATATTAAGATGCAATTTGGAAATATCTGCAGTAGGCACGACATGTTGCGAGACTATATCGAACAATATATCACCCAAGTATAATGTTGGGTAAAATAAAGTTCACACTAGACACAGAAATGTCTAGAAGTGGTAAAATTCGAAAACGGTTGGTTTTTTAGTTGAGGAAAGGCCGGACCGGTTGTAACTGAAGATGTACCTAAAGGTTGAAAGCACGTCTGCCCAGAAAAAAGATCGAGAATCAGTAGCGGTGGCGTAGCGACGTATAAGGATGAGTGCACTAACTCGAAGTGGGAGCACTAGAATAATGAAAAAATTCATATTATATTATATTTAAATTTATGAGTTTAATGATTATTTCGTTAATGACGTTATGTAACGGATCCTGATATTGTTACAGAAAGAAATTGGTCTGAAATTGGATCGCCATGTACTAGTAGAAGCTGCCATGGTTATAAACGATTGGAAAGTATTAGCGAAAGAGATGTCCTGTACTCCCTAATTATCACCTACGGAAGAAAGGATAGGTTAAGTAGCTCGAAAAAAAATCATCTTTTGACGAAGACCAATATCAGTCCGACAACTGCGAAATTGAATCTGATTTTAGTAGAACCAGGAACACCAGTAGTCCATGACGTCACAGAATCAGCTGTCACTAAAATGGCTAGTGCGTATAAGGGTTTTTATTGTTTACTTTGATGTTAACATTATTTCATGTAGTTTCCTAAGAGTTAAAACTGGGATGCAATGGTCGAGGGATCATCCAGTTTGATAAACGACTCGTATTACATTGGAGAAGAGGAAATTGTTCTGGGACAAATGAGAAAATAACAGACAATAATAAATATTTAAAACTATAAAATACAATTTGAAATGAGCTTATTCAATCACCGGCCTTAAAATTAAAATATGTCCGAATTTGACCCGGAGGAGTCAACCCTATAAAAATGGAATTTCAGTAAAGGAAACAATGGCACATATTATAAACCATTAGAAGGCTATTAGCAAAAAAGATGTACTACTCTCTCTAATTATCATCTACAGATAACTATTGATAACAGATTGAGGAGGCCCAGAAAAAAAGTCATCTTTCGACACAGGCCCATAAATGATGAGCTATTCGATTTATTTCACTTGTAAATGTAAACAATACTACTACTACTACCGTAAAAAGTACTAACAAATGTTAACGTTAATTAGGTATTAATTTTATTGTCAGCGTACTGTTCCCCCAACCTGGAGGGCCAGTGGCTATCTGCGGTACTATGACCGGGCGATGGGGCCGCCACCTCCCTACGCCTTAGTTGTATGAACATTAGCTGGCCTAATATATTGAAGGAGTTTCTGTTGTAATGAGTGCTAAAGTCGAATAATTTAAGGAATTAAGAATAAATTAACTGACAACTGCCAATCTTATTTTAATAGAACAGGGAGCACCAGTAGTCCATGACGTCACAGAATCAGCTGTCACTAAAATGGCTAGTGCACTTAAGGGTTGTTATTTTTTACTTTGATGTAGTTTCAATAGTGTTAGAACTGTAATGCAATGTTAGAGGGATTCTCCACTTTGAAAAACGACTCGTATTATATAAGTGAAGAGAAAATGATTCGGGGATAAACAGGCGGTGGGAGTCAACCCTATAAAAATGAAAAACGTGGAGGGGATGGATTTCCAGTAAAAGTATTCAAATTTGTATAATTCTTTCGAAAAGAGTGGATACTATATGGAGTGGCAGAAAATACAAAGAGGTCGAAGCCAGTGGTTTATTAATATAGATAGCTTTTGGAGAGTGCTCGTTTGGTCCCCATTGTGAACGGTTATGTATGATATCAATAATTAAGTGCATATGAATGAATAAATGAATGAAAATATAACTTTATTCTGGGACAGGGAAGTACATATCAGTAAGTGCAAAAAATAAGTTATTACTGCTTTATACAATTCCATTTTAACTGAATTGAACTACATTGCGATTTAAAAACAGTTTTAAATCTTAGTAGTATGCTAAAGTCGAGGTTTAAGTTTATTTTGATGGCATTGTCTATGATATGGAGAGAATTCATTAATGCCTTGGTATCTAAAGTTGCTCTATTGCTCAGTTTTTCACCCCGAGAAATAAAAGATAAGGAAGCAGATCTTCACCAGAGCTTAAAATTGAGGAAAACAAGCTTAAAAGAAAAAAAAACTACCATACAAGATTCATAGGAAGTGGAGGGGGTGCCTTAAGCAAAATGTTGCTAAACGACATTTGAGACATGTTAGATCGTATATTAAGTGAAAGATTTTAAAATATTGTAACCAAATCAGACGTGTTCGGATTAGAATAAATCATAAAAGGTCATTTAAGCAAAAATTTAAAGCTTAAATAAGAGGAGAACATTGTACCGAAGGAAGATACTAGTATTTAAAAAACAGATTTCGATAGATTTACCATAGGCACTAATAAAAATGGTACGAATGAAGTCAAAGATCTTTGCCAAATCCTCTTAGGTTTAGAAAACGTTTTAATAAATGAAACTTATTTCCTACGGTCGCCAAAACGCAAAAATAATTATAACAGAAACATATAGGTGTAGAGATGATTTTCCATGAACAATAAATTTCACAAAGGGCGAGGTATTGTTGTAATTCAATTTATTGCACAATATTCCAACATTGGAATTTTTTTTTCTGCCTACTCTTTAGCAGCATAAGAATAGAGATGTGGGCAGTTTAATGCATAGTCGTGGAAGGAAAGGATTTAGAATTGAAGTATTTTAAATACAAAATACAAAAACCTTATTACGAAAAATATATATGATTAATATTATGAAATATTATAAACTTCGAATTTTACATATATAAAAAAATATACCAAGCTATAACGAGTGATCATTAATTGTTTAATTTCCAATGCCCAAAAAAAAAGAATGTACCTACATAATGCAATAAATGTACTGGCTTAATGCAATCTTGGACTATATGCTGCTTGCTTAAACGTTGGTGTCAGGTACCGATAATTTAAACTATTATTAATTCCATGAATACAACATGTAATCGTGAAGGGAATGCATCCTGTTATGATTTAAATTTATTTGATTTTTTGGTTTAAATAAACAACAATATAACATCAAATCAATTATTTGAAAATCGTGTAGGGTTTTCCGATTTCATGAGAAGTGGGTCTCATTATAAACGATTGGAAGGCTTTTAGCGAATGAGGTCTCCTTTACTCTCTAATTATCACCTACGAACAAAACGATAGGTCAACTAGCGCGAAAAAAAAAAAACCCATCTTTTGACGCAGACCAATATCAGGCCGACAATTGCCAAATTGATTCGGATTTCAATCAAACCGGGAGCAACAGTAGTCCACGACGACCGAAAATACGCTGTCACTTATATATAAATGTCACATAAAAAATAGAAAAAGTTGTGCTAACAAATGTTAATGTTAATGTTAATTTAATATTCATTTTTTTGTCAGTGAACAGTTCTCCCAACCTGGAGGGCCAGTGTTATTCTATACTCTATGGTCACAAACGTTGTACATAGTTTTAGAAAACCCATGTATCGCTCTCCGATTCTATCGGAAAATAAAGAATTATAATAAATAATATATAGACCAGGTGGGGATGCAGTGTGGAAGACTTTTTTTTTTTTGTTTTTTTTTTTACCGATTTCTCAGCAGCATAAGAATAGTGATGTGGGCAATTTTATGCATAGTCAAGGACGGAGAGGATTTAGAATACTTTAACTAAATACAAAAGAGAAAAACTACGTTACGAAACTATATGCGATCAAAATATGAGATAATGTGAACAATAGAATTACACCCGTTAAAAATGTCATTTCGTTTCTCCAGGTTATTATGTCAGAAATCTCAGTAATTATTAACCCTTAAGCAATCACCTGCCATGAAATGACCTTGATGCAGAAGTATGTGTCAGGTCATATTGGCCCGACGTGATTGCTTAAGGGTTAATTCGAAAAAGAAGAACTTTTTAATGGAAAATAACCACGATCGAATTGGGAATATTAGCTCCCACATCGGATTTTGCTTTTATACTTTAAAATGTATTGTTTCTGATATTATTTCAACAAATTATGCAAATATATGTAAAATAAAACTTGTCCAATTAGATCTGCGTACTCTAATTCGTAATTATGTCATAAATGGTTGGTGCACTTAAGGGTTGTTATACTTTACACATATTTATTATATGTTGAGATATATTAAAAAAATAATTCAGCTTATAATAAAATAGGTTCAAAAGTAAAAAAGAAGTAAAAAGAAAAAAGTGAAAAAGAAAAGTAAGGCATTGATTAGTCTTCCTCACGGAATACGTCTCGAATCGTACCAAGAGGGTAACATTTTCATTGCTAATTTAATTTGCTAACATGTCTCACGAGCCTATTTTTTAAAATAAGCATGAATTCCATTAAGGAAGGTTGATTTAGTGAATCGAGTGGACTATGGCCTGGTATGACCTTATCAATGGAAGTATCAAAAGTCCTTCATTATGAAAAATGAGAATATCAAGAAATTGTTGTTCTTGAAACGTAATATCCAACCAGAATTTAATTATTAGTCGAATTGTATCATTTCATAAAGGTGGCAATATAATAATTTTGTCATTATAACCTACAGAGAAAATGCTAATGGAGGTAGCCCAGAAAAAAACTAGGCTTAGACAAGGCTGGCTTAATGCAATCTTGGACTATATGTTGCATAGCGATTGAAATTATCCCCTTGAACGATGGGATCGGGTATCGAAAATTTAAACGATTATTAAGTTCATGAATACAACATGGAACCGTGAAAGGATAATGTATGTCAGTGCTATTATCATTTTTTCGACGCATCTCCGATTCGATCTGGAAATAAAGAATTATACTATATAATATATAGACCAGGTGGGGGATGCAGTGAAGAAGACATTTTTTTTGTTTTTCTACCGATTCCTCAGCAGCATAAGAATAGTGCTGTGGGCAGTTTAATGCTTACTCGAGGACGGAGATGATTTAGAATACTTTAACTAAATAAAAAAGAGAAAAACTAGTTTAGGAAACTATATGCGATCAAAATATGAGATAATGTAAACAATAACATTGCACCCGTTAAAAAGGTTTTTTATTTTCTCCAGGTTATTATGTCGGAAATCTCAGTAATTATTAATTCGAAAAAGAAGAACTTCTTTATGGAGAACAACCACGATCGAATTGGGAATATTAGCTCCCACATCGGATTTTGCTTTTATACTTTAAAATGTATTGTTTCTGATATTATTTCAACAAATTATGCAAATATATGTAAAATAAAACTTGTCCAATTAGATCTGCGTACTCTAATTCGTAATTATGCCATAAATGGTTGGTGCACTTAAGGGTTGTTATACTTTACACATATTTATTATATGTTGAGATATATTAAAAAAATAATTCAGCTTATAATAAAATAGGTTCAAAAGTAAAAAAGAAAAGTAAGGCATTGATTAGTCTTCCTCACGGAATCCATCTCGAAACGTACCAAGAGGGTAACATTTTCATTGCTAATTTAATTTACTAACATGTCTCACGAGCCTATTCTTTAAAATAAGCATGAATTCCATAAAGGGAGGTTGATTTAGTGAATCGAGTGGACTATGGCCTGGTCTGACCTTATCAATGGAAGTATCAAAAGTCCTTCATTATGAAAAATGAGAATATCAAGAAATTGTTGTTCTTGAAACGTAATATCCAACCAGAATTTAATTATTAGTCGAATTGTATCATTTCATAAAGATGGCAATATAATAATTTTGTCATTATAACCTACAGAGAAAATGCTAATGGAGGTAGCCCAGAAAACAAATCATTTGTCGACATAGGCCAATATGACAGGCTAAACCTCTAAAATTAGGTCGAAACATGAGGTCCTAACCAAGATAACAGGGGACTAAAAAGGAAGTGTGGGAAATAGTGTGAATACTTAGAATGGCGAATGAAAAAAATCATACAGAGTAATAGGGTAAGATGCCTTCATCGGCCATTTCGGAACTTCAAAAGTTGCAAAGGAGATCAATGACAGGAAAACAACTTGAGTCGATGGGCGAAGGGCTGTTAAATACAGCTCGCGGCTTGATATTAGAAGGATAGTCACCCGGAAAGCAGCACTCGAGATAGGTTTTCATGAATCCATCTTGAGAGCTAGATTGGACAATTGTGATGTAAATTCTTGGACGTGATGGATATAAAGTAGTGTTTTATAAACGACTTCATGATACTTTAAAATTTCCACGAAAGAAGAAGCTTTTGTTTATAATAAAGATATTGTAATGAAACTACATTAGCTCCCACGTCGGATTTTGCTTTTATACTTCTAAATGTATTGTTTCTGATGTTAGGTCAACAAACTTTGCAAATATATGAAAAATTAAACCGACAGAAAACAGTAGCGCGACGTTCGTAAAATTATATTATTTTCATAAGACCTGTTCCAGTCAGCATCTACTGATATTTACATAAAGGAGGGTGTATTTAGTGACCCCCCCCCCCTGTATAACATGTACTGATATAACAATAAAGGAAGGTGTATTTAGTGAATCGAGTGGACTATAACCTGGTCTGACATTATCAATGGAAGTATCAAAAGTCCTTGATTAAGAAAAATCATAATATCAAGAAATAGTTGTTCTTGAAACGTTGTTTAGTTGTAGGTAATATTGTAATTCTGTCATTATCACCTAGCCTAACACTACTTTTACTTGGTCGGATGAGGAAGGTTTACTCAACAACGGTAAGGAAAGCCTTAGCACACTGCTGTGACTGATTGGGCAATCATCTGATGACCGGGCGATGGGGCCGCCATCTCCCTACGCCTTAGTTGTATGAACATTAGCTGACCTAATACATTGAAGGAGTTTCTGTTGTAATGAGTGCTAACGTCGAATAATTTAACGAATTAAGAATAAATTAACTGACAATTGCCAATCTTATTTTAATAGAACAGGGAGCACCAGTAGTCCATGACGTCACAGAATCAGCTGTCACTAAAATGGCTAGTGCACTTAAGGGTTGTTATTTTTTTACTTTGATTTAGTTTCAATAGTGTTAGAACTGTAATGCAATGGTAGAGGGATCCTCCACTTTGAAAAACGGCTCGTATTATATATGTGAAGAGGAAATGGTTCAGGGACAAACAGGCGGTGGAGTCAACCCTATAAAAATGAAAAACGTGGAGGGGATGGATTTCCAGTAAAAGTATTCAAATTTGTATAATCCTTTCGAAAAGAGTGGATACTACATGGAGTGGCAGAAACTACATGGAGGTCGAAGCCATGATAGATAAAAAAGATTTATTAGAACTTTGCCACCAGAAGGCGTCGGAAAGAAAGAAGAGACGATGGCCGCTACGTTATTTCTACTGAAGATTTTCAGGTTGCCAGAAGAAAGATCGATCAGTAGCGGCGGTGTAGCGACGTATAAGAATGAGTGCACTAACTCGAAGTGGGAGCACTAGAATAATGACAAAAAATGATATATACAGCAAAAAAAATAGTTGGTTTATAAATAGAGGACCAAACAGACCGATGAGAAGAAGAACAAAGAGCTGGGGAACCGGTGGCCGGGTGGATAAAACACTCTAGGAGACTATTTCTCAGCAAACATTGGGCTGCCAGAGAAAGAGGAATATTAAGATGCAATTTGGAAATATCTGCAGTAGGCAAATGTTGCGAGACTATATCGAACAATATATCACCCAAGTATAATGTTGGGTAAAATAATGTTCACACTAGACACAGAAATGTCTAGAAGTTTTAAAATTCGAAAACGGTTGGTTTTTTTAGTTGAAGAAAGGCCGGACCGGTTGTAGCTGAATATGTACCTAAAGGTTGAAAGCACGTCTGCCCAGAAAAAAGATCGAGAATCAGTAGCGGTGGCGTAGCGACGTATAAGGATGAGTGCACTAACTCGAAGTGGGAGCACTAGAATAATGAAAAAAATCATATTATATTATATTTAAATTTATGAGTTTAGTGATTATTTCGTTAATGACGTTATGTAACGGATCCTGATATTGTTACAGAAAGAAATTGGTCTGAAATTGGATCGCCATGTACTAGTAGAAGCTGCCATGGTTATAAACGATTGGAAAGTATTAGCGAAAGAGATGTCCTGTACTCCCTAATTATCACCTACGGAAGAAAGGATAGGTTAAGTAGCTCGAAAAAAAATCATCTTTTGACGAAGACCAATATCAGTCCGACAACTGCGAAATTGAATCTGATTTTAGTAGAACCAGGAACACCAGTAGTCCATGACGTCACAGAATCAGCTGTCACTAAAATGGCTTGGGCGTATAAGGGTTTTTATTGTTTACTTTGATGTTAACATTATTTCATGTAGTTTCCTAAGAGTTAAAACTGGGATGCAATGGTCGAGGGATCATCCGGTTTGATAAACGACTCGTATTACATTGGAGAAGAGGAAATTGTTCTGGGACAAATGAGAAAATAACAGACAATAATAAATATTTAAAACTATAAAATACAATTTGAAATGAGCTTATTCAATCACCGGCCTTAAAATTAAAATATGTCCGAATTTGACCCGGAGGAGTCAACCCTATAAAAATGGAATTTCAGTAAAGGAAACAATGGCACATATTATAAACCATTAGAAGGCTATTAGCAAAAAAGATGTACTACTCTCTCTAATTATCATCTACAGATAACTATTGATAACAGATTGAGGAGGCCCAGAAAAAAAGTCATCTTTCGACACAGGCCCATAAATGATGAGCTATTCGATTTATTTCACTTGTAAATGTAAACAATACTACTACTACTACCGTAAAAAGTACTAACAAATGTTAACGTTAATTAGGTATTAATTTTATTGTCAGCGTACTGTTCCCCCAACCTGGAGGGCCAGTGGCTATCTGCGGTACTATGACCGGGCGGTGGGGCCGCCATCTCCCTACGCCTTAGTTGTATGAACATTAGCTGACCTAATATATTTTGAAAGAGTTTCTGTTATAATGAGTGCTAAATTCGTATAATTTAACGAATTAAGATCTGGTCACACATGACCGATACACGCCCGTGCTGCGGGTTGGCCATGTGTGACGAGACCTGTATGAACTATGGGTGCCTCTTATATGAGTCTGTACACCTTGTTTGTCAAATGTTACAACATAGAGTATAGAATAACATGTTATTCTATGGTTACAAACGTTGTACATAATTTTAGAAAACCCATGTATCGCTCTTCGATTCGATCTGGAAATAAAGAATTATGCTATATAATATATAGACCAGGTGGGGGATGCAGTGTAGAAGACATTTTTTTTGTTTTTCTACCGATTCCTCAGGAGCATAAGAATATTGCTGTAGGCAGTTTAATGCTTACTCGACGAAGGAGATGATTTAGAATACTTTAACTAAATACAAAAGAGAAAAACTATTTTAGGAAACTATATGCGATCAAAATATGAGATAATGTGAACAATAGAATTGCACCCGTTAAAAAGGTTTTTTATTTTCTCCAGGTTATTATGTCGGAAATCTCAGTAATTATTAATTCGAAAAAGAAGGACTTCTTTATGGAGAACAACCACGATCGAATTGGGAATATTAGCTCCCACGTCGGATTTTGCTTTTATACTTCAAAATGTATTGTTTCTGATATTATTTCAACAAATTATGCAAATATATGTAAAATAAAACTTGTCCAATTAGATCTGCGTACTCTAATTCGTAATTATGCCATAAATGGTTGGTGCACTTAAGGGTTGTTATACTTTACACATATTTATTATATGTTGAGATATATTAAAAAAATAATTCAGCTTATAATAAAATAGGTTCAAAAGTAAAAAAAAAGTAAAAAGAAAAAAGTTAAAAAGAAAAGTAAGGCATTGATTAGTCTTCCTCACGGAATCCATCTCGAAACGTACCAAGAGGGTAACATTTTCATTGCTAATTTAATTTACTAACATGTCTCACGAGCCTATTCTTTAAAATAAGCATGAATTCCATAAAGGAAGGTTGATTTAGTGAATCAAATGGATTATGGCCTGGTCTGACCTTATCAATGGAAGTATCAAAAGTCCTTCATTACGAAAAATGAGAATATCAAGAAATTGTTGTTCTTGAAACGTAATATCCAACCAGAATTTAATTATTAGTCGAATTGTATCATTTCATAAAGATGGCAATATAATAATTTTGTCATTATAACCTACAGAGAAAATGCTAATGGAGGTAGCCCAGAAAAAAACTAGGCTTAGACAAGGCTGGCTTAATGCAATCTTGGACAATATGCTGCATAGCGATTGAAATTATCCCCTTGAACGATGGGATCGGGTATCGAAAATTTAAACGATTATTAAGTTCATGAATACAACATGGAACCGTGAAAGGATAATGTATGTCAGTCCTATTATCATTTTTTCGACGCATCTCCGATTCGATCTGGAAATAAAGAATTATACTATGTAATATATAGACCAGGTGGGGGATGCAGTGAAGAAGACATTTTTTTTGTTTTTCTACCGATTCCTCAGCAGCATAAGAATAGTGCTGTGGGCAGTTTAATGCTTACTCGAGGACGGAGATGATTTAGAATACTTTAACTAAATACAAAAGAGAAAAACTATTTTAGGAAACTATATGCGATCAAAATATGAGATAATGTGAACAATAGAATTGCACCCGTTAAAAAGGTATTATTATCAATTAGTTATTATTATTATTATCAATCGAATTGTATCATTACATAAAGGTGGTAATTCTGTCATTATCACCTACCTACCTATCACATCTTGTATCGAGTCAAAGTTGCAGTTTTTTTTGCGGGTCTTTACCACCACGTACCCTACATCGAAAACACTAAGACAAATAAGCGAAAACCGCTATTTAAAAAAAATATTTTATTTTGTTCAAGAAGTTACACTGGATGCGTTAATTACAATTGTTATCAATCAAAACCTCATTTGTGAGTATATAAATGTAGAATGACAACAGTAATAGATATATATTATTGGATGCTGGAGTGTAGCGCGAACATAAAATCATCTTTTGACGCAGAACAATATCAGGCCGACAACTGCGAAATGGAATCTGATTTTAGTTGAACCGGGAGCACCAATAGTCCATGACGTCAAAGAATCAGCTGTCACTAAAATGGTTGTTGCAGTTAAGGGATGTTATTCTTTACTTTGTTTGATGTAAACTTCATTCCATGTAGTTTTGCTAGTGTTAAAGCAGTCATGCACTGGTCGAGGGATCATCCTCCACTTTGAAAAACGAATCGTATTATATTAGAGCAGAGAAAATGGTTCAGGGATAAATACGAAAGAAACAGACAAAATTAAATATTTAAAACTATAAAATACAATTTGGAATGAGGTTCTTTTATCATTGAAGTAACGGCCTTAAAATACAAATTAAAATATGTCCGAATTAGACCCGGAGGAGTCAACCCTATAAAAATAAGAATGTGGAGTGGAATTCAATGGAGAAACTGGCTTATATTATAAACCAGTAGAAGGCTATTAGCGAAAAATAAGTACTGTTCTCTCTAATTATCACCTAAAGATAACTATTGATAACAGATTGAGGAGGCCCAGAAAAAAATATCATCTTTCAACGAGGCCCAAAAATGATGAGCTATTCCTTTTATTTTATTTTTAAATATATACAATACAAAAAGTAGTGCAAAAATTCTTAATGTTAATTTGATTTTAATTTTATTGTCAGTGTACTGTTCCCCCAACCTGGAGGGCCAGTGGCTATCTGCGGTACTATGACCAGGCGATGGGGCCGCCACCTCCCTACGCCTTAGTTGATGGACATTAGCTGACCTGATAAATTGAACGAGTTTCTGTTGTAATGAGTGCTAAAGTCGTATAATTTAACGAATTAAGGTATGGTCACACATGACCGATACACGCCCGTGCTGCGTGTTGGCCATGTGTGACGAGACCTATATGAAATTTTTTTTTGTTTTTCTACCGATTCCTCAGCAGCATAAGAATAGTGATGATGTGGGCAGTTCAATGCATTGTCGAGTACGGAAAGGATTTAGAATACTTTAACAAAACACAAAAGAGAAAAACTATGTTAGGAAACATATATGCGATCAAAATATGAGATAATATAAACTTCGAATTTTACATATATTTATTATAAGCTGAAATATATTAAAAAAATAATTCAGCTTAAAATAACTTAAGTTTAAAAAGTAAGGCAGTGATTAGTCTTCCTCACGGAACCCATCTTCGAAAGGTAACAATAGGATAACTAGGCTTAGACTAGGCTTAATGCAATCTTAAACTATATGCTGCATAGCGATCAAAATTATCTCCTTGAACGATGGGATGGGGTATCGAAAATTTAAACGATTATTAAATTCATGAATACAACACGGAACCGTGAAAGGATAATGTAAGTCAGTACTAGTATCATTTTTTCGACGCATCGCAAGATCCACAAGATAAACTTAAATAGATAAAAATATCTATCCTGACGACTAGAGAATCTGATTACGAAAGAAAGAATGCGTTATATGAACTATATGAAATTATATGAATTATATGAAAGAATAAATGACCTATATGAACCAATGTAACTCAAGGAACATTGAAAAATTGTTGAATAGGAATTTTTTTCTAATTATTTTTTTTACATGTGGATGAATCCCTTGTATATTTAATTTTGGCACGAAGAGCTAGAATAAGCCTAAATTCATTGTGTAATCGAGGTGTAGAAAATGTGGAATGGAACAGACAGGTGAGTTAGCTCTTTGAGACCGACAGGTAAAGTTTCTGAAAGAACTCCAGTATCCCGAACATATTAAAGGAGCAGAATAGGAAAGGTTACCTCAAGCAGCTAATTTACTTATATTAAAAATAGAATTTTTTTACAAAAACAAAAATACGACATTAATGGAACTTAGATTATAGGATACTATATGGAGTAGATACAGTGATCTTGGAAAAAAATGACTGCTAGATGACGGAGCCATGGTGGATAAATAAGAACGGGATCAGAACACTGTCTTACATTTGGTAGATGTTGAAGGACCAGGTGGAGGATTCAGTGTAGAAAACATTTTTTTTTGTTTTTCTACCGATTCTTCATCAACATAAGATAGTGATATGGGCAGTTTAATGCATAGTCCAGGCGGAGAGATTTAGAATACTTTACCTAATATACAAAAGATAAAAACACATGTTTATTATAAGCTGAAATATATTAAAAAAATAATTTAGCTTATAATAGATTTGTTTCAAAAAGTAAGGCAGTGATTAGTCTTCCTCACGGAACCCATCTCGAAAGGTAACAATAGGATAACATTTTCATTGCTAATTTAATTTACTAAAATGTCTCTCTAGCCTGTTTTTTAATTAACCATTAATTCCATAAAGGAAGGTGTATTTAGTGAATCAAGTGGAATATGACCTGGTCTGACATTATCAATGGAAAAATCAAAAGTCATTCATTATAAAAAATCAGAAAATCAAGAAATTGTTGTTCTTCAAACGTAATATCTAACCAGCATTTAATTATTAATCGAATTTTATCATTTCATAAAGGTGGTAATATAGTAATTCTGTCATTATCACCTACAGAGAAAATGCTAATGGAGGTAGCCCAGAAAAAAAAAAGCATTTGTCGACATAGGCCAATATCAGGCTAACAACTGTAAAATTAGGTCGCCAGATGAGGTCCTACCCATGATAACAAGGACTAAAAAGGAAGTGTGGAAAATAGTGTGAATACGTGGAATTGCGAATGAAAAAAATCATATAGAGTAATAGGGAAAGATGCCTATATCGGCCATTTCGGAACTTGCAAAGTAGAACTATAAGAGGAAAACAACTTGAGGCTATGAGCGAAGGCCTGTTAATTATAGCTCGCGGCTTGATATTAGAAGGATTTTCACCCGGAAAGCAGCACTCGAGATAGGTTTTCATGAATCCATCTTGAGAGCTAGATTGAACAATTGTGATGTAAATGCATTACGTATTCTTGGACGTGATGGATATAAAGTAGTGTTTTATAAACGACTTCATGATACTTTAAAATTTCCACGAAAGAAGAAGCTTTTGTTAATAATAAAGATATTGTAATGAAACCATCTACTAAACCGACCGAAAAACTGTAGCGCGACGTTCATAAAATTATATTGTTCTCATAATACCTGTTCCAGTCAGCTACTGATATTTACATAAAAGTACTCCTTATTTAATAAAAGTATTTTTGTACTGTCATTACATAAAATAAATTTTAATTCAAAAGTTTATGCTTCTTCTTTTTCTTCCTCCTTTGTGCCATTACTAGCGTGGAGGGGCCTCGGTCCAACGCTGCCAGGCTTCATGATAACTATTTTTATTCAAAAGTTCACAGATTCTTTTTGTTATATTTTCACCCAAAATCTTATATCGGGGCAAAGTCGCACAACAAAGAAACCTGAATTCGTGTCAACCGAGATATTACTAACCTTTGCTTCAACCTAGAAAAGTAACCTTTCCCCATGAAAAACTAAAAAATGCGGGTCTTTACCCCCACGTACCCTACATCGAAAACACTGAGAACAATCAGCGAAAACCGCTATTGTAAAAAGAATATTTTATTTTGTTTAAGAAGTTACACTGGATGCGTTAATTACAATTGTTATTGTATTAGGGATGTACAATTGTACGATTGAAAGGTATTAGGGAAAGAGATGTCCTGTACTCTCGAATTATCACCTAATGACAAAACGATAGGTTAAGTAGCGCGAACATAAAAACATTTTTTGACGCAGAACAATATCAGGCCGATAACTGCCAAATTGATTCTGATTTTAGTAGAACCGGGAGCAACAATAGTCCATGACGTCAAAGAATTATCTGTCACTAAAATGGGTGGTGCAGTTAAGGGTTGTTGTTCTTCTTTACTTAGTCTGATGTAAACTTCAATCTATGTAGTTTCGTTAGCGTTAAAACTACCATGCAGTGGTCAGGGGATCCTCCACTTTGAAAAACGACTCGTATTATATTGAAGAAAAGGAAATGGTTCATCGATATATTAGAAAAAAACAGACAAAATTGAATATTTAAGACTATAAAATACATTTTAAAATGAGGTTCTTTAACAATTTAAGCACCGGCTTTAAAATACAAATAAAAATATGCCCGAATTAGACCCGGAGGAGTCAACCGTTTAAAAATGAATAATGTGGAATGAAATTCAACGCAGAAGATGGCTAATGGAAAAAGATATACTGTTCTTTCTAATTATCACCTACAGATAACTATTGATAACAAATTGAGAGGCCCACAAAAAAAACTCCTCTTTCGACACAGGCCCAGAAATGATGAGCTATTCGTTTTATTTTGGTGGTACATATAAATAATAGAAAAAGTGTGCTAACAAATGTTAATGTTATTTTGATATTCATTTAAATGTCAGTGTACTGTTCCCACAACCTGGAGGGACAGTGGCTATCTGCGGTACTATGACCGGGCGATGGGGCCGCCACCTTCCTACGCCGTATTTGTATGAATATTAGCTGACCTAATACATTAAAGGAGTTTCTGTTTATGATTGCTAAAGTCGTAAAATTTAACGAATTTAGGTATGGTCACACATGACTGGGACTCAAATGTTTTGATACAGTTGACCACACCATCCTTCTTACCAAATTGCAGATGCTCCATTTATCAAGCATCGCCTTACACTGGTCCTAATCCTTTCAGACCGGACACAGTTCGTTGTCGTTCCAGGAACACCTCCATCCGAGAAACTTTCCCTCCCCTATGGTGTTGCACAAGGTTCCTCTCTATCCCCAACTCTATTCACCATTTATTTCAACGACCTTCCTCTTCTGATTCATTACTCCTAAAATACCATTTATGCAGATGATTTTTAAATATACCTATCCTTCCCGCCTTCCAAGTTATCGTTAACGGCAAAAAAACTTCAGATGATTTGAATCGAATCAGTCTCTGGGCAGAGGCTAATAAGTAAAAGCTAAACGCAGAGAAAACGAAGGTTATTTTAATATGCTCAAATCACCTCCTTAAATCCGTCCCTAGCATCCCTACCCTGCTCCTAAATAATAATCCGATGAAATTTTATCCAACAGTCAAAAACTTCGGAATGACCTTCGACCAAACCCTTTCCTGGAAAAACACATCTCCAATATTTCCCACCGTATCTTTACCACCTTAAAGGTAAAATTGATTCTGACCGGAAGCACTAGTAGTCCATGACGTTAAAGAATCAACTGTCACTAAAATGGTTGGTGCACTTAAGGGTTATTAGCTATAAATATAAAACATAAAAAAAGTTGTGCTAACAAATGTTAATGTTAATTTATTGTCAGTGTACTGTTCCCCCAACCTGGAGGGCCAGTGGCTATCTGCGGTACCATGACCGGGCGATGGGGCCGCCACCTCCCTAAGCCTTAGTTATATGAACATTAGCTGACCTAATATATTTTGAAAGAGTTTCTGTTGTAATGAGTGCTAAAGTCGTATAATTTAACGAATTAAGGTCTGGTCACACATGATCGACACACTAAGCACGGGCGTGTATCGGATCTGATTCAAAAACGAAGGATAAGTAGTAACCGACCCGTTGCTATCTATCCTTCGTATTTGAATCAGAACCGATACACGGCCGTGCTGCGTGTCGACCATGTGTAACGAGACCTATATGAACAAATGTAACTCAAGGAACATTAAAAAAATTGTTGAATAGGAATTTTTTTTTCTAATTATATTTTTACTTGTGGATGGAATCCTTAGTATATTTAGTTTTGGCACGAAGAACTAGAATACGCCTAAATTCATTGTGTAATCGATGTGTAGAAAATGTGGAATGGAACAGACAGGTGACTTAGCTCTTTGAGACCGATAGGTAAAGTTTCTGAAAGAAGAAAACTTCAATCAGTATCCCGAACATATTAAAGGATCAGAATAGCAAACGTTGCCAACAGCTAAAAAAATTATTATAAAACAAAAAATACGACTTTAATGGAACTTAGATTATAGGATACTACATGGAGTGGATACAGTGATCTTGGAAAAGTACTGACTGCTAGATGACGGAGCCATGGTGGGTAAAAAAGAACGGGATCAGAACACTGCCTTACATTTGGTAGATGTTGAAGGACCAGGTGGAGCATGCAGTGTGTGAGACATTTTTTTTTTGTTTTTCTACCGATTCCTCAGCAGCATAAGAATAGTGATGATGTGGGCAGTTCAATGCATTGTCGAGGACGGAAAGGATTTAGAATACTTTAACAAAACACAAATGAGAAATACTATGTTACGAAACATATATGTGATCAAAATATGAGATAACATAAACTTCGAATTTTACACATATTTACTATATGTTGAGTTATATTAAAAAATAATTCAGCTTATAATGAAATAGGTTCAAAAAGTAAGGCATTGATTAGTATTCCTCCCGGAATCCATCTCGAAACGTACCAAGAGGGTAACATTTTTATTGCTAACTTAATTTACTTACTATTTTTTTAAATAAGCATGAATTCCATAAAGGAAGGATTTTGATTTTGTGAATCGAGTGGACTATGGCCTGGTCTGACCTTATCAATGGGAGTATCAAAAGTCCTTCATTATGAAAAATGAGAATATCAAGAAATTGTTGTTCTTGGAACGTAATATCTAACCAGAATTTAATTATTATTATCAATCGAATTGTATCATTACATAAAGGTGGTAATTCTGTCATTATCACCTACCTACCTATCACATCTTGTATCGAGTCAAAGTTGCAGTTTTTTTTGCGGGTCTTTACCACCACGTACCCTACATCGAAAACACTAAGACCAATAAGCGAAAACCGCTATTTAAAAAAAATATTTTATTTTGTTCAAGAAGTTACACTGGATGCGTTAATTACAATTGTTATCAATCAAAACCTCATTTGTGAGTATATAAATGTAGAATGACAACAGTAATAGATATATATTATTGGATGCTGGAGTCTATCCCATAAAAATGAAAACCGTGGAGTGGCTTGCCTCCATGCCTAATGAAATAGGCATGGTTCACCTTATAAACGATTGAAAGGTATTAAGGAAAGAGATGTCCTGTACTCTCGAATTATCACCTAAGGACAAAACGATAGGTTAAGTAGCGCGAACATAAAATCATCTTTTGACGCAGAACAATATCAGGCCGACAACTGCGAAATTGAATCTGATTTTAGTTGAACCGGGAGCACCAGTAGTCCATGACGTCAAAGAATCAGCTGTCACTAAAATGGTTGTTGCAGTTAAGAGTTGTTATTCTTTCCTTTGTTTGATGTAAACTTCATTCTATGTAGTTTTGCAAGTGTTAAAGCAGTCATGCACTGGTCGAGGGATCATTCTCCACTTTGAAAAACGAATCGTATTATATTAGAGCAGAGAAAATGGTTCAGGGATAAATACGAAAGAAACAGACAAAATTAAATATTTAAAACTATAAAATACAATTTGAAATGAGGTTCTTTAATCATTGAAGTACCGGCCTTAAAATACAAATTAAAATATGTCCGAATTAGACCCGGAGGAGTCAACCCTATAAAAATGAAAAATGTGGAGTGAAATTCAATGGAGAAACTGGCTTATATTATAAACCAGTAGAAGGCTATTAGCGAAAAATAAGTACTGTTCTCTCTTATTATCACCTAAAGATAGATTAGATTACAATTTTTGCGGGCGATCAACATCTAGGTCATTACGCCCTATCCGTGCTAAGCTTACTGTTTGTATATATTCAAGGTGATATTTACTTTCCAGTATATTTCAAAACTATGATCATTGGTTCTACAGGACCTAAAGATAACTATTGATAACAGATTGGGGAGGCTCAGAAAAAAATATCATCTTTCAACGAGGCCCAAAAATGATGAGCTATTCCTTTTATTTTATTTTTACATATAGACAATAGAAAAAGCAGTGCAAAAAAATCTTAATGTTAATTTGATTTTAATTTTATTGTAAGTGTACTGTTCCCCCAACCTGGAGGGCCAGTGGCTATCTGCGGTACTATGACCGGGCGATGGGGCCGCCACCTCCCTACGCCTTAGTTGTATGAACATTAGCTGACCTATTACATTGAAGGAGTTTCTGTTTATGAGTGCTAAAGTCGTATAATTTAACGAATTAATTAAGGTCTGGTCACACATGCCCGACACCGGCTTAACCGACTTGTTACTATCTATCCTTTGTAGATTACCGGCTAAGAAAATTTATTATAAAAACAAAAATACGACTTTAATAAAACATAGATTATAGGAGCCATGGTGGATTAAAAAGAACGGGATCAGAACACTGCCTTACATTTGGTAGATGTTGAAGGACAGATTCCTCAGCAGCATAAGAATAGTGATGTGGGCAGTTTAATGCATAGCCGAGGATGGAGAGGATTTAGAATTCTTTAACTGATTACAAAAGAGAAAAACTATGTTAGGAAACATATGCAATCAAAATATGAGATAATATAAACATCGAATTTTACATATATTTATTATAAGCTGAAATATATTAAAAAAATGATTCAGCTTATAATAAATTAGGTTCAAAATGAAAGTGATTAGTCTTCCTCACGGAACCCTTCTCGAAAGGTAACAATAGGTTAACATTTTCATTGCGGATTTATGTCACAAAATTTTACTATATGTTGAGTTATATTAAAAAATAATTCAGCTTATAATGAAATAGGTTCAAAAAGTAAGGCATTGATTAGTATTCCTCCCGGAATCCATCTCGAAACGTACCAAGAGGGTAACATTTTTATTGCTAAATTAATTTACTAACTATTTTTTTAAATAAGCATGAATTCCTTAAAGGAAGGTTGATTTTGTGAATCGAGTGGACTATGGCCTGGTCTGACCTTATCAATGGAAGTATCAAAAGTCCTTCATTATGAAAAATGATAATATCAAGAAATTGTTGTTCTTGGAACGTAATATCTAACCAGAATTTAATTATTATAATCAATCGAATTGTATCATTACATAAAGGTGGTAATTCTGTCATTATCACCTACCTACCTATCACATCTTGTATAGAGTCAAAGTCGCAGTTTTTTTTTTTTTTTTTTTTTCTAAAAAAATCAATATTTTGGTGCAATCTAGTTTTTGTTACCATGGGCATTTTATTAATACCGAGATAAATAACCTTTGCCTCAACCTAGAAAAGTAACCTTTCCACATGAAAAACTGAAAAATGCGGGTCTTTACCACCACGTACCCTACATCGAAAACACTAAGACCAATAAGCGAAAACCGCTATTTAAACAAAAATATTTTATTTTGTTTAAGAAGTTACACTGGATGCGTTAATTACAATTGTTATGAATCAAAACCTCATTTGTGAATGTATAAATGTAGAATGACAACAGTAATAGATGAATATTATTGGATGCTGGAGTCTATCCCATAAAAATGAAAATCGTGGAGTGGCTTTCCTCCATGCCTAATGAAATAGGCATGGTTCACCTTATAAACGATTGAAAGGTATTAGGGAAAGAGATGTCCTGTACTCTCGGTTAACCGAGAGCACCAGTAGTCCATGAGTCAAAGAATCAGCTGTCACTAAAATGGTTGTTGCAGTTAAGGGTTGTTATTCTTTACTTTGTTTGATGTAAACTTCATTCTATGTAGTTTTGCAAGTGTTAAAGCAGTCATGCACTGGTCGAGGGATCATCCTCCACTTCGAAAAACGAATCGTATTATATTAGAGCAGAGAAAATGGTTCAGGGATAAATACGAAAGAAACAGACAAAATTAAATAAAAAGACAAAATACAAATTAAAATATGTCCGAATTAGACCCGGAGGAGTCAACCCTATAAAAATAAAAATGTGGAGTGGAATTCAATGGAGAAACTGGCTTATATTATAAACCAGTAGAAGGCTATTAGCGAAAAATAAGTACTGTTCTCTCTAATTATCACCTAAAGATAACTATTGATAACAGATTGAGGAGGCCCAGAAAAAAATATCATCTTTCAACGAGGCCCAAAAATGATGAGCTATTCCTTTTATTTTATTTTTAAATATATACAATACAAAAAGTAGTGCAAACAATTCTTAATGTTAATTTGATTTTAATTTTATTGTCAGTGTACTGTTCCCCCAACCTGGAGGGCCAGTGGCTATCTGCGGTAATATGACCGGGCGATGGGGCCGCCACCTCCCTACGCCTTAGTTGATGGACATTAGCTGACCTGATAAATTGAACGAGTTTCTGTTGTAATGAGTGCTAAAGTCGTATAATTTAACGAATTAAGGTATGGTCACACATGACCGATACACGCCCGTGCTGCGTGTTGGCCATGTGTGACGAGACCTAAATGACATTTTTTTTTGTTTTTCTACCGATTCCTCAGCAGCATAAGAATAGTGATGATGTGGGCAGTTGAATGCATTGTCGAGTACGGAAAGGATTTAGAATACTTTAACAAAATACAAAAGAGAAAAACTATGTTAGGAAACATATATGCGATCAAAATATGAGATAATATAAACTTCGAATTTTACATATATTTATTATAAGCTGAAATATATGAAACAAATAATTCAGCAATAACTTAGGTTTAAAAAGTAAGGCAGTGATTAGTCTTCCTCACGGAACCCATCTTCGAAAGGTAACAATAGGATAACTAGGCTTAGACTAGGCTGGCTTAATGCAATCTTAAACTATATGCTGCATAGCGATCAAAATTATCTCCTTGAACGATGGGATCGGGTATCGAAAATTTAAACGATTATTAAATTCATGAATACAACACGGAACCGTGAAAGGATAATGTAAGTCAGTACTAGTATCATTTTTTCGACGCGTCGCAAGATCCACAAGATAAACTTAAATAGATAAAAATATCTATCCTGACGACTACAGAATCTGATTACGAAAGAAAGAATGCGTTGAACGAAGTAATTCTGATTAATTTATTTTCCCGGTATGGCTTTCATTTACTGAAAACCAACAAAGGTAAGTTTAAGTATTTTTTTTTCACAAAAATTCTTGAGAAGCATTTAAAATATGTAAGTCAGTCTTAGTACCATTTTTTCGAAGCATTGCAAGAGACCCAAGATAAAGTCAAAAGGATAAAAATATATGAAAAAATAACGGATATATGTTAAAATGGCAATACTTTCATACAATGCTAGTCTTCCGATAAAAAATAAGATAAAAAAACTTTATAAAGCGAACAGCGTAAGAAAAAAATCAAATGGTCTTAACTTAGAAAAGCACAAGCATAAAAATAGTTAACCGTCGAAGATTATCAGCATGATGTTACGCCTGTATGTCGTAAGAAATGTCTAGTCTAAAGCGGGCGGGTATGTGTTTCAAAATGCGAATGAACGGGAAACGGGTGCAAGAGAGTCATATATAAAGAGCTGTGTGGGGATCGATCCCAGCCATGGGGTGGGGATTCGACCAATCACCGCAAACAAGGGCGTGGCCTATCCCCCCCCCCTCCGACAATCTCCTCTTTTATCAATATAAAGTAAATGTTTATCTTAAAAATTAACTACAGACGTTTTGCATGCTTCCTTACTAATTTTGTGTCTGGGTCTTGGGAAATTCCTGTTTTCTGGATCCAAAAAGGCAAACCCGAAGATCTTATTAACAAAGATCTTGTTCTTTATCAAATAAATACATTTAAAAAAGAATAAAACCTGATTTAATAAAAGGAAATAAATATCTAATACTAAGTATGTAACGAATAAAAATTAAAAAAGCTCCGATTATTTGTATGCTACTATTTATTAAATATTATAACAAGGATGAAATAATGAAAACAAGGACATTAGGAATGTCAAAGTACGAATAATAATTGATAGATTTTCTTTGTAAGGTTGGAGCCTTATTAAGTTGATTAATCTACGTTTTATTATAGACCTTTGTGTACTAATGGATTATCACCCAGTAATATAGAACGCAATATATGAAGTTAAATATTTTTAAAGGTGTAAAATGTTTTTTTGATTTGCATTAAAACCAGCAGCTCTCCATTTCCGGAGCATATCAGTAAATTTATCTAGTCACCTGTTTCTCAATTACTATTCTAAAGTGGTGCCAGATAAAGGCTAATTATTTAAATAAATTACTTATTAAACCAATAGTTAATTATTATGGAGAGAACCCATCTTATAGAAGCTGGGTGTGTTAGAGATAACAGCTTCCCCAATCCAGATTCGATGTAGATAAAATTGGTATTTTCATCCATTGGAGAATAGATTTATAAATAAGACGATAAAAAGAGAAGGAAAATTAGTTTCTCATAAATTTGTGATACCTTTAATGAATAGATGAAAATAGCTATTATTTAAGATATTTATTGCTTGTGTATATAAAAAAAAAAAGGGGGTACGAAAAGTGAAGCTTATACGACAATATAGTGCGCTTCAAGTTTTGTTTACTTTAAATCAATGCACTCTTCAGTGTCTCAATTTAGTTCTCTCTTGTCTTGATACGCGGAAACATGCCATGATAACAATATATGTACGATTGAGGAACAGTTTGGCATAGTTTGCCGAGTCGATTCCGCGAGAACGATTGCCCGTGAATTAAAAACATCTCGTTCAACTGGATATGAAACTCAGTAATTGTCAAAGAATCTTTCTCGGTTGTCTCCACTTCAATCGAATTTTTTTTTTTGCCGATCTATGAGGAAGGCGACAGACAAGAGTAACAGATTTTTTTATTTAACTTACTTATTTATAAGTAATTTAGGATTTGATAATATGTATTTTCACAATTTTTTTCGTTACATATTTTTTAATTTAATTTAATTTTTTATAAAATTTAAAATGGCGATATTTTTAGAATACCAAGATTTTGACATTTTGCATTATGAGTATTGTTTATTTAGTACCGTATTGTGTACTTTAATTGTTATTAGTTATTATGAACTTAAATTGACGTAAGATAAATTATGTTCTTAAATTACGTAAGATGAAAATATGTATCGATAATGCTCAATATTTAAAAGACACAAAATTAAGACGAAGTGACTATAGGAACCAGTGTAACACCGATTACAGCGAACTGTTCGTTATAGCCGATAATACCGCTTAAAGAGAACATCGGCTATAACGTACAAAAACCTCCAGTCCCTTGAAGTTCATTATAAACGATTTTGACTGTACATTTATCCATTCCACCTGCCAAACTCAGACTCATGCAACTGCGAAGGACAAATCCCACAAACATTTAGAGATAACAGCTGCCCCAATCCAGATTCGATGTAGATAAAATTGGTATTTTCATCCATTGGAGAATAGATTTATAATAAGACGATAAAAAGAAAAGGAAAATTAGTTTCTCTTAAATTTGTGATACCTTTAATGAATAGATGAAAATAGCTATTATTTAAGATATTTATTGCTTGTGTATATTAAAAAAAACTGTGCATCAGTGCTCCATCAATGAGGCCACATTTTTTCACAGTTCTATTGGAACGAATAACGAAGGGGGACGAAAAGTGAATCATATAGTGCGCAGGAGATCGTGAAAAACTATAGATGGTGTATATAACTATATATATATATATATATATATATATATATATATATATATAATATATACATTCCACCTGCCAAACTGCGAAGGACAAATCCCACAAACATTTAATCATATACTCTACGACTGCATTGTATACGAACATGATAGGCATCAGTTAATCAAAAGCTGCCTGCTAAATGAACAGAAGTGGCCTGTGTCAGAGGACTAAATACTCAAAAAATACAAAAAAGAACTAATGACTTTCATATCCAGAACCGACTTAGAAACGAACCATGTAGAACAACGTAACCCAAACCGCTAAAATCGAATAATGTATTAACACCCATTATGTTCAAAATATCCTCTCAATTAAAACTATTGACCATTTTAATAACTAATTCTTTTTTCTTAATACATTGTAATTTGTTTCAAATAATAGAAATTTAACAAATGAATTTATGTTACTCGTAGTGAATATCATGAAATATTATTCTTTTGATATCGTTATTTTAATTTATATTTATTTAATTTTCAAGAAGGTTGTTGTTCCCAACATTAAGGTTATGATATTTCTTCTAGAATACCAGACGCAAAGATAACGATTAAAGTTTTTTTTAATTATGTGTATAAAACGTTTGTACAAGAATTTTCTTTAACAAATATGTATTCTATTCTATATTCAAACTTTTACTTATTGCATTCTATATAGTACTTGTAAATATAGTTTAAAATTGTGAAAATGACTTTCACTCTAAATATACAAACTTTAATTAACATTAATAGTGACCTTAGGATTATTATCTTTCTTTCTGTTACAATTGTTGCTATTACTTTTTGTTTGTTATTATCATCCCTTGTTTATATTTATATTTACTTATATATGTATTCCCAATTGCTTTAATAACTTCATCTGTCACTTTATATTAAGTAGCATACAGCAAACTACTCATGTACCCTTTCACTTAGCTATTACCATCTAAATATCTATAAATTATTTTACTTTTTTTTTTGACATTTTCACTTTTATTTATATTGTATATATTATTTTTACTTTTTATTTCATAAGATTATTTAACTCCCATGCATTTTACTTTAAAAATTATTTAGGATATATTACATGTAAATGTACATGTACATGATATTAGGATATGTTACTTATTGTCTATTTATTAATTTATTAATTTTAATTATTTAGGTAGGCAATTTTGTTCTTCTTTATGTACCTCTTTATTTATTTTTATTTATGTATCTTAATTTATTAGTTTTAATTTTTACATTGTTAAAGGCTTTATTACAAGAGAAAATGTCAAGTGTGCATTGTATGCGTATAATAGGTGGTTTTACATGGAGTACGCACAATTATTCAATAAACTCTTCTTGATGGGGCGTACTATGCAAGAGAAAAAAAAAAAAAAATACTACATATATATGTATGTGTGAGACGTGCTTGTGACATCTCGCGTTGTTTTACGAGTTGCTTTTAATATAAATAAAGGAACATATTCTTTTTTTTCTGAAGGAAAAACAATTTATTCCAAGATCTATTGCGCACAACTGTCTTTAGAGTTAGACATTAGTTTAAACCCACAAATGTCAAAAGGCATTTCAAAACATAAATCATTAGCAATTGGGTTCTAATAACATATGATCCAAGGAGTTTGGCTTGGGATGCCGGTCCCACTGCGATCACTGGAGTCATCTCAGTACATTACGTCATCTTTGACAAACTAAATATATATATATATATATATATATATGGCAAAATGTTTTTCTAGCCGTATCAGAAAATGAAAGAGATACCTACGAAATAATCAAGATATCCGGTAACGGTAAGGTCGAAGAAACTATAAATGTTTGTGCAAGCACACTTGAAATAATGAAAACAAGGATATTGGGAATCTCAAAGTACGAATAATAATTGATTTTCTTTGTAAGGTTGGAGCCTTATTAACTTGATTAATCTACGCTTTATTATAATACCTTTATGTACTAATAGATTATCATCCTGTAATATAGAACGCAATATATGAAGTTAAATATTGATATAAGTGTAAAATGTTTTTTTGATTTACATTAAAACCAGCAGCTCTCCATTTCCGGAGCATATCAGTAAATTTATCTAGTCACCTGTTACTCAATTACTATCCTAAAGTGGTGACAGGTAAAGGCAAATTATTTAAATAAATTAATTATTAAACCAAGAGTTAATTATTATGGAGAGAACCCATCTTATAGAAGCTGGGTGTGTTAGAGATAACAGCTTCCCCAATCCAGATTCGATTTAGATAAAATTGGTATTTTCATCCATTGGAGAATAGATTTATAATAAGACGATAAAAAGAGAAGGAAAATTAGTTTCTCTTAAATATGTGATACCTTTAATGAATAGATGAAAATAACTATTATTTAAAATATTTATTGCTTGTGTATATTTAAAAAAAACTGTGCATCAGTGCTCCATCAATGAGGCCACATTTTTTCACATATTCAACGAATAATAAAGGGATACGAAAAGTGAATCATATACGACAATATAGTGCGCAGGAGATCGTGGAATTCGTCTAAAACAGAAAACATTAGCGATTTGGTTCTAATACCGTATGATCCAATAAGTTTAGCTAGGGATGCTGGTCCCACAGTGATCACTGGAGTCATTTCAGTACGTTGATGCATCATCTTTTGACAAACGGAAAAAAAATTACACCTAACTTTGTGTAACAACTGGGTGTGTTAAAGATAACAGCTGCCCCAATCCAAATTCGACGTAGAAAAAAATGATATTTTCATTCATTGGAGAATAGAGTTATAAATAAAACGATAAAAAGAGAAGGAATATGTAGGAATATAAAATGAAGAGATATGTGTGTAAATCTAATTGGCGTAATTGGTGTAAATCTAATAATCTACAAAATTGGCATTTGGAGGAGGCTACTTTATATCAGACTCTTATAACAACATATGTTGAAATTTCAAAACATTAGTTCATACTTTTGAGTTTGGAGTCAGAACCTAATTTAATAAATGTTCGCAGGTTTGTTTATTGTTTATTTTTTGTTTTATTGTTGTAACTTCCCTTTATGTACGTGTTTATTTTAATATAATTGTAATGATTACAGATTAATAAAATCAGTTTGATACTGACTTAAAAATTAGATTACGAATTGTACACAAACAATGGATGATAAGGAAAAAGTATCAAAGTTTTTTGTTTATATAATCAAGAGGGAGGAGGATGATTATGAACTGTTGGAAGTGTCCGAAGACGAGGAAGGTTTAGGTTACCACAAGGTTACACAAATCTAATACACCATGAGGCATTATTAACCAAATCTACAATTAAAAATGCTGTTTCCGCTATTAGGCCAGTTAACCGTCATGCGGATAATAATCTTTCTTTTCATAACATACCCATTAGAAGAATAAAATTCCGCGGTAATTCGGATCCAAATTTCCATTTTATTGACAATCAAAAACTTGAAAGTAAATTGAGTTGTAATGAAGTTAATCTCCATGAAGTTGAAAATAAAATAATATTATATCTTATTCAATAAAAAACAAAATGTTACAGAATGGATGAAACGTTTGGATCCTAATGTCATATACATAATGTAATGAATAACACGAGGATGATTGACAACCTTAGTTTTTTTTTTTTTTAGCCCAAAGATTGGTATGAAGCAAACTTAATAAGGATAGGCCTGGTAAATTGTTCAAGGTCGGGCTCAATAAAGGTTGGTCCCATATTATGAAAACTTACAGTTTTAAATATTTAAGTGCTTAGTGCATTAACTAAAGAAAGGTTATGTTAGATCAAGAAAGTAATAGTACCGTTTTGTCAAGGGTAAATATGGTTGTGATAGGACTACCATCAGCCGTACTGGATGAGTTAGATAGGGAAGAAATTACAACTATTGAAAACACTTTGTAGAACTAAGAAGTAGATGATTCCATTTTCAGTAATGAAGGGAAGTGTTACTTCAAATCCACGAATGAGCGTAACCATGAAAAAATCCAAGTGCAAAATCGATGAACTACCTAAACTATTTAAGGGATATACACAGAAGAAACCCTGTTTTATTTGGAAAAGTTTAGGGTGGTCAAATCGTTATCATCCGGAAAGATGTTAATTGCAGGAATAAGTTAGTTAAAAAAAATAAATTAATTAATAGATATAAAACATGTTCCAATAATTCTAATAGAACATGTGAGGAAATCGATAATATGAAAAGTACCTAATGTAAATGATAAAATTTTAACATAGATGGCCCAGAGAAATTTAAGTCATTGATTATATATATATATATATATATATATATATATATATATATATATATATACATATATCTGTGGCAAAATAATTAAGATATCCGGTAACGGTAAGGTCGAATAAACTATAAATGTTTGTGCAAGCACACTTGAAATAATGAAAACAAGGACATTAGGAATGTCAAAGTACGAATAATAATTGATAGATTTTCTTTGTAAGGTTGGAGCCTTATTAAGTTGAATTATCTAAGTTTTATTATAGACCTTTGTGTACTAATGGATTATCACCCAGTAATATAGAACGCAATATATGAAGTTAAATATTTCTAAAGGTGTAAAATGTTTTTTTGATTTGCATTAAAACCAGCAGCTCTCCATTTCCGGAGCATATCAGTAAATTTATCTAGTCACCTGTTTCTCAATTACTATCCTAAAGTGGTGCCAGATAAACGCTAATTATTTAAATAAATTAATTATTAAACCAAGAGTTAATTATTATGGAGAGAACCCATCTTATAGAAGCTGGGTGTGTGTTAGAGATAACAGCTTCCCCAATCCAGATTCGATGTAGATAAAATTGGTATTTTCATCCATTGGAGAATAGATTTATAATAAGACGATAAAAAGAGAAGGAAAATTAGTTTCTCTTAAATATGTGATACCTTTAATGAATAGATGAAAATAGCTATTATTTAAGATATTTATTGCTTGTGTATATTAAAAAAAAACTGTGCATCAGTGCTCCATCAATGAGGCCACATTTTTTCACAGTTCTATTGGAACGAATAACGAAGGGGGACGAAAAGTGAATCATATACGACAATATAGTGCGCAGGAGATCGTGAAAAACTATAGATGGTGTATATAACTATATATATATATATATATATATATATAATATATATACATTCCACCTGCCAAACTCAGACTCATGCAACTGTGAAGGACATATCCCACAAACATTTAATCATTTGTTCTACGACTGCACTGTATACGAACATGATAGGCATCAGTTAATCAAAAGCTGCCTGCTAAAAGAACAGACGTTCTAATAACCGGAGATTTGTTATATTTCTATGTGAGGTTGGAGCGTCTAGATCGTTGGAATGTTTTTATATTCATAATAGCAATATATAATAGTATTAACAATTTTATTACTAAAAAGGAAGGCGTAAGACTATCATTTTTTTTTTTTTGCACGTGGCGTGTTGCAAGTTGGTGGAAGCGCAATATATGTTGTCATCAAGAAACCACTTAGCCTCTCCACCACAACTCCTCTCTCACTGGCCTGTGGTGGACCCTACCAAGCCGAGCAACCCAGTCCAAGGTGGCGGCGGTAACCAATCCTTGCAGAGGACTGGATCGGCGAGTTACCGAGAGATAGGGGGCCAAGCTTACGGAACCTGGGCCCATCACCCGTAAAAGCGATAAAAAGATTCAAAGAAGCTCAAAAGACGGCCTCGGATTAATCAGTCAAAACGGATACGAAGCGGCGTTTAAAAGGACTTACTAAGACTTGGAACATAAGGCCTTTAAAAGGCCATTTAGTGTGAAGGAGATGGAAATAGTGGAAGAAATGGAAACATACGATCTGGATATATTGGATGTAAGGGACGAGAAAAAGAAGGGATGCGGGGAGATAAGTTGCCAAAAAATTATACCCTAATGTACTCTGGGGTCCCAATAGGTATAAGGGCTAAAGAAGTATACGCCCTTATAGACGACTCAGACATACTGGAAAAGGAACAATTCTATACCAGTTTGGAGAAAGAATTGATTAAAGCCCAAAACAACAGAAGAGATGTCATAATTATGGGTGATTTCAAAGTGGGTGGCGGGGTGGCCGAATGGGCAAATGCCTCAGAAAATACGCATTGCCCATGGCAACATATGACTGACAACAGAAACATAGCGAGTTCAAAACCCGTAGCCAGGGGAAATTTAATAATACCCGGCATCAATCCCTAACCCTCTCCCCTGGTCCGGGAAACCCCGTATAGCCTAACGGGCGAGGAAGGGGAGGACCAAGAAAAAAAAAAAGAAAGAAAAAAAAGGATGATTTCAAATCGAGAACAGATTGCGATTTCAACAGAGCCCATGGAGTAATGGGGAGACCCGGAGGAGAAACCATTAAAAATAACGATGGCTAACGTCTTATCGATTTTTGTATAGATCGTCACCTATTGATAGGAAATTCATTCTTTCTACACAAAAAAGTGCGTAAAATAACTTTTTCCACCCATGGAAGAAACAAAAATAGTATAATCGACTATTTCATCTATAGTAAACAAATAAGAAGACACTCTACAGATATAAAAGTTATAATAGGAGCTGAAATAGGTTCTGACTGCTTACTATTAGTCGCAGACACCCATATTATTCAGCCAAGGAAGAAACCATGGAAAAAATATGAGAAAATAGATGAAACCAAACTTCTAATCCTAGAAAACCAAGAAAAATATGCTAATGATCTAGAACAAAAATTGGGAAGCATCAACATGGAAGAGAATGCGGACAGCATATGGGCTGAAATTAAAAAAGCATATCCTACAGACTGCAAAGGTAGTATGTGGAATCAAAAGATATTCATCTGTTGAAAAAAGAACTGAGTGGTGGAGCGATCGGGTAAAGGCATCAGTGCAAAGAAAGAAACAGGCCTGGAAAGAATATAATTGCAAAAAAAGCAATGAAACATGGGAATTGTATGTCAGAAGAAGAAATGAGACAAAAATGGTCATAAGAAAGTGTTGGGAAGAGTTTGGGCGAAACCTTCAAGTCGAATATATGTACGGGAAAATAGACCAGGAATTTTCGAATAGAATTAAAAAACCACAACAATAACGGAAACATTAGAAAGAAAATAGCTCAAATGGTTTGGGCATGTGGTAAGGATAAACGAGGAAAGAGAGCTCAGGAAATTTTTCGAGACAAGACCGACCGATAAAAAGCCGAGGGGTCGACCTCGGAAAACATGGTCAGAAGTCTGGCCTAGCATTATCCTCCCCTTATATATAAGGCGAAAAGTATTAGTAAACCGAGTATTACGTTAAACTCCGAGTATTACGAACTCTTTAACTCGTGGACTCCGAGGGGCTAAAAAGTGTTGTGATATAAATAAAATAAAAAATAAAAACTTCTTTAAATGTGTAGATATATAAACCTTATGGCCTCGTGAATTAAATTTTTAATTTACGTAAATATATACGTGAAAGTGAAAAAATAATCGGTAACAAACTTTTCCTGTCACAACAATCATAGAGAGCTCTGTGAATTACTAAGATTTTTTGGCGAATAAATATCACTTTCGAAAGGACTACCTTCGAAATGTTCAAGACTTCGAAATTTTTCGAGACAAGACCGACCGATAAAAAGCCGAGGGGTCGACCTCGGAAAACATGGTCAGAAGTCTGGCCTAGCATTATCCTCCCCTTATATATAAGGCGAAAAGTATTAGTAAACCGAGTATTACGTTAAACTCCGAGTATTACGAACTCTTTAACTCGTGGACTCCGAGGGGCTAAAAAGTGTTGTGATATAAATAAAATAAAAAAAAAAAACTTCTTTAAATGTGTAGATATATAAACCTTATGGCCTCGTGAATTAAATTTTTAATTTACGTAAATATATACGTGAAAGTGAAAAAATAATCGGTAACAAACTTTTCCTGTCACAACAATCATAGAGAGCTCTGTGAATTACTAAGATTTTTTGGCGAATAAATATCACTTTCGAAAGGACTACCTTCGAAATGTTCAAGAATAAGGGATCTATGGGTAGAGTGAGGTACAATGTCTAAAAATAAGGAGCATTCCAAGGGAAACAAATGGGTCGTTTATATATATATTTTGCCACAGATATATATATATATATATATATATATATATATATATATATATATATATATATATATATATATATATATATATATATATATATATATCTGTGGCAAAATAATCAAGATATCCGGTAACGGTAAGGTCGAAAAAACTATAAATGTTTGTGCAAGCACACTTGAAATAATGAAAACAAGGACATTAGGAATGTCAAAGTACGAATAATAATTGATAGATTTTCTTTGTAAGGTTGGAGCCTTATTAAGTTGATTAATCTACGTTTTATTATAGACCTTTGTGTACTAATGGATTATCACCCAGTAATATAGAACGCAATATATGAAGTTAAATATTTTTAAAGGTGTAAAATGTTTTTTTGATTTGCATTAAAACCAGCAGCTCTCCATTTCCGGAGCTGTCATCTCATCATATCAGTAAATTTATCTAGTCACCTGTTTCTCAATTACTATCCTAAAGTGGTGCCAGATAAAGGCTAATTATTTAAATAAATTAATTATTAAACCAAGAGTTAATTGTTATGGAGAGAACCCATTTTATAGAAGCTGGGTGTGTTAGAGATAACAGCTTCCCCAATCCAGATTCGATGTAGATAAAATTGGTATTTTCATCCATTGGAGAATAGATTTATAATAAGACGATAAAAAGAGAAGGAAAATTAGTTTCTCTTAAATATGTGATACCTTTAATGAATAGATGAAAATAGCTATTATTTAAGATATTTATTGCTTGTGTATATTAAAAAAAAACTGTGCATCAGTGCTCCATCAATGAGGCCACATTTTTTCACAGTTCTATTGGAACGAATAACGAAGGGGGACGAAAAGTGAATCATATACGGCAATATAGTGCGCAGGAGATCGTGAAAAACTATAGATGGTGTATATAACTATATATATATATATATATATATATATATATATATATATATATATATAATATATACATTCCACCTGCCAAACTCAGACTCATGCAACTGTGAAGGACATATCCCACAAACATTTAATCATTTGTTCTACGACTGCACTGTATACGAACATGATAGGCATCAGTAATTCAAAAGCTGCCTGCTAAAAGAACAGACGTGGCCTGTGTCAGAGTACTAAATACTCAAAAAATACAAAACAGAACTAATGACTTTCATATCCAGAACCAACTTAGAAACGAACCATGTATAACGTAACCCAAACCGCTAAAATCGAATAATGTATTAACACCCATTATGTTCAAAACATCCTCTCAATTAAAACTATTGACCATTTTAATAACATATTCTTTTTCTTAATACCTTGTAATTTGTTTAAAATAATAATAGGAATTTAACAAATGAATTTATGTCACTCGTAGTGAATATCTAAAACATATAAGGGATATACAAAAAAGAAACCCTGTTCTATTTGTGAAAGTTTAGGGTGGTCTTATCGTTATCATCCGAGAAGATGTTGATTGCAGGAATAATAACTTAGTTGAAAAAAATAAATTAATAGATATAAAACATGTTCCAATAATTCTAATAGAACATGTGAGGAAATCGATAATATGAAAAGTACCTAATGTAAATGATAAAATTTTAACCTAGATGGCCCAGAGAAATTTAACTCATTGATTAAGATACACGTTCTCATTGATAAAAAGTTAAACGTCAGAGCTGTTTAAGACAGCAGTTCAAATGTAAGTTTAATAAGTCAACGAGTGGTTGATATATTTATATTGAGTCAGATAAAAAAACAAGGCTGAGTTGGTTGAATTTCAGTTCTGCCCGGGCAAATATAATATTGACAATTAGAAACTTAACCAATAACCTTAACACTTATATATTAAAAAATGGCAACTTCTTATATGATTAACTCCTAGGTCTAGATGTAATTAATAAATTTAACCTAATTCAAGATGAAAATTTAAATATACTTTAAAGAGTCAATAAAGATGAAATATTAAAAATAGAAAATAGAATCGAGACGGAGCTTAAGAATTCAGAAGGGATAGCACCCGGCATTGATGAAATAAATTACCAAATGATAAGTCAAGCTCCTCGGTCGATTAAGCTCAAGCTACTGCAGGCCTTCAACCCCGCATGGCAAAATTCAAAAGTTCCTCGAGCCTGGAGAAATATTTTGATTTTTAAACTTCCCAAAATTGGAAAAGATCCTTTCTTAGTTGAATCATATCAACAGCCCTAATCCTCTTGCTTAGATAAAGTTTTTAATAATATTTTTATTTCAAGGCTTGAGTAATTCTTGGAGGAAAAAATAATCAGCAATGATTGCTGCGGTTTTAGGAAAAACAGGTCCAGCATAGGTTGTTATGGTCAATGAGGTGGGTGTTGCTTTTAAAGAGAAAAAATTTCGTTTGGGTGTTACAATACTAGAGATATTGACAAAGCCTATGACAATGTTAAAATAGCCACTCTAAAATCTATCCTAGTAGATACAGCAATGCCTCAGCTTACCACAAACTGGATAATCAATTATTTATCGTATCCGTATCAATACCACAAGGAGATAGCCTCAGTCATCCATTACTTAACATATACACATCCAATACGAGTATTATAAAAAGTACTCCTCCGAACTGCAGAATGATACAGTACGCAGGCGATATAATATATTGTATAGTCAAATTCGCCAAAGAGGGAAAGACCATCGTGAAAAAAGCTTTAAATACTGTTATAAATTCCTTTAGTGCCATCTATCTAAAAATTAATCCCGGAAAATATTGCCTTATCCCTTTCACTGGTAAAAGAAAAATTAATATGCATAATTAATCAACATCACTTTGAATAACTATATCCTCTTGCTTAGATAAAGTTTTTAATAATATTTTTATATCAAGGCTTGAGTAATTCTTGGGGGAAAAAATAATCAGCAATGATTGCTGCGGTTTTAGGAAAAACAGGTCCAGCATAAGTTGTTATGGTCAATGAGGTGGGTGTTGCTTTTAAAGAGAAAAAATTTCGTTTGGGTGTTACAATACTAGAGATATTGACAAAGCCTATGACAATGTTAAAATAGCCACTCTAAAATCTATCCTAGTAGATACAGCAATGCCTCAGCTTACCACAAACTGGATAATCAATTATTTATCGTATCCGTATCAATCCTACATCATTCCCACAGATGAGTGACCGGTATCTTATAATTCGTATAATGGCCTACCACAAGGAGATAGCCTCAGTCATCCATTACTTAACATATACACATCCAATACGAGTATTATAAAAAGTACTCCTCCGAACTGCAGAATGATACAGTACGCAGGCGATATAATATATTGTATAGTCAAATTCGCCAAAGAGGGAAAGACCATCGTGAAAAAAGCTTTAAATACTGTTATAAATTCCTTTAGTGCCATCTATCTAAAAATTAATCCCGGAAAATATTGCCTTATCCTTTCACTGGTAAAAGAAAAATTAATATGCATAATTAATCAACATCACTTTGAATAACTATACAATTGAACCCGTAAACAAAATCAATTTTTTGGAGTAATATTGGATTGCAAGCTAAACTTTAGAGAGCACATCATAAAAACTTATAATAAAACCCACAAAAATATAAACGTTTTAATATATCTGGTCGGAGTTTCGTGGGGTACACATCCTTTAAACATGTTGAAATTATAAACATATTTAATACGGTAAATTATTGATTACGCATGCACAATCTATCAAGAAACAAAGTCCACATTAATTCAAAAATTGAATAGAATCCAAAAATTAGCCTAGCGGTTATTTCTCAGAGCTTTTAAAACGAAACGAATAAACGCCCTGTTAGATGAAGCCGGAGAAATCCCCATACCTTTGCATAGGAAATGGCTAACAAAAAAATTCATAATAAAAACTCTGCCAGGTCTCTGTTGCCTCTGACAGGTCCAATCCCATAGGAAATATTATTCGAGAGGGAAAAATATTTTTGCCAAATTAAAAAAAACTGCTGGCTCGAGTTACGACACATATACAATGCATATTTCCTTGGTCCTCTAGATATCTGCATTCATCTTCCAAAATCCTTAATTCGAAATCATAGCTAAAATAACTGTCTAACATAAATTTAAAAAAAAATCCTTAGCACCATACATAGCAACACCGTTCTGCGGTCCCTGCTCCGAGGGTGGACGTCAAAGCCAACTGGCACGTCACTTCCTTTCCATCTCAAGCAGCCAATGCCTTTTATATCTTAATTAAGGAATCAACAAAATTGTCCTTTGATATAACGGACACTTTTATATTTAATATCATCTCTTCTAAAAAAACTTTTTTATTATAGTAAGTATAACGGCTGAAACATTATAGTTACGAGTTTAATGCAATAGAATAGTTTTGAAAATTTAAGTCTTTCTATGAAAAATATTTCATGTATTTTTAAACTTTCTCTTTTTCAAACCAATTATCAATTACATCAATCAATCACGACTTCTCTTGTGAGAAGTTCAGAGAAATATTTTAACCGATAAACCCTTCCCCCTGAAATTCTACATTATTGCGAAACTTCAAAGAGAGATAGCCGGTATAAATACATGAAAAAGACTCTGGATTCGCCAACTGGACTTGTACATTGTTGTTGCATGACCAACATTTTATCCTTGTACAGACTGTGGTCGCTTCGGCAGCTCCTACAACAATTGGACACCTACAAAATAGACCTTGTCGCTCTACAAGAAATGAGGTGGAAAGGCAGTTGTATCCTGGAAAAAACGATTTCACTCTGTTTTTTAGGGGCGTAAAACAGCTATGATCATCAACGCCCGTAGGCGATTTCATACTGTCTACTACAGTTGTGACAAAGAACGCCATATTTCTGGTGCGGGTTTTGTGAGCAGAGGAAGGGCAAGAGACTGTGTTATAGGTTTCACCCCCGTGAATTCAAGGATTTGTGTGTTGAGGCTGAAGAGGACTTACAACTCCAGTATTTTTAGCTGCTATGCACCGACAGAGGTAACCCAGAGGAGAAGGAAGCCTTTTATGATTAGCCTGATCGTACGGTTGAAATCTGTTGAAAGGAGTGATATAGCGACTTCAACAGCAAAGTAGGGAAGGAAGAGGTATTCAGACCCGCCATGGGAAACCACAGCTTGCATGAGGAGACCAATGATAATGGACGCCTACTAATAGGATTTCCTGCTTCAAAGAATGTGGTAGTTGGTAGCACACTCTTTTTAGGTATAAGAATTCTGGCATTTATTAGATCCCATTTAGCAGCTTTGCCAGTTGCTATTATAAAACTAGAGGAGAAAATCTTTCACTATATGACGAAATGAAAATAGCTGAGAACGTGGGAAAATCGTTGGAAACAAACAAGAGCGAAAAAGAAATAATTATTTACGAAAAATTTCGAATTTTTTTTTGTTTTTTAAATCCTGGATACCAACTATTAAAAATTTTTAATGATTGCAGTAACAGAAATATAGTCACTATTGAAAGAGGTTCTCTGAAGTAACTGAATTTCTGTGAGGTCCAGCAGATCCCAGTTGCTGAGTCGCTACAAAAATTTCAATCCTAGAAAACCAGATCGTCAACACGATTTCTAATGACATCTTCACCAGTTCAATTTTTATTGAAGAAACAGTCAATGAGGCATTCCTTTCGATCCTTGTGCCTGCGATAGTTGTAGGTATCGTTTGGGTGGAGTACTTGTCCACCTAATTCAGGTGAAAAAAAATCTTTATGCTATGCATCATGTTTATTGAATGGAGCAAAGAAAAATTACTCTCTCATCTATAAGGTAACTTTAGATATTTATTGAGGTATTGCTAAATTTAACCAATTTTTGATGTGGAACAGAATAATCTTGGTAACTGACCATCAGCTAGCTGCTTGTACCATTGTTTGGTGGGAAAAGAAGGGAATCCCTGAAATGACAGCGGGAAGACTTCAATGGTGGGATTTTTATCTGTCAGGTTTTGACTTTATTGAAGCAATTTGCTCGACGTAAGAACGAGTTAAGTGTGGAGGCGGGCGTTATCAAGTGGGGCTGTAGGATAGTCATAACGGAGAAGTTAAGATCCGCATTGTAACGATGCTTTGAACTCCAAACCTGATTCATCATTTGACCACCACATTGCATATCTTGTGAACTATGATATGATTGGTAATAAGGATCCGTTTCTGGATTGTAAAAAATTTGATTGTATCCTCCGAGAGATGGATAACTATAGATAGGAGATGGATCGAAGCCTAGGGGCGAAACGGGCGTGTCAAAGCTCTTCCGATTGTATTATTCTTCTGACTGCTCATCACCAGTATCATCGGACTCTCTTTGGGAGGTGAATCGATGAGTCGCCTGGAATTGGCAGTCCCAATGGCGGCAGTGTCGCCTGCTCGCCTTCGGTCGGCGTAGGCCCTGCTTTCTCTTGCCCTACGTCGCTTCCACGATAAGGAGCGTGTGCTATTGAGTTCTCATAACCAACTGTCACTAAGGGATTTACCTAAGAGACTCCAAGGGCCAAGCCAGAATCGTGCACTCTCATCTGCTTCTGTTGATGATTTGTTATAGACTGGTTCAATACTTTTTATAAAAATTGGCTATGATTAAGTCGTGGGAGATTTCATACATTTTTATGTGAGGTCGGAGCCAGTAGATCGTGGTGGGTAATGTTTTTATCATCAAAATAATATTATATAATGAAAGAATAAGAAATTATTATATAATTTCATTATTATAAAAGAACGAGTATAATTACAATGTTTTTGGCAGGTGGCTTGTTACAAGAGCTGGCGTAATGGGTAGACAGAAAACTGAGAAATCGAATGGTTGCAGATGAGTGTATGCCATGATTGCAATGCTATGGTTTTACAAATAATAAAATCTTCCCGCACAACTAGCAACAACATACAAAAGAAACCTGGCCCTAGGCCTTTCGCCTGTTTCTTAATTTTGACTAAGATTGTTGAATCAGTAATCACATCTTAAGATAAAGAAACGAAAATGGAGACAATTAGAAAAGAATAACAATATTGATGTTCAGATCGATGGCATTTGTATTTATATCGTTAAAAATATATATGGCAGTGGGCACATTATTTGATAAAAGTGAGGGGAATGTTATACCCCAGCTTATTCATCTGCGACTTAGATAGAAATACAAACTAATACGATTTCTCGTTTTATTGTTATATTTGTGAATTTGTAAGTTCTTTCTTTATTTCATTATTCATTCTGTTAAATAAGCCTATAATTCGAAAACGACACAAGTAATTTATTGCATAATTAAAATTTTGACATGGCCTACCGGTTCCGGTGTATAGTGAAATTGAAAAATTACAGTCCACAGTCATTAATTCATTTTTCAAAATGGAAAAAATCGACAAAATAAAGAAATTAACGAAAAGGCTTAGAAAATAGATTCTGTAATGCTTAGAAGGTAAGGTTACCAGATTTATAAAATTCATTGATTCTTTAGTAGGTGAAGTCGATTCAACTGAATTAGAATCAAGAACGAATGATTTCACCAAGTTTGAGGAAGAAGTTTAAATAATCCAGGATGAAATAGTTGAACTATTGTAAGACGTTGAAGAAGAGGATGGACGAGAAGAGTTCGAAACCAAATATTATAAAGTTTTAGCATCAACTGTGAGCATAAAGAACAAAAACGCAGAAAAGATAATATTAAGAAGAAGTGTTGCAAGTGAGTCATATGAATTTTAATTTGCGTATACGTAAAGTCCCAGATAAAAGATTAATCCATTAATAAAAAAAAAAAAACCTTCTTTAAATGTGTAGATATATAAACCTTATGGCCTCGTGAATTAAATTTTTACTTTACGTAAATATATACGTGAAAGTGAAAAAATAATCGGTAACAAACTTTTACTGTCGCACCAATCATAAAGAATTCTGTGAATTACTAAGATTTTTTGGCGAATAAATATCACTTTCGAAAGGACTACCTCCGAAATGTTCAAGAAAAATGGATCTATGGGTAGAGTGAGGTAGAATGTCTAAAAATAAGGAGCATTCCAAGGGTAACAAATGATCCCAAGTGTTAATGATGCTAGGCGCAATATAAAATAGCGATGAGAGAACACGCAAGTCTTCGTGTGTCCATTATTTAAACCATGCCCAAATCTCGCAACATGGGGAATACGCGTGGGCTTGTTTTCTTGACTGGTTCTTAATTTCCTTTCTGGTCAAGTTGAGGTAATGTTTTTTTCGGTTCTTTTAAAACCGATTATAGGGTTTTGGACTTGACAACTTAGCAATTTATATTAATCGTTATTCTGGAAGTTTTTAGAAAATTGAAATATAGTCACGCGAGAACTACATAGATTTATTGTGGAAAATGGATTAACAAGGCCCCACCACCCTGATGAGCATCAAGGAGGAAGAAGAAGAAGTGTTGCAAGTGAGTCATATGAATTTTCATTTGCGTATACGTAAAGTCCCAGATAAAAGATTAATCCATTAATAAAAAAAAAAAAAACTTCTTTAAATGTGTAGATATATAAACCTTATGGCCTCGTGAATCAAATTTTTATTTTACGTAAATATATGCGTGAAAGTGAAAAAATAATCGGTAACAAACTTTTACTGTCACACCAATCATAAAGAGCTCTGTGAATTACTAAGAATTTTTGGCGAATAAATATCACTTTCGAAAGGACTACCTCCGAAATGTTCAAGAAAAATGGATCTATGGGTAGAGTGAGGTAGAATGTCTAAAAATAAGGAGCATTCCAAGGGTAACAAATGATCCCAAGTGTTAATGATGCTAGGCGCAATATAAAATAGCGATGAGAGAACACGCAAGTCTTCGTGTGTCCATTATTTAAACCATGCCCAAATCTCGCAACATGGGGAATACGCGTGGGCTTGTTTTCTTTACTGGTTCTTAATTTCCTTTCTGGTCAAGTTGAGGTAATGTTTTTTTCGGTTCTTTTAAAACCGATTATAGGGTTTTGGACTTGACAACTTAGCAATTTATATTAATCGTTATTCTGGAAGTTTTTAGAAAATTGAAATATAGTCACGCGAGAACTACATAGATTTATTGTGGAAAATGGATAACTAGGCCCCTCCACGCCGATGGGGATCAAGGAGGAAAAAGAAGTGTTGCAAGTGAGTCATATGAATTTTAATTTGCGTATACGTAAAGTCCCAGATAAAAGATTAATCCATTAATAAAAAAAAAAAAAACCTTCTTTAAATGTGTAGATATATAAACCTTGTGGCCTCGTGAATTAAATTTTTACTTTACGTAAATATATACGTGAAAGTGAAAAAATAATCGGTAACAAACTTTTACTGTCACACCAATCATAAAGAGCTCTGTGAATTACTAAGAATTTTTGGCGAATAAATATCACTTTCGAAAGGACTACCTCCGAAATGTTCAAGAAAAATGGATCTATGGGTAGAGTGAGGTAGAATGTCTAAAAATAAGGAGCATTCCAAGGGTAACAAATGATCCCAAGTGTTAATGATGCTAGGCGCAATATAAAATAGCGATGAGAGAACACGCAAGTCTTCGTGTGTCCATTATTTAAACCATGCCCAAATCTCGCAACATGGGGAATACGCGTGGGCTTGTTTTCTTGACTGGTTCTTAATTTCCTTTCTGGTCAAGTTGAGGTAATGTTTTTTTCGGTTCTTTTAAAACCGATATGAACTTATGATGTACAACTGTGGGGTTCTGCCACAAAATCCAACGTTCAAAAATTTAGTGCTTTCAGTCGAAAGTGTTAAAAACGCGCCATATAATGACAGTAACGATATTATACATACGGACTTAAACATTCTAACAGTTTTTAAAACAGTCAAAGAGAACTACATTAACTTTCACCAAAGACTAATCTTTAACAATAACCCACTGACAGACAATTTAAAAAGCTTAAACAACCCGCCCAGCCCACCCCGATGACTACGATGGCGGTGGCTAAGAAACCAACTAAGTTAATTATAACTCCTTTACTGGAACGCTGTCGAGGCATTTAGTAGTATTAATCAGTAATTAATGTTTAAATAAATAATTTTTGGTCCGGGTTTTAATAAGTTTGGGAAGCATCAACATGGAAGAGAATGCGGACAGCATATGGGCTGAAATTAAAAAAGCATATCCTACAGACTGCAAAGGTAGTATGTGGAATCAAAAGATATTCATCTGTTGAAAAAAGAACTGACTGGTGGAGCGATCGGGTAAAGGCATCAGTGCAAAGAAAGAAACAGGCCTGGAAAGAATATAATTGCAAAAAAAGCAATGAAACATGGGAATTGTATGTCAGAAGAAAAAATGTGTAGATATATAAACCTAATGGCCTCGTGAATTATTTTTTTAAGTGTACATCTTTTTAAAATAATAGCCTTATTTATCACAAATATGATTTATCTTTGTCCCAAAACTGTTCATTGAAATCAATCGTAAATCTCGTGGACTCCGAGGGGCTAAAAAGTGTTTTGATATAAATAATATCGACTAAACCATTTGGCGTTAAGACAATAATAATTGTTAAAACATTGAAATCGTTATTCTGAAAGTTGAAATATAGTCAGCGAGAGAAGTTAAAATTTACGTAAATTTACTTGAAAGTGAAAGAATAATCGGCGAAATACATCAATGAAAAAATAATCGTTAACAAACTTTTACAGTAACAGTAATCATAAAGAAACTTGTAGAAAAGTGTTGTGATATAAATAAAATAGACTAAACCAATTAGCTTTAGGACAATAAATAATTGCAAAACTTCTTTAAATGTGTAGATATATAAACCTTGTGGCCTCGTGAATTAAATTTTTATTTTACGTAAATATATGCGTGACAACAAACAAAAACGTAAACGTAAAAAACAAACTTTTACTGTCACACCAATCATAAAGAGCTCTGTGAATTACTAAGAATTTTTGGCGAATAAATATCACTTTCGAAAGGGCTACCTCCGAAATGTTCAAGAAAAATGGATCTATGGGTAGAGTGAGGTAGAATGTCTAAAAATAAGGAGCATTCCAAGGGTAACAAATGATCCCAAGTGTTAATGATGCTAGGCGCAATATAAAATAGCGATGAGAGAACACGCAAGTCTTCGTGTGTCCATTATTTAAACCATGCCCAAATCTCGCAAAATGGGGAATACGCGTGGGCTTGTTTTCTTGAATGGTTCTTAATTTCCTTTCTGGTCAAGTTGAGGTAATGTTTTTTTCGGTTCTTTTAAAACCGATTATAGGGTTTTGGACTTGACAACTTAGCAATTTATATTAATCGTTATTCTGGAAGTTTTTAGAAAATTGAAATATAGTCACGCGAGAACTACATAGATTTATTGTGGAAAATGGATTAACAAGGCCCCACCACCCTGATGAGCATCAAGGAGGAAGAAGAAGAAGTGTTGCAAGTGAGTCATATGAATTTTCATTTGCGTATACGTAAAGTCCCAGATAAAAGATTAATCCATTAATAAAAAAAAAAAACTTCTTTAAATGTGTAGATATATAAACCTTATGGCCTCGTGAATTAAATTTTTATTTTACGTAAATATATGCGTGAAAGTGAAAAAATAATCGGTAACAAACTTTTACTGTCACACCAATCATAAAGAGCTCTGTGAATTACTAAGAATTTTTGGCGAATAAATATCACTTTCGAAAGGACTACCTCCGAAATGTTCAAGAAAAATGGATCTATGGGTAGAGTGAGGTAGAATGTCTAAAAATAAGGAGCATTCCAAGGGTAACAAATGATCCCAAGTGTTAATGATGCTAGGCGCAATATAAAATAGCGATGAGAGAACACGCAAGTCTTCGTGTGTCCATTATTTAAACCATGCCCAAATCTCGCAACATGGGGAATACGCGTGGGCTTGTTTTCTTTACTGGTTCTTAATTTCCTTTCTGGTCAAGTTGAGGTAATGTTTTTTTCGGTTCTTTTAAAACCGATTATAGGGTTTTGGACTTGACAACTTAGCAATTTATATTAATCGTTATTCTGGAAGTTTTTAGAAAATTGAAATATAGTCACGCGAGAACTACATAGATTTATTGTGGAAAATGGATAACTAGGCCCCTCCACGCCGATGGGGATCAAGGAGGAAAAAGAAGTGTTGCAAGTGAGTCATATGAATTTTAATTTGCGTATACGTAAAGTCCCAGATAAAAGATTAATCCATTAATAAAAAAAAAAAAAACCTTCTTTAAATGTGTAGATATATAAACCTTGTGGCCTCGTGAATTAAATTTTTACTTTACGTAAATATATACGTGAAAGTGAAAAAATAATCGGTAACAAACTTTTACTGTCACACCAATCATAAAGAGCTCTGTGAATTACTAAGAATTTTTGGCGAATAAATATCACTTTCGAAAGGACTACCTCCGAAATGTTCAAGAAAAATGGATCTATGGGTAGAGTGAGGTAGAATGTCTAAAAATAAGGAGCATTCCAAGGGTAACAAATGATCCCAAGTGTTAATGATGCTAGGCGCAATATAAAATAGCGATGAGAGAACACGCAAGTCTTCGTGTGTCCATTATTTAAACCATGCCCAAATCTCGCAACATGGGGAATACGCGTGGGCTTGTTTTCTTGACTGGTTCTTAATTTCCTTTCTGGTCAAGTTGAGGTAATGTTTTTTTCGGTTCTTTTAAAACCGATATGAACTTATGATGTACAACTGTGGGGTTCTGCCACAAAATCCAACGTTCAAAAATTTAGTGCTTTCAGTCGAAAGTGTTAAAAACGCGCCATATAATGACAGTAACGATATTATACATACGGACTTAAACATTCTAACAGTTTTTAAAACAGTCAAAGAGAACTACATTAACTTTCACCAAAGACTAATCTTTAACAATAACCCACTGACAGACAATTTAAAAAGCTTAAACAACCCGCCCAGCCCACCCCGATGACTACGATGGCGGTGGCTAAGAAACCAACTAAGTTAATTATAACTCCTTTACTGGAACGCTGTCGAGGCATTTAGTAGTATTAATCAGTAATTAATGTTTAAATAAATAATTTTTGGTCCGGGTTTTAATAAGTTTGGGAAGCATCAACATGGAAGAGAATGCGGACAGCATATGGGCTGAAATTAAAAAAGCATATCCTACAGACTGCAAAGGTAGTATGTGGAATCAAAAGATATTCATCTGTTGAAAAAAGAACTGACTGGTGGAGCGATCGGGTAAAGGCATCAGTGCAAAGAAAGAAACAGGCCTGGAAAGAATATAATTGCAAAAAAAGCAATGAAACATGGGAATTGTATGTCAGAAGAAAAAATGTGTAGATATATAAACCTAATGGCCTCGTGAATTATTTTTTTAAGTGTACATCTTTTTAAAATAATAGCCTTATTTATCACAAATATGATTTATCTTTGTCCCAAAACTGTTCATTGAAATCAATCGTAAATCTCGTGGACTCCGAGGGGCTAAAAAGTGTTTTGATATAAATAATATCGACTAAACCATTTGGCGTTAAGACAATAATAATTGTTAAAACATTGAAATCGTTATTCTGAAAGTTGAAATATAGTCAGCGAGAGAAGTTAAAATTTACGTAAATTTACTTGAAAGTGAAAGAATAATCGGCGAAATACATCAATGAAAAAATAATCGTTAACAAACTTTTACAGTAACAGTAATCATAAAGAAACTTGTAGAAAAGTGTTGTGATATAAATAAAATAGACTAAACCAATTAGCTTTAGGACAATAAATAATTGCAAAACTTCTTTAAATGTGTAGATATATAAACCTTGTGGCCTCGTGAATTAAATTTTTATTTTACGTAAATATATGCGTGACAACAAACAAAAACGTAAACGTAAAAAACAAACTTTTACTGTCACACCAATCATAAAGAGCTCTGTGAATTACTAAGAATTTTTGGCGAATAAATATCACTTTCGAAAGGGCTACCTCCGAAATGTTCAAGAAAAATGGATCTATGGGTAGAGTGAGGTAGAATGTCTAAAAATAAGGAGCATTCCAAGGGTAACAAATGATCCCAAGTGTTAATGATGCTAGGCGCAATATAAAATAGCGATGAGAGAACACGCAAGTCTTCGTGTGTCCATTATTTAAACCATGCCCAAATCTCGCAAAATGGGGAATACGCGTGGGCTTGTTTTCTTGAATGGTTCTTAATTTCCTTTCTGGTCAAGTTGAGGTAATGTTTTTTTCGGTTCTTTTAAAACCGATTATAGGGTTTTGGACTTGACAACTTAGCAATTTATATTAATCGTTATTCTGGAAGTTTTTAGAAAATTGAAATATAGTCACGCGAGAACTACATAGATTTATTGTGGAAAATGGATTAACAAGGCCCCACCACCCTGATGAGCATCAAGGAGGAAGAAGAAGAAGTGTTGCAAGTGAGTCATATGAATTTTCATTTGCGTATACGTAAAGTCCCAGATAAAAGATTAATCCATTAATAAAAAAAAAAAACTTCTTTAAATGTGTAGATATATAAACCTTATGGCCTCGTGAATTAAATTTTTATTTTACGTAAATATATGCGTGAAAGTGAAAAAATAATCGGTAACAAACTTTTACTGTCACACCAATCATAAAGAGCTCTGTGAATTACTAAGAATTTTTGGCGAATAAATATCACTTTCGAAAGGACTACCTCCGAAATGTTCAAGAAAAATGGATCTATGGGTAGAGTGAGGTAGAATGTCTAAAAATAAGGAGCATTCCAAGGGTAACAAATGATCCCAAGTGTTAATGATGCTAGGCGCAATATAAAATAGCGATGAGAGAACACGCAAGTCTTCGTGTGTCCATTATTTAAACCATGCCCAAATCTCGCAACATGGGGAATACGCGTGGGCTTGTTTTCTTGACTGGTTCTTAATTTCCTTTCTGGTCAAGTTGAGGTAATGTTTTTTTCGGTTCTTTTAAAACCGATATGAACTTATGATGTACAACTGTGGGGTTCTGCCACAAAATCCAACGTTCAAAAATTTAGTGCTTTCAGTCGAAAGTGTTAAAAACGCGCCATATAATGACAGTAACGATATTATACATACGGACTTAAACATTCTAACAGTTTTTAAAACAGTCAAAGAGAACTACATTAACTTTCACCAAAGACTAATCTTTAACAATAACCCACTGACAGACAATTTAAAAAGCTTAAACAACCCGCCCAGCCCACCCCGATGACTACGATGGCGGTGGCTAAGAAACCAACTAAGTTAATTATAACTCCTTTACTGGAACGCTGTCGAGGCATTTAGTAGTATTAATCAGTAATTAATGTTTAAATAAATAATTTTTGGTCCGGGTTTTAATAAGTTTGGGAAGCATCAACATGGAAGAGAATGCGGACAGCATATGGGCTGAAATTAAAAAAGCATATCCTACAGACTGCAAAGGTAGTATGTGGAATCAAAAGATATTCATCTGTTGAAAAAAGAACTGACTGGTGGAGCGATCGGGTAAAGGCATCAGTGCAAAGAAAGAAACAGGCCTGGAAAGAATATAATTGCAAAAAAAGCAATGAAACATGGGAATTGTATGTCAGAAGAAAAAATGTGTAGATATATAAACCTAATGGCCTCGTGAATTATTTTTTTAAGTGTACATCTTTTTAAAATAATAGCCTTATTTATCACAAATATGATTTATCTTTGTCCCAAAACTGTTCATTGAAATCAATCGTAAATCTCGTGGACTCCGAGGGGCTAAAAAGTGTTTTGATATAAATAATATCGACTAAACCATTTGGCGTTAAGACAATAATAATTGTTAAAACATTGAAATCGTTATTCTGAAAGTTGAAATATAGTCAGCGAGAGAAGTTAAAATTTACGTAAATTTACTTGAAAGTGAAAGAATAATCGGCGAAATACATCAATGAAAAAATAATCGTTAACAAACTTTTACAGTAACAGTAATCATAAAGAAACTTGTAGAAAAGTGTTGTGATATAAATAAAATAGACTAAACCAATTAGCTTTAGGACAATAAATAATTGCAAAACTTCTTTAAATGTGTAGATATATAAACCTTGTGGCCTCGTGAATTAAATTTTTATTTTACGTAAATATATGCGTGACAACAAACAAAAACGTAAACGTAAAAAACAAACTTTTACTGTCACACCAATCATAAAGAGCTCTGTGAATTACTAAGAATTTTTGGCGAATAAATATCACTTTCGAAAGGGCTACCTCCGAAATGTTCAAGAAAAATGGATCTATGGGTAGAGTGAGGTAGAATGTCTAAAAATAAGGAGCATTCCAAGGGTAACAAATGATCCCAAGTGTTAATGATGCTAGGCGCAATATAAAATAGCGATGAGAGAACACGCAAGTCTTCGTGTGTCCATTATTTAAACCATGCCCAAATCTCGCAAAATGGGGAATACGCGTGGGCTTGTTTTCTTGAATGGTTCTTAATTTCCTTTCTGGTCAAGTTGAGGTAATGTTTTTTTCGGTTCTTTTAAAACCGATTATAGGGTTTTGGACTTGACAACTTAGCAATTTATATTAATCGTTATTCTGGAAGTTTTTAGAAAATTGAAATATAGTCACGCGAGAACTACATAGATTTATTGTGGAAAATGGATTAACAAGGCCCCACCACCCTGATGAGCATCAAGGAGGAAGAAGAAGAAGTGTTGCAAGTGAGTCATATGAATTTTCATTTGCGTATACGTAAAGTCCCAGATAAAAGATTAATCCATTAATAAAAAAAAAAAACTTCTTTAAATGTGTAGATATATAAACCTTATGGCCTCGTGAATTAAATTTTTATTTTACGTAAATATATGCGTGAAAGTGAAAAAATAATCGGTAACAAACTTTTACTGTCACACCAATCATAAAGAGCTCTGTGAATTACTAAGAATTTTTGGCGAATAAATATCACTTTCGAAAGGACTACCTCCGAAATGTTCAAGAAAAATGGATCTATGGGTAGAGTGAGGTAGAATGTCTAAAAATAAGGAGCATTCCAAGGGTAACAAATGATCCCAAGTGTTAATGATGCTAGGCGCAATATAAAATAGCGATGAGAGAACACGCAAGTCTTCGTGTGTCCATTATTTAAACCATGCCCAAATCTCGCAACATGGGGAATACGCGTGGGCTTGTTTTCTTGACTGGTTCTTAATTTCCTTTCTGGTCAAGTTGAGGTAATGTTTTTTTCGGTTCTTTTAAAACCGATATGAACTTATGATGTACAACTGTGGGGTTCTGCCACAAAATCCAACGTTCAAAAATTTAGTGCTTTCAGTCGAAAGTGTTAAAAACGCGCCATATAATGACAGTAACGATATTATACATACGGACTTAAACATTCTAACAGTTTTTAAAACAGTCAAAGAGAACTACATTAACTTTCACCAAAGACTAATCTTTAACAATAACCCACTGACAGACAATTTAAAAAGCTTAAACAACCCGCCCAGCCCACCCCGATGACTACGATGGCGATGGCTAAGAAACCAACTAAGTTAATTATAACTCCTTTACTGGAACGCTGTCGAGGCATTTAGTAGTATTAATCAGTAATTAATGTTTAAATAAATAATTTTTGGTCCGGGTTTTAATAAGTTTGGGAAGCATCAACATGGAAGAGAATGCGGACAGCATATGGGCTGAAATTAAAAAAGCATATCCTACAGACTGCAAAGGTAGTATGTGGAATCAAAAGATATTCATCTGTTGAAAAAAGAACTGACTGGTGGAGCGATCGGGTAAAGGCATCAGTGCAAAGAAAGAAACAGGCCTGGAAAGAATATAATTGCAAAAAAAGCAATGAAACATGGGAATTGTATGTCAGAAGAAAAAATGTGTAGATATATAAACCTAATGGCCTCGTGAATTATTTTTTTAAGTGTACATCTTTTTAAAATAATAGCCTTATTTATCACAAATATGATTTATCTTTGTCCCAAAACTGTTCATTGAAATCAATCGTAAATCTCGTGGACTCCGAGGGGCTAAAAAGTGTTTTGATATAAATAATATCGACTAAACCATTTGGCGTTAAGACAATAATAATTGTTAAAACATTGAAATCGTTATTCTGAAAGTTGAAATATAGTCAGCGAGAGAAGTTAAAATTTACGTAAATTTACTTGAAAGTGAAAGAATAATCGGCGAAATACATCAATGAAAAAATAATCGTTAACAAACTTTTACAGTAACAGTAATCATAAAGAAACTTGTAGAAAAGTGTTGTGATATAAATAAAATAGACTAAACCAATTAGCTTTAGGACAATAAATAATTGCAAAACTTCTTTAAATGTGTAGATATATAAACCTTGTGGCCTCGTGAATTAAATTTTTATTTTACGTAAATATATGCGTGACAACAAACAAAAACGTAAACGTAAAAAACAAACTTTTACTGTCACACCAATCATAAAGAGCTCTGTGAATTACTAAGAATTTTTGGCGAATAAATATCACTTTCGAAAGGGCTACCTCCGAAATGTTCAAGAAAAATGGATCTATGGGTAGAGTGAGGTAGAATGTCTAAAAATAAGGAGCATTCCAAGGGTAACAAATGATCCCAAGTGTTAATGATGCTAGGCGCAATATAAAATAGCGATGAGAGAACACGCAAGTCTTCGTGTGTCCATTATTTAAACCATGCCCAAATCTCGCAAAATGGGGAATACGCGTGGGCTTGTTTTCTTGAATGGTTCTTAATTTCCTTTCTGGTCAAGTTGAGGTAATGTTTTTTTCGGTTCTTTTAAAACCGATTATAGGGTTTTGGACTTGACAACTTAGCAATTTATATTAATCGTTATTCTGGAAGTTTTTAGAAAATTGAAATATAGTCACGCGAGAACTACATAGATTTATTGTGGAAAATGGATTAACAAGGCCCCACCACCCTGATGAGCATCAAGGAGGAAGAAGAAGAAGTGTTGCAAGTGAGTCATATGAATTTTCATTTGCGTATACGTAAAGTCCCAGATAAAAGATTAATCCATTAATAAAAAAAAAAAACTTCTTTAAATGTGTAGATATATAAACCTTATGGCCTCGTGAATTAAATTTTTATTTTACGTAAATATATGCGTGAAAGTGAAAAAATAATCGGTAACAAACTTTTACTGTCACACCAATCATAAAGAGCTCTGTGAATTACTAAGAATTTTTGGCGAATAAATATCACTTTCGAAAGGACTACCTCCGAAATGTTCAAGAAAAATGGATCTATGGGTAGAGTGAGGTAGAATGTCTAAAAATAAGGAGCATTCCAAGGGTAACAAATGATCCCAAGTGTTAATGATGCTAGGCGCAATATAAAATAGCGATGAGAGAACACGCAAGTCTTCGTGTGTCCATTATTTAAACCATGCCCAAATCTCGCAACATGGGGAATACGCGTGGGCTTGTTTTCTTGACTGGTTCTTAATTTCCTTTCTGGTCAAGTTGAGGTAATGTTTTTTTCGGTTCTTTTAAAACCGATATGAACTTATGATGTACAACTGTGGGGTTCTGCCACAAAATCCAACGTTCAAAAATTTAGTGCTTTCAGTCGAAAGTGTTAAAAACGCGCCATATAATGACAGTAACGATATTATACATACGGACTTAAACATTCTAACAGTTTTTAAAACAGTCAAAGAGAACTACATTAACTTTCACCAAAGACTAATCTTTAACAATAACCCACTGACAGACAATTTAAAAAGCTTAAACAACCCGCCCAGCCCACCCCGATGACTACGATGGCGGTGGCTAAGAAACCAACTAAGTTAATTATAACTCCTTTACTGGAACGCTGTCGAGGCATTTAGTAGTATTAATCAGTAATTAATGTTTAAATAAATAATTTTTGGTCCGGGTTTTAATAAGTTTGGGAAGCATCAACATGGAAGAGAATGCGGACAGCATATGGGCTGAAATTAAAAAAGCATATCCTACAGACTGCAAAGGTAGTATGTGGAATCAAAAGATATTCATCTGTTGAAAAAAGAACTGACTGGTGGAGCGATCGGGTAAAGGCATCAGTGCAAAGAAAGAAACAGGCCTGGAAAGAATATAATTGCAAAAAAAGCAATGAAACATGGGAATTGTATGTCAGAAGAAAAAATGTGTAGATATATAAACCTAATGGCCTCGTGAATTATTTTTTTAAGTGTACATCTTTTTAAAATAATAGCCTTATTTATCACAAATATGATTTATCTTTGTCCCAAAACTGTTCATTGAAATCAATCGTAAATCTCGTGGACTCCGAGGGGCTAAAAAGTGTTTTGATATAAATAATATCGACTAAACCATTTGGCGTTAAGACAATAATAATTGTTAAAACATTGAAATCGTTATTCTGAAAGTTGAAATATAGTCAGCGAGAGAAGTTAAAATTTACGTAAATTTACTTGAAAGTGAAAGAATAATCGGCGAAATACATCAATGAAAAAATAATCGTTAACAAACTTTTACAGTAACAGTAATCATAAAGAAACTTGTAGAAAAGTGTTGTGATATAAATAAAATAGACTAAACCAATTAGCTTTAGGACAATAAATAATTGCAAAACTTCTTTAAATGTGTAGATATATAAACCTTGTGGCCTCGTGAATTAAATTTTTATTTTACGTAAATATATGCGTGACAACAAACAAAAACGTAAACGTAAAAAACAAACTTTTACTGTCACACCAATCATAAAGAGCTCTGTGAATTACTAAGAATTTTTGGCGAATAAATATCACTTTCGAAAGGGCTACCTCCGAAATGTTCAAGAAAAATGGATCTATGGGTAGAGTGAGGTAGAATGTCTAAAAATAAGGAGCATTCCAAGGGTAACAAATGATCCCAAGTGTTAATGATGCTAGGCGCAATATAAAATAGCGATGAGAGAACACGCAAGTCTTCGTGTGTCCATTATTTAAACCATGCCCAAATCTCGCAAAATGGGGAATACGCGTGGGCTTGTTTTCTTGAATGGTTCTTAATTTCCTTTCTGGTCAAGTTGAGGTAATGTTTTTTTCGGTTCTTTTAAAACCGATTATAGGGTTTTGGACTTGACAACTTAGCAATTTATATTAATCGTTATTCTGGAAGTTTTTAGAAAATTGAAATATAGTCACGCGAGAACTACATAGATTTATTGTGGAAAATGGATTAACAAGGCCCCACCACCCTGATGAGCATCAAGGAGGAAGAAGAAGAAGTGTTGCAAGTGAGTCATATGAATTTTCATTTGCGTATACGTAAAGTCCCAGATAAAAGATTAATCCATTAATAAAAAAAAAAAACTTCTTTAAATGTGTAGATATATAAACCTTATGGCCTCGTGAATTAAATTTTTATTTTACGTAAATATATGCGTGAAAGTGAAAAAATAATCGGTAACAAACTTTTACTGTCACACCAATCATAAAGAGCTCTGTGAATTACTAAGAATTTTTGGCGAATAAATATCACTTTCGAAAGGACTACCTCCGAAATGTTCAAGAAAAATGGATCTATGGGTAGAGTGAGGTAGAATGTCTAAAAATAAGGAGCATTCCAAGGGTAACAAATGGGCCGTTTATATTTCATCTATAAAGGAGGCAGTCATCGCCCAGTGGCGTAGGCTATTTTATCTTGTGTCACCCTGACAAAATGCTTGTATACACAAAGGTAGTTCTTATGATCTGTTCTAATACGAAAGTCTTGTAACACCGGCTGTCATAAATAACATCTATTAATCAACATTGCGAAGACAGTTTCTAACTTTATACTTCTCTCAATGATGAAAGGTTCGGTCTCCGATAAGAGTTATAGGAACTTAAAATGGATTAAAAATACTACTTAAAGTAACTTAAGTTAAAGTAAGTACTAGGTAATGTAAGTACACTAAGTACGTAAAGTAAGCACTTCAAGTACGTAAAGAAAGTACTGTAATTTTGTGCTGAGATTTTGTTTCTCTTGTATAGAATATTCAAAGAAAACAGTGAAAGGAACATAAGAGATTCGATATATATAAATTATAAATACCCTTGATTATTTGAATTATATAATTCGTTTAAAGGGTTTGGATGGTGGTTGGGAGAAATTGCGTGACTCTAAGACATGACGGTGACCCATCCGTGCACGAACATCCAAGCCGTGCTTTCCTCCCCAAATCCTGGCGCCACTCCAATTGAGATTTACTTAGTGGAAAACTCTCATCACCGAGCACTGACATATAAAATTAAAGTCAACAGTAGTATAGTTTAGACAATGAAGACGATATGTATAGGAAGTTAAAAAATATATATTTTATTATCCATTGAAAGCGTGTATTTTAAGAATGAAAATAAATCCTCAAAAACGTATAAATACTTGACAAACCACGTAAGGCTATTTTAACGTTCAGAAAAAAATGGCATTTGCAAGGGAACCTTTGCGGTCCATTGTAAACCTCAACAAAAGTAGTCACTTTCCCGAAACTGGTAACGTCCACCGTAAAAAAAAAAAAAAAAAAAAAAAAAAAAAAAAAAAAAAGAAGCAGAAAGAATTTAAAATGATCCAAGTGTGCTACAGGGCGATGGGAAGAAAATAAGGTGATCAGAAAAAATATTAATTTTTATTTTATATTTTTAAGATGCACCACTGATTTGTTTATTCACATAAAATACACATCAATGTACTTGAGAAATCGAAGGTATTAACGTCGATCGATTATTTAAAAAAAAAAAAATGTATAAGACGGAAATTGTTCATATATGTATAAATAATGCTGGATTATAATCATAATCACATAATAATAACGATAGATGATTAAATAATTATCTAAAAAGCGAAATTGTGATGGAGATACATAACTGTTTTATCTAATATTCTAAGAACGTATATAACTCATCTGCAATCGTCAAAACCAACCACAGAAGAAAAGCTTCGATGCGCGATATTTCTAATGAAGTTGAAAATAAGGGGAAAAAAGCCAAATGTGATATGAGTAGGTACACAGTTATGGTTTTTGACCTGACTATCCTCGAAATTTTTCAATGCAAACCCTGGGGTGGGGGGGTTGGTATTTGGTAAAATTCTATTAACTGTTATATTAATTTAATATTTAAGAGTGACTACTAGTTGGTTTTAAAATTAATAATAGTCATATTTATTTAACGAAAGTCTGATTTTAAGTTATTAACAACGCCATCTTCAGATATAACATATCAGATTTTTGCGGTAAACCTAAACTAAAAATTAGAATCAAATAATAGTCTTCGTACGAAAGTGCCGGGGAGTTTTTCTATAGCTATACTTTTAAATAAAGTCTGTGATGCTTTTTCGTAAAGAAAATTCCTGTTAGACGATGTATTATTGTGTTAATGATGCTAGGCGCAATATAAAATAGCGATGAGAGAACACGCAACTCTTCGTGTGTCCATTATTTAAACCATGCCCAAATCTCGCAACATGGGGAATATTCGTGGGCTTGTTTTCTTGACTGGTTCTTAATTTCCTTTCTTGTCAAGTTGAGGTAATGTTTTTTTCGGTTCCTTTAAAACCGATATGAACTTATGATGTACAACTGTGGGTTCTGCCACGAAATCCAACGTTCAAAAATTTAGTGCTTTCAGTCGAAAGTGTTAAAAACGCGCCATATAATGACAGTAACGATATTATACATACGGACTTAAACATTCTAACAGTTTTTAAAACAGTCAAAGAGAACTACATTAAATTTCACCAAAGACTAATCTTTAACAATAACCCACTGACAGACAATTTAAAAAGCTTAAACAACCCGTCCAGCCCACCCCGATGACTACGATGGCGGTGGCTAAGAAACCAACTAAGTTAATTATAACTCCTTTACTGGAACGCTGTCGAGGCATTTAGTAGTATTAATCAGTAATTAATGTTTAAATAAATAAATAATTTTTGGTCCGGGTTTTAATAAGTTTTTCGAAATTATAAACCCTACGTGCAATTTAATAACATAGAAAAACAATATTTTGCAATGATATTTACTGATTTGATTCCACGCGAGGAATTAGGCAGGGTGATGGTCTTGCCTGCCTATTGTTTAACCTGGCCCTGGAGAAAGTAATACGTAACTCGGGAATCCAGACTACCGACACTATCTTCAACAGGCTGACGCTACTAGGGTTTGCTGACGACATAGACCTGGTAGCACGCTCCTTTGAATCTCTAAAAAATGCATTTTTAAAGTTGGCTGAAGCTGCAGTGACTATGGGAATGAGCGTAAACCAGGAAAAAACCATGTATATGCGCGCAGGACCTGGAGCAGAGAACGCAGATCGAGTGCCTGTGGCCATGGGCCCATTTCCGTTTACCTTTCTTAATGTGGACCATTTCACATATCTGGGAGCTGTAGTAAGCTGTGAAAACAGAATATCTCTGGAAATTAAACAGTGAATAATAATGGCAAAGGTGTTTTTTTGGCCTTAGTAAACACCTCAGAAGCAGTGCAATATCTCGGCGTACGAAATGTCTCCTCTATAAGACCCTCATTAGGCCTGTACTCACATACGGTTCCGAAACATGGACCCTGTCAAGCACTGAGGAAAAAGATATATTAATCTTTGAAAGATAGATCCTTCGTCGAATCTTTGGACCAGTTAAAGTCGGTGAGATTTGGAGGAGAAGGACGAACAGGGAGATATACGACCTGTATGGGGAGGCGGATTTGATGAGGTGCATCAAGCTTGGGAGGCTGCGTTGGGCCGGCCACATAGCCAGAATGTCAGAAGAGGAAATCCCAAGAAAGCCGCTCGACGGGAAGCTCTACAGGACAAGAGGAATTGGTAGACCACGCCTAAGATGGGAGGATGCCGTCATCCGGGACGCCCGTGAACTATTGAACACCCGCAACTGGCGAGCGACTGCACAAGATAGAGCCACCTGGCGAAGGCTCATTGAGGAGGCCAAGGACCACATCGGTCTGTAGCGCCACGGAGTAGTAGTAGTATTTACTGATGAAACACAGTTTAACAAAAATTGGACATAAGATTTTTTTTGGCAAAATTCACGTTCAATGAAATTGCGGGCATATCGAACCGAAAAGAGTAAGTGTGAGATAAGCAAGTATGGCTAGATAATAAATTAACATAAATGGGTATAAAAATGTATCTAAAAAAGAAAGGTATACGCTAGTATATGGTAGCCCCTACCACTATTGAGTGAAAACAACCACAGGTTATGACACCCACGATTTAAAGATAAGGATGCTAATATGGGTGGATGTGATAAATTCCATAATTAATAATCATAATATAAAATGGAATTGGTAATATGACAAGAGCATAAGAATTGCTTGGATTTTTTCATTAAATATTTACTTGGCTCTGTTGAAGTCCCTAATGCTTTTAAAACGTAAGAAAATCCTTATTAGACAATGTATTATTGTGTTAATGATGCTGAGCGCAATACAAATAGCGATAAGAGAACACTCAAGTCTTAGCATGCCCACTGTTTAAACCATGGCCAACTCATGCAACATTGCGAGCACGCGTACCTTCCTTGTTTTCTTGTCTGGTTCTTAATTCCCTCTGTGGTCAAGGTGGGCGGGAAGGTGAAAAACATGAAAATAGAAAAGGAAGTGAAGCGTGAGAGTAAAAATAGGGAGACCACACTCTTGGCGGTTTCTTGTGCTTCTGAAGAGGAGGTAGTGGTGGACATAGTAAGAAATGCAAATAGATTAAAGGACTCTAAAATATATAAAGGGGATAGGAATCGATAGGGATCTAGCGTCAGATAAGAGGAGAACTAAAAATAAACTATAAGAAGTTCGGAAAGAAATTTTCAGAATTGATAAGAATTCTAGATTGGCAGTTAGAATTGATAATATTTGGCTTTTCGACACAAAATTTAGCAGGAAGAAAGAATACGGCCTGGTAACCAAGGAAGGGAACAGTACAGCGGGATGGTTCTGGTAAACTGGGAGTTGACGTTTCGCCTATATGTAAGGCCTGCTGACTGTACATTCTGGTTTAGACCATATACGCTGTTCTTAGAAGTGGAGTATGATCTGCTACTGGAGCTCAAGATATTAGGAAAAGAAAGAATAGGGTAAATCTTTCTGTCGATTACGTGATAACAATACAAAAAATAATATTAGTGAGATCAGTATTTTATTTTATAATATTAGAGTAAATGTTACATTCGTGGGTGTAAAAGTTCCAGTCCTTATTTACCAGTTCCAGTTACTTATTCTGAAACTGATAATACCGATGAAACCGAAAATATATTTTTCGAATTAGTAAAAAAATATGACATTTATACGTTGATTGAGACATTTCTGATAGAGAAAATTGAGTATTGAATAAAAATAAATATGCAGATTTCGAATGAGAAGATGTTACATTCGTGGGTGTTAAATTCCCAGTCCTTATTTATCCTGAAACTGATAAATGCCGACTAGAGCGTTCTGTTGGCGAGTGGGTTGATAATAATTATTATATGGAGCACTGATAAGCACTGAGGCAGTTTTAACCTACGAATGTGAGTGTTGGATGCATAAAAAAAGAAGAGATTTATGTGTGTAGTCCGAGTTATGGGGTAAAAGACGCAATAATGAACATTAAGGAAGATATGATGATTTCAGCATAGTCAAATTGATTACAATAAGCCAGTCTAGATGCTCCCCGTTTGGTACCCCGCCCAGAGAAGGTTGAAGTTTATGCCAAAAAAAGAAAGTAAATTGCAAGCCGGTGAAGAGTAGGAGGTTCGGAAGATCGAAATACCGGTGACATGACAGGAGAAAATTTGGTTGCAGGGGGCTGGTGGAGTGATTGGTGAAAGAAATTTCTTTAGACTTAACTAGAGACAAGGAGAGTTAAAAACAACTATTAAAAGTACGAAAAAGTATAATTTCAGAAATGATGAGAATTCTAGAGTGGCAGTTAGAAATGACAATTGGCTTTTCGATACAAAACTGAGCTGGAAGAAAGAATAAGGCCTGGTAACCAAGGAAGGGGACAGTGCAGCGGGATGGTTCTGGTAAACTGGGAGTTGACGTTTCACTTATTCTGTAAGGCCTGCTGACTGTACATTCAGGTGGTAGACCATATACGCTGCTCATAGAAGTGGAGTAAGATCTGCTACTGGAGTTCAAGACATTAGGACAGGAGATGAAAAGAAAGAATAGGGTAAGTCCTTATTTCGAGTACATGATAAAAATACAAAAAATCTGGTGCGTGCGCGCAAAACACAACTTTCACTTACCAACTTACTTAAATTAGAAATTGATGTGTTTTGTTAATTGCCACTTCTCAAAGACACATTTTTCCACATTCATTTCTTATTTTTGTTTTTATTTGCTCTATAAAAAACACTAATTTTTTAATTATTAAATAAAAGTTTTTACTTGTGGTAATTCGGCAATGCAAGCATAATACTCCAAGTCATCTGACTTTATGATTCTCTATGTAGTTGTTGAAAACTTCATTTACCATGAAACAAATAATTTCCATTAAATGAACAAAACGGCTTTAATTATAAACAATGGTCTGTCATCAAAGGCGTACTCTGCATGCGTGGGCTCAACGTGTTTTATGAGTTGACTGAATAAGTATTTTTCTTTTTTTCTCCTCTATATATTTACTTTGTTTTTATCATATCTCATATTTAGCCATTTCTTATTTTTAGGCGAAACGAGAGACAGATAATTTCTACATATAAACAAATACAACAAATACTTTATAGGAAACAAAAAAGGCCCATTCCCCATTTATCCCCCTCAGGACATTTTAATAATAAAAAATCTTACCTGATATTAAAGAACACCTAATTTTCATTAAACACGACGAATTTAATCAAAATCCTAAAAGCCGTTTTTGAGATAATCGAAAAAAAGTTAAAAATCGGTATAAAAGTTATGAATTAAAGTGCCCTCTCCCTTTGACCAATTTTGATGAAATGTTGGGTATCACATCTTTGGCATATACATACATCGTATACCCAGTTTGATCAAAATCGTTGAAGCCGTTTTTGAGTAAATAAATAAAACAAGTGAAAATGATACAAAATTTATTAAGTAAAGTCCCCCCTCCGGTTGATCAATTTTGATGTAATGTTGGCTATCGCATCTTTGGCATATACATACATCAAATACCAAGTTTGGTCACAATCGTGAAAGCCGTTTTTGAGTAAATAAAAAAAAAACACGTAAAAATGGTACAAAATTTATTAAGTAAAGTGCCCCCTGCGGTTGATCAATTTTGATGAAATTTTTACAGTCATATCTCGGGCATATAAATTGATCAAATACTCAGTTAATTCAAAATCGTTAGAGCCGTTTTTGAGAAAATAAAAAAAAAATTAAAAAGTTATTAAATAAAGTACCCCTTCCCTTTGAGCAATTTTGATGAAATTTTCGCTGTCACATCGCGGGCATATACATACACTAAATACCCAATTTCAGGTTCGCACGGTTTATAGTTTTTGAGCTAGACTGTTCACACACACAGGCCATTTCGCGGGACTTGGTTAATTGGACTCAGGGGACCCCAAAACGTGTATTTCCGTTGAAAACCGGAAGTCGAAATTTTTCACGATCGCAATACTTCCACTTACTATATATTTCATATATAGGTAAGTGAAAGTAAAAAAAATTAAGTGAGATCGGTATTTTATTTTATAATATTAGAGGCATTAAGTTTTAAAAATATATATTTTTCGAATTAGCAAAAAAATATGAAATTTTTATGTTGGTTGGGACGTTTCTGATAGAAAATTGAGTATTTTATAAAATTAAATGTGCAGATTAAGAATGAGAAGATGTTGCATTCGTGGGTGATAAAGTCCCAGTCTTTACTTATTCTGATGATATATGCCGTCAAGAGCTTTCTGTTGGCGAGTGGGTAGAAGTTAATAATAACAATTAAATGGAGCACTGATAAGCACTGAGGCAATTTTAACCTATGAATGTGAGTGTTGGATGCATAAAAAAAAAAAAAAAAAAAAAAATGAAGATTTATGTGTGTAGTACAGTGATTGGTGGAAGGAATTTCTTTAAGAGGCCAAGGCTCAATCCGGGCTGTAGCATCAAGAATGATGATAAGATAATGGAATAATATAGATGGTTCAAAGCAAATAAAAATAAAGGATAGGAGTATAAAGAAGTATAAATTGCCCTATACCGCATACAATATATATACAACACAATTTTAGACGTTAGCTACGGCAGGCACTCTATCTATGAATAGTGACAACACAAAAATATTAAAATTCTCAGTTTTAAAAATCAATTAAAAATTGACAATAATATTAAAATTAAAACTCAAAACATTAAAAGTCTTAAACTTTCCAGAATGTATCTATTCAAAAAAGTTGACAATTACATAAAAATCCTAAATCATCGTAAAAATTAACTCTTAATTGTGCATCAACAAGGAGAGAAAGTGATTAAGGAAAACGTCGAGGCAGCAGGAAATAAAAGAAGGTAACTTGAAAAAAAAAAAAAAATAATTATACCGATGACGCCCTACGAAAACCTGGCAAAATTACCAGGTAGAAAACCTTAAAGACATTTGTGGTGGTTGATGACAGAATCTGGATAGAGAGAATAAGATTTAGTAAAGTTGGTTAATAAAAAAAATAATGATATAAAATATATATACCTACAACATTTATCGTATATCTGTAATGTTTTCAAAATGTTTTTTTTTTTTTTAAATCCATTTTAAAAAACCTCAGAATTGCCTCTGACCTAACTACACATTTGTTTCTTCTGTTCTCAAAATACTAAAAGAGGTCCCAAACTACTTCTGAGACATCTTTGGAAATCATAGAGTAACGTTTGATTTTCACTTAACTACACCATTGAAGTATTAGAAATCGACAAAATCTCCTAATTATTACTAACAGTAAATAAGCCAGATGAACAAATGTACTTACATTGATCCATATTAATTCTAAAATATACATAATATAGTCTACCATGCACATGCATAAAATTTCAAAGTATTATTGGGAATAAACTTAAATTTGACTTCTGATAGTTTGATTTTCTAATTATTTGACTTAAAAAAATAATATTGAGATGTTCACTGAAAGACTATTATCTATGAACTAAAATGCTACTTAATAAGAAATCAAAAACTGGTACAATTTAAAATCTATAGATATGAAGTTTGAAAGTATCATAGATATTTTCATAGCATTGAACATTAATGATTTTATCCATGAAAATATTAAAAGAATATATATGCTTGTGCTAACTGATATTTATAAAGTATCTAAAACTGTCATTGAAATGAACATAATTGAATTTTTAAGTTTTAACTCAAATTTATTTAAAGAACATAAATGGGCTTAATATCTATATACTATAAAAAAACAAATTTATGAAGTTTCAATCGTTGTTAAAAGATATTATTCTGAGTTATATATATAAAAGATAATATAATATAAGATACATTAAAAGATACAAAAACCATAAAATTGGCGAACTAGGAATTGTCAACAAATCTTGGTGACAAAAAAAAAAAAAAAAAAAAAAAAAAAGTTTTACAAAGATATAAAAAAGATTAATTAATATAAGATTCGTTAAAAGATATAAAACATAAAAAAAGTTATACAAATATATAAAAAAGATTAATATAAGATATATTATAAGATATTAAATGATAAAAAAGTCAGAAAATATAAAATGAGTCATGAAAATATAAAAAGAATATGTATGCTAATGCTAACTGATATTTAATTTTAATTTAATTATTTTAAGTTTTAACTCATGAATTTATTCGAAGAACATGAATCTGCTTTATATGTACTTATTATAAAAACAAACTTATGAAGTTTCAATTGTTGTTAAAAGATATTATTCTTTAAAATATAAAAACAAAAACCAGAACAAAAAACAAATAAGTCTTCCAAAGACTGTAAACATATTAAATGAACTCTAGGCTTACCGAAGATGATTTCATGGAATCAGAAGTGTTGATAATGAACATAAGATCCACATGACAGTTGTTATAATTGAGGGCGATTTATTCACCATTAACCAACAATAATATGGGCTCACATCGGCACATATGATAAAATTTCATTGTAACTAAAACCAAAATAAAAAAGTTAAATAATAAATTATTATAATAGGAGACAAGATACAAGATTAGAAAATATAAGATTTAAAATATTTGAATGCAAGAACCCTAAACAATTCAATCAATCTACATGAAAACCTTTTTTGGGGCATTCTAAAATTGGGGATGCACAATACGATTAAAATTAATATTTTAATGCGTTTTTTATTTTATTTTTTTGTGCGGGGATTAAGTTTTTGTTAAATAGGAAGAGATGACTTAAAAAAATATTTAATATATATAATTTTTGTAGCTTATAACTTTATATAACCAGTGGATCCAGGGGAGTCAGAGGCGCGCGGCCATTTGGGTCAGTAAATGGATAAACTTATGTATTACAATGTCTCTATAGTAAGAGTAATAAAAAAAAAGTAACAAGCATGCACAATATGCAGGCGTTTTGACACTATATTGTTCCCATAATCATGCCCTACAATGAAAAATTCTGGTGCGTGCTCGCAACACACAACTTTCACTTACCAACTTACTTAGATTAGAAATTAATGCGTTTTGTTAATTTTATCATATCTCATATTTAGCCATTTCTTATTTTTAGGCGTAACGAGACACTTAATTTTTCCATATAAACAAAAACAAAGGTACTTTATAGGAAACAAACAAAAAAGGCCCCAACGCCCCCAAAAAAAGCCCCCTCAGAACATTTTTATAATGATAAAGCTTACCTAATATTAAAGGACACCTAATTTTCATTAAACATACGAATTAGATAAAAATCGTTAAAGCCGTTTTTGAGAAAATAAAAAAAAAACTTAAAAAGTTATTAAATGAAGTACCCCCTCCGGTTGATCAATTTTGATGAAATGTTTGCTGTCACATCTTTGGCATATATATACATTAAATACCCAGTTTGATCAAAATCGTTGAAACCGTTATTGAGTAAATAAAAAAAACACGTTAAAATGATACAAAATTTATTAAGTTAAGTCCCCCCTCAGGTTGATCAATTTTGATGAAATTTTTACAGTCATATCTCGGGCAAATTAATACATCTAATACTCAGTTTAATCAAAATCGTTAGAGCCGTTTTTGAGAAAATCGAAAAAAACATAAAAAGTTATTAAATAAAGTACCCCCTCCCTTTGAGAAATTTTGATGAAATTTTGCCGTCACATCGCGGGCATACACATATACTAAATAACCAATTTCAGGTTCGCTCGGTTTATAGTTTTTGAGCTAGTCTGTTCACACACACAGACACACACACAAACACAGACCGTTTCGCGGGACTTGGTTATTTGGAATCAGGGGACCCCAAAACGTGTATTTACGTTGAAAACCGGAAGTCGAAAATTTTCACGATCGCAATACTTCCACTTACTATATATTTCATATATAGGTAAGTGAAAGTAAAAATAGTTTATAATAAAATTTACAAGTTATAATGTTAAATACTTAAACTTATCAAGTTTAAATTCAACAATACTATAATGTATTAGATACATAAGTACACAATATATAAAAATATGTAATTCAAAACATGGGGCGTATGGATGAGCTCACAAGTTTACTGATTAGATGATTGTATAGAGACTACCAAAGTATGGAACTGTAGTGGAATTGGTAGGTGATTCGGTATAGGGATCATGTTTTTATTTTTAATAACAGTTTTATTCAATTTTTACTTTATTGACTGAACATTCCGAACCCGATATTTAAAATATTAAAATAAAAGCCAAGAAAAAAAAAAATTATGTATATATATCGTATATACAAACATACACCTCTTTGAATTCAACAAGTGTGAAGGCAGTTATAGCATTAAAAAAATAAAATAAAACCAAGGTGTACGACTCCGTTATCACATGGTCCTGGAAGGCCGAATACAGGAAATATCTTTAATTAGTAATAAATATTTTCCCCCAAAAAAGTGCTTAATTAGAGAAGGAATTGATAGTGTTGGAATTTATATAACGATTAGGTCGTTAATCATTGGATGGGAATTGCATTGTTAGTTAAAAATAAACAAGGATGGGAGGACTGGCTGAGGCGGTAAAGGTTCTTTGATCTTGGGGACAAAGTGAGCCTTAATCCTCAGCAGCCTCCTACTTTTCCAAATGAATATGTTTCGGAAAATGTTTTTTTTTTTTTTTTTTATCTATGGTCCATTTGGTTATTCCTCTTTGTTGTCTTTTTTACCTAGCAGCTCGGCTTATCTGTTTTTTGCACAATTGCCAAAGAAAATTTTATAATTTTTTTTTTTTTTTCCACACCAAGCAATCACTAAAAGGAGTTAAGAATGAAAAATATGACCTGGTATATGATATGGGATGCTGCGTTTAAAATAAATGTAAGAAACAAAATTTAACAAGTACCAGTAAAAGTATTATAAAAAAACGTGATTACAAGATCTATATTAATAAAAAATATATTAAAGAAGATGGGCATCGTACCACAAAGAGAGTTAGGCTATAACAAGGTCCAATTCATTCTGCTAAAACATTGAGTATCAACCAGGCTGGGGTCGGTTGACTCTCCATTGGGACACCGTTTAAGATGGGTACTCTTAATTGTAAAAAATTAATGGTGGGGAGTAATCATGGTCTAATTTCCTTTCTCGAGCGTTTTCCGACTAGTACTTTTTTTAAAGTGGTTTTACTCTGTGTCGAACTACGCGGCGATAATCCCCAGAACTCTTGCCGTACCGGCGTACTACGATCAGCTATTTACACTGAAACGTGAAGACGACAGAACAATGTCTGACCGCACCTATGCACCTTAATACAATTTTCGTTACAAAGACGAATGACGTTGGAATATAATAATTTATAATCATCTAAGTTACACTTGCACGAACGCAATCAACATATAGAAATCCAAAAGTTGACCCTCGACGCTTCTTTTATTATAATAATCACTTAATCTGGATTAGGGAAGTGATAATAATCTCAAAAAAAAAAAAAAAATCTCCAATCGAAATTACCATTCGAACATTGATTGGTCTCGGAGCCAACAAATGTAGGAGGGGAGCGACCCCTGCATACATTTAGGAGAAATGTGCTAGGCAACCTGGCAATATGTAGCCTCACGCTCCGCCGCTCCGATTGGATTGCATTCACATGTTTAATCGTGCCAGTATGTTAATGCTATCCAAGCTTTGGGGGAAATCAGTGGAGCTCGGATTAAAAAGCCCATATGCCTCACCCTCCTCGACAAATGTTCACTCTGGCCCGGCTTGAATTAATTGTACCCAACGAGCTTCACCTCCCCACACGTCAATTTTTATAAATATATAAACATTTTTCCAGGAAAAAAAAAATAAATAAATCATTTCAATCGATAGGGAGTGATCAGAAAATCTGGTATCATGACTTTTCCCGCAATTTTGAGTAGGTAGAATTAAGCCAACATAAGCAGCAGTCGGATTTTATATTTTAAGCACTCAATTTCTGGAACAAGAATATTTTGTCGAAATCGAAAATTCGGTAATGCACGTAAATTTCTAGGTAGGTAAAGACCCCAATAGGTTATGACCTGAACATTACTTTTTTTAATATCACTTCCTTTATGCCAGTAAGGCTAATCGGACGAAGCTACAATGGAAGTCCTAAAATAGGCCTATACTGGTATAATTAGGAAGGGATATTTAATGAGTACTGGACATTGCATAGGCTCAGGAACTCCAATTTACGTTCCATACGAGGGACGGCATAGCCAAGGATATTTTGCTGCCATAAAAGAAAAAAACCTACGGCCACCTCGGGATGCGAACTGAATGGAATTAGGGATGAAAATAACAATACCTTGGCCGATCCGGTAGACATAGACATAGTCGTTTCAATAATATTAGTAGTAAGAATGCAGAAAATAATAGTTTATCTACTCCTTCGGAATATCTGAGTTCTGAATTGTCAATAGTATAACCCAGCAAAGAGGAAGTTAAAATAGCCATTGTAAAATTTAAATCGCATAAAGCAGCGTGATCAGATAATATTCCTAGTGAACTAATCAAGGCATGCAGAAAGGCTGTGATCTCTAAAATACATCTTTTGGTTAAAAATGCCTGGAAACAAGAAAATATACCTGCAGAGTAGAAAGAATTTATTCTTATTCCGATTTACAAAAAGGGATTATAGACGGATTGCAATAACTATCGCGTAATCTCACTCCTTCCGGTTTGTTATACAATATTTCGTTGTTAATTCTGAGTAGTCGAAGGCTATCAATTTGGTTTCAGACGGGAACCGTTCATCTCTAGACCAAATATTCTCCCTCCGTCAAATGTTGGAGAAAATATTAAAATATAACGGAAATGTATATCAGCTTTTCGATTTCAAAAAGGCATATGATTCGATTAACCGACAAAAGTAGTATAATATTCTTGTCGAGCAGGGAATACCAACAAAGATAGTAAACTTAGCAAAAAAGTGTATGACCAAAACATTCAATAAAGTTAGAATCGATATTTATTTTTCTGAGGAGTTCGAGGTTTGCTTTGGTTTGAAACAAGTTGATTCTTCCTTCGCAGTTTTATTTAATTTAAAACTGGAATATGCCATTAGGGAGGTGACACGTACCGGAAAGGGTTTGAATCCGAGAGGAAATATACCCACGCTCGGGTATTCCGATGATTTGGTTATGCTTGGTGTGGACGCGGAAACTACAGAACTAAATACAAAAACGTTGATGAAAGCTGGTCAAAAACTTGGGCTGGAAATAAATACGGATAAGACAAAATATATGATTAACTGAAGAAGTGGTGGCGATTTTGTTGATATCTATGTAGAAGGGAATACGTTTGAACAAGTAGAGAAATTTAGACATTTAGGGGCGATGGAAAGTAGAAAAAAAGAAATCGTTGAAGAAATTACATGTACATATATGTGACTATCTTATCACATATTTTATAGGCTACACACTTTGTCTAGTTGGATTTTATTATTATTACAAATAACTATACCGACAGCTTAAGTTAATAAAAAAAACAATTCCCATGATTTTTTGGGTTCCTTCATATCAGATTTTTTATGCGGCACCTCATGTCGAATCTCAGGGAAAACGTTATGCTACTAATAGTTACTTGATTTCCAATTTGATCCATCTATCTCTTAAGTTAGCAATTTTATGTAATAAATAATAGAACTTTCTGACTTTTTTTGTTTTTTGACGACACGAAGGTTAATGACATCTTTGGTGTGTTTTGGTAGGTTTAAAAAAATTAATTTTGCGTTTTAACTTCACAAATAATTTATTATATGGAATTTAAAGTAATTAATGAGACGGGTAAGCTTGTCGTTCTCCTTACATTAACAACTAATATACAGCATTATAATAATAGTACTATTGTTATTAATATAATATTTTTAATAGGAAAATTTTCACGGTTTGGGAAACAGTTCAATACCGAATCTAGGGTAAAATATAAATTTTAATAACTTTTATTGTTAATAAAACTCGATATCCTTAACTATAACTTTCATATTGCATTGTCAATTATTATGAATAATAACTACCAGTACAATAGATTTTAAAAAATGAATGTTTGATGTGCTATTAATAATTTAAAAAATAAACATTCTAATAACTAAGTTTATAAAGGAAGGCGGAGGAATACGAAAGTACACAAGGCAGGTGTCTAACGCCAAAATGGGGTACTAAAACCTGGATCAAGGGGCGTAGGAGGGTCTAAGTAATGGAGCGGCTGGAGTGCTAAGTAGCCGCCCAAGATAACATTGTAGGGTCTTATCCGAGGGTGGGGGTGACCAGGTACATAATCCATAAGTTGGTTTAGCTGGAGCAGATGTGTCTCCAGGCCCCTGGAAAAGTGTCAGCCTGCATACATCAAGGGTGAATCAATAGGGCCACTGTTTGGAAGGGGTCACTCGAGTGGAGGGTGGATCAGCCCCCCTCCAATATGGTACACATAGTGGAGCGCCTCTCCTCTTGACTGTCATCCACAATAGCAGTTTTATTGTAATTGTTCCACCACTCCATCAAAAGCCACAATTAGGACATTTATGGATTGACATCAAAACTCCATTGCCACAGAGTAGCTGAAGTACAAAACATCATCAGGAAGATTCTAGGGCATTTAAACAAAAAAGAGAATTTGTTTTCTAAAAAAAAATCCATCCACTAAAAACATAACATGTTTTAGTTATAAGCTTCGCGTTCCGTGACGGTTAAGTCAAAACCATGAAACTTGGAAGTACTGTCGTACAATGCATATGGAAGTTGGCAGTTATATTCGCGATAGCTATATTTTTGTCACTAGCGCAAATACGATTCAGTGGGCCCATGACGGGGAAAATTTAGAGGCCTTCCTAAACTACTTGCTCTTGAATTCAACATTGGAGGTGTGTGCCATATATTGATAAATGTGGCTGTGTGCTAATAATATCACAGATAATATGCTAATAATATCACAGATAATATAATTTTGAATTTTATGTTATTATTTTATGCTGAAAATACACTCGATTCTTTTGAAACCCTTGGTGTCTTCACTTTCACTTTATAGAAATAAAATGCAATGAGGCAGGAAGAAAGATAAATAATACAAGTATAAATTTAGAGATGCTTACAGATTTACTAAAATAATGGGTCAAAATAAGTTTTATAAAGTTTATATGGGAACTCTTTTAACTCTTTGCCTATAATAATTCAACAGGCAAAATGCCAATTTTCAGGTACAATTATATGAAATACACTACAACATATACAGTTTTTGAACAGCAAAGATCGAAGTACGTGACCTCATACAATCCATTATTTGCCAAAATATGGAGAACAGAAATAAATTTAGCGGAGCCAACAAGGAACGGAGACTTTACATGGTAAGATTAAATTAGGGAGTAGCCATTTTTTTTATTTATTAGGAATACGAAAAAAAAGAGGTAACAGAAAAAAAATTCTCTCATTAATGCGAGGCCCCGCATTGGTCTGTGGTTTTTGGCATTTGTCACGAGCTAGTTATGCCAGTCGCTGTTGTCAGGTTGGCTACCGAGTTTAGACATCTACTAATGAACTATCACGGGATTGCATCGCGAATAAATATGAAATTGAAATAGATTCTGTCCGTGTATACGTTTTCCAATTTCTAGTGAATTAAAATTTCTATTAATTATTAAATTGCAATAGAAGAAGTCTATTTTAAAATAATGCTAAAATTCTATTCTATACCCCCATTTAGTAACAACTTCTTCACATAAAAAACTGTCACGACAGTTAAGTAAATAAAACTGGGCCTTAAAAAATACTATAGAGGTCAGTCAGCGCTCAAGGGTCAAAGTGCGTGAGTTGGTAACTAAAAAAAGACTAATTTTATCTACTTCCTCAATATTAGGTGAATTGCGAAACAACTTTCCGGGATCACATTTAATCGCCTGCTTTTTGATTTTTGAAAAGCCACAGACTTCATAGTGGCACAGCTCTTTCATTAAGCTACAACATCTGAATAATCAGCGGTATCTGAATAATTAAATAATAATTTATTAAAGGATAAATGACCTGGGCTATCATAAAATACCCCATGTTACGTTATAACAACCCCAGTCAGGTACACTGTTGGAGTAAGAATGTTACTCTACTCCAACAGCGACCTTTCTCCTCGAGGATTGAGTAGTGGTTCAAGAAGCGACAAATGTTCGGTTGAAAGGGGCTAGAAAAGCAAACTCTTCAGCAGATAAAGAGACAGTAGGGATAGCGCCGCTAAGTAGACAAGGATTCTCAGGATCACTTTCAGAGGAGGCTATTTCGGACCTAAGGTAAACATTGCAGAAGTAGGCCGACAGTTGGAGGGTCTGACTCCTATCTTCACCTAGCCCTTTGTAAGGCTAATGCCACAAAACCTCAGTAATCCCAGAGACAGCCTCCCGGCATTTTTCCCTTTTTACTTAAACCGCACTCAGGGGTATAATAGCCCTTCGGAACCGGGAATAGTACAAAGGGCATAGAAGTTGTGTAATGTTTACGTTGCAAGTACAGTCAATGTTCGGTGGAGCGTGAACAACAGCTTAACGTACTATTTTCTTTTCTTCTTTTTATGTGTTTGTAGTACTATGTGTTTCCTTGATCTGCTCAGAAACCTATATGAAAATTTAAATTATTAAATCGTAACTTGCGTTGCGGATTTATGTAGAGGGGATGCAGGGGTCATAACCCCACCCACCCCCAAATATTTTAGCTTTTTATATTCTATTTTTATTTTCAATGAAACAATAACTAAAGGGTGTACATATGCATTTATATAGCTACGATGCCCACATTAAACAGCAAAGTCATTTACATTTATGATTTAAGGAAATAATCTTACGAATAAATCTGGCAACAATTGCTGTCGGCAGCAGGCGATACGTGAGAGTGCTTCATCTCTATTTCCATTAACTGGCATTAATAATGTTCCATTAAAAATATTTTGATCGAGATATTTTGACTATATAAGGCTCTATTAATGGTACAAATAAAACTTATTAATATATTAAAATCAAAATATGTTATTATATACTACCTGATACATTTAATGTCTAGCATTTGTTTCTTATATTTTTTAAGGGGAAGGGGGCTGCTGCTCTACCCGGCGGACACCGATGTTATTAGTTTAGAAGTAAATAGTAGTAAACAAAAAATGTATCAAAAATTGTAAAGTTTTTAAGAAAACTTTAGAAATTTAAGGGGTGGAGTACATCCCGTAGCTTTTTCATGATTCTGCGGTAAGATGAACAAGAAACAAGTAGCACGACAAAAATTTAAATATGAAATATTATAGCAATATAATACATATAATTAATTATCAACTACCATGATGATATTTAAACACATGCAGATGTTATATACATATATACTACAATATGTAACCGGCACTCGGGATATAGGACCTTAATTCTGTTTAAAATACATATACATTAAATATAGTGAATGTTTTTAAATATCAAACAATAAAAAATTATAATTGATAGTTTAATATAAACACAGATGAACATGCATATGATTCATAAGATCAGTTGTTAAATTATTAACCAGAAACTTTATTAAAAAATTAATAATTTTTCGAAGATCCTTTCTACAATCGAAAAGATGAAAAAAGTAAAAATAAAAACGTCCCATTAATTAATTAATTTAATATTTATATATTAATAAATATTATACTAAAATAATTATTATTGTATGTTAATAATGACATACAAAAAAATAAACACTTGAGCCAATTATTTACATATCAGATGTTATAATTATAATAAGGAACATTTTAATTAGCTCTACCAGTTTTCTTTTGGATATTTATATTTGACATTAAAAGTTTAATAACTTCTTGCTAAACTTAGGTAAATATTTTTTATTGACGCCTTATGATTGGTGATTATTAATGGTAAATGAATTGAAAACTGAAGATTATGTTACAGGAAGTTGTAATATTGTTTCTTCGGCTGTACTCGGTTATATTCGTCGTATACCTTTGCCTAATATGTATCCCTTTTTATTGGGAAATTGAATTGATTCTAGGAAATTCCTTCTTTTTTTTTTAATCTAGGTTTATACAGTCGGTAAGAAGAGCTGAAATTACCCGGTTATGGAGAATATGCTGGTTTACCTATTAATAAATTTTGTTAAAATTTATTTTAATAAAATTGGCTTCACTAATATTATAAAGGTGGTACATTTATTTGGGATATATTGTTCTTCCAATCTCCTTAACTTTTAATGGAGTTCGAAATCTTTCTCTAAGAGGGAAAAGAGCTGAGAGGGGCTGGTAAAGACACAAGAAAAAAAAAAGAGGATCCTAATCCGATTAAAAAAAAAAGATAAAAAAAAAAGGAAAGATGTTATAATATTCAAAAAGAATGTTAATTATAAGATACTGAAGAGGCAATTGAGCATATTTCAATAACAATTTGGGGAGAATCTCCCCTTGTCATTAGGAATCCCAACCCAATGAAAAACAGTAATTTGAAGTCTGAATATTCATTATTTCTTTACAAAAGACTAATACATATTTATGTAATTTTAATTAAGTACACAGTCTCACTATAAAAACTTTACATCTAAAATAAAATAATAATAAAAAACAATAGGAAGTAAAAAAACGTATATACGAGGGGTGATCAAAAAGTTCCAGGACTGTTGAGATTGCGCGGCAATGGAGTGTCATAGAGCAGTGCGGTTGGCAGCATTGTTTAGCGTGACTCTTCCTGAGCTCAGCTGTTTATTCAGTTTGTTGATAACCTTCTTCATTGCAAAGTTACTGCTGTTTTCGTAAAAAAAAGTTTTTTGTGTTCGGCGATTTTGTGAAATGAATGTAAAGGAAGAGCAACGCGTTTGCGTAAAGTTTTGTGTGAAGTTGGGTAAAATGTTATGAGACCATTAACCGCTTTCGTTATCTTCAAACCCTGAGAAATTTGCGCGAGGCAATAAGGAGGAAGAGACCAGAGTTGTGGCGGAGCGGTGAGTGGGTGCTGCATCATGACAATGCGCCTGTTCATTCCGCACTGCTCATTAGCGACTACTGCACCAAAAATGGAATGACGGTCATTCCCCAGCCTCCATATTCACCTGACCTTGCCCCTGCAGACTTTTTCTTGTTTCCAAAACTTAAGAAACCCATGAAGGGAAAGAATCGCCGAACACAAAAAACTTTTTTTACGAAAACAGCAGTAACTTTGCAATGAAGAAGGTTATCAACAAACTGAATAAACAGCTGAGCTCAGGAAGAGTCACGCTAAACAATGCTGCCAACCGCACTGCTCTATGACACTCCATTGCCGCGCAATCTCAACAGTCCTGGAACTTTTTGATCACCCCTCGTATGTATTTAATTCTAATAATTGTGACATGCTTAGGAATCGAGCTAACACCTACAATAAAAATTTCATAAAACATTTAAGTCGGCATTAAGTTACCCAGGAAAATATTTAGTGGACGGAAAATAACTGGCACGCGTTTTATAGACCAATAAGGTATTTACCAAATGAATAATCAACTTTTATATGTTTTTTTTTTTTTTTTTTTTTTTTGCAGTTTGGATATAATCATAGTCTACATCCTAATGGGATCAATAATTTTAAGTGAAATGACTTATTCTTAAAAAACACTTATGTTTAGTTGTGCATTAAAAAATAAACAAGATATCAAATAGTTTAAATTAGAATATATATAAATATATATTTTATTTTAATATATTTAAATATATTTATTTATACAGTACAGCGTCGTTTATCCGAACTCATTGTGATCACAGTATTTTTCAAGACAGTAAGAAAGTTATTAAATACAACTCTTTGTATTCAACATTTACAAGTATATTTTTATTTATTACTATAAATATATATGTACATAAAATAATGGCAGCCATTGTTTTGATGAAAGAAAGACTGAATTTGGAGCTGTTTCAGTGAAAAAAAAATTCAGGGAAACACAGATCCTACATAGAAGCACCGCTGTTCCACGAATGGTAGAAGGTTCAGTCCCACATAGCATTAATAAGAGGAGAATTTGTTTTTTCTGATAATCCTCTGTCATTTAAGTACGCATCAAGTACAGTTAAAAGTTAATTAAATAAATTTTATTTTATTTATAAACTTATGTTCAGATAATTGACAGTTCGGATAAAGGCCTCTCTACTGTGTGTGTTATCAATATACAATTAAATTTATTTATATGCTAACGCTTTAGAATCCAGTTAAAATCTAAAAGGAATTCATCATAAAATATTTATTTCAATAACGTCAAAGTTAAGCATGAAAAGATGTATAAAACGAAAAATTTCTTGCACACGTTTCATAGATTATTAATGCATTTAGCAACTAATTATTAATTTTTTTATTTTTTATTTTTCTTTTACATCTATAAGTATATCTATCCAGCATTTGCGTAAAAGATTGGTAACATATGGAAAGAAATTGATAATCAATAAACCAAATTAATTTTCCTCACTTCTGAAGAAAAGAATAGTAAAAAAAAAATAACGAGAATACAATTCAAAATTTCTACCGTCAAGAATATGATTCTGTCGAACACTATAAAATTTCGAATAGGAAACTAGCGGAGGAAAATAAAGAATTAATGACTGGAATAAACCATTTTTTTTTTTTTTTTTTTTGGTAACAAGGAAAATTTGAAATAGTTATATGTGTTAAGATTTAAATTTATTGTTATTCTCTTTAAATATTTGCTGGAACAATACAGGTGGCCGAAACGAACCCCTGACAGCTTCCCCAGCTTAGTGCAGCTTACATTGTCCTCCCCCTCCACGTGCCCCTTGGGTCCATGTCCTGCCCCCTCCCCTCTTGACAAGGAGTGACAGGTTATAATAATCGATAAGTTGGGAATTAATATCTTCAGTATAATAACACTGACGATATACCGTTAATATTCAATCTGAATAAACGGATAAAAATTCCACTCGATTTTGACAAGTACACGACGTGGCAACTTCATGCCGAGGTGGCCTTGTGACAGTTACCGAGATACTACGGCTTATCATCGGGGTGGGTGTGAGTACTTTTGAACTCCCATTCCTCCCAGAAAAAAAAAATGTATATATATATATATATATATATATATATATATATATATATATATATATATAATAAAAAAAAATCTTTTTTGTTTTTCTAAAATAAAATAAGAATTAGGGGTGCAAAATTCTTTTATAACAACAAACAAAAAACAATAATATTTTTGAGATGTTTGGTGGATTGATTATATAAAAATAAATATAATTGATTGTTGTTTACTAAAATTAATTAAACGGTCAATTTTTCCTATTGGATAATTCATAATTTACTCAAGTACATTCAAGAAGGTAAGAATTATTAGTCAGAGATGGTGGTCGAAGTATCTACATATACTTAGTAATAAGCTTTTCGAACCAATAATGCGGATCTTTTTCAAGATTAAATGAACAAGAAACATACAAAAAGAAAATTTTAATACAGCAAAAAATATTAATTTAATCATTATTGCGGGCAACCACCTTGTTTTAAACTATTTCAAATAATGTACCCTTTGAAGAGAAAAGACTTAGCTCCGCCGGGAGTAGAACCCGGGTCTTCGCCTGACATGCGCGTTATGCTAACAATCTAGGGAGAGGTGTCAGTGAAGAGGAAGGATTTGGCACCGCTTGGAAGCGGACACCGTAATGCAGTGGTTAGCATACCGCGCATGTCACACGAAAGACCCGGGTTCGACTCCCGGCGGAGCCAAGTCTTTTCTTTTCAAAGGGTAAATTATTCAAATATATAAATATATATATATATATATATAAAATATAAAAAAGTCATTACAGCAGTTTTTACAAACTTTTCCTTAGGGGCGCCGTGAAAATGTTTCTATACAAAATATCATAAGAATATTATTACATTATGAAATGTGTAAGGAATAACAAGCCTAACCATCCCATTAATTAAATAAATTACCTACTCATACATAAAATTATTTGAAAATTTCAAATACGTATGCTGCTTATTTTTAATCTAACCAAGTTCAAATGCGCAGCTGAATGCATTAAAAAAATACGAATCGTTACTGCATTTAACATAAAAACTACTGATACAACTTGAAATTATTGCGATAAATTAAAGTCATGAGCTTTAATTATTTTTAAAATAAAACTGCAAAGATAAGAGGTGTAGATATATCAATCCTTATGAAGAAAACCTATTAGAATAATAGTGAACAGGTTTGCCTTGAAATTTGACACGGGACGCCTTCGAAAAATTCTGGTGTGTAAAGAGCGCCGGAACCGGATAAGGTTTGGGAACCCCTGCATTACACATAATTAACCCCCAACCTTAGCTTGAACCACATTTATGACCTACTATTATTTCAGGGATGACCCTTCAAGAGAATGTTAAGCATATATGAAGTGTATACCTCAAATAATAAAATTTATTAAGAAGGATAAAGCATGTGATAGAGATTTATATTGGTTAAATCACTTTTTTCCACAATGAGAAACAGTAATTCATCACTGACAGTAGTGCTAAAAATTTCTTTAAATAAAAACTTGCTGGCAGAGTAAAATACAGGAAAAGAGAAATGAAAAAGTGTTTTTTATTTGTTTAATTTATGAAATTAAAGCAAACAGGGTAATGATTTCATACAGAACATATGAATACCCCCCCCCTCCATCTACATTTATATTTAACACTCCACCCTACAGAGGCCAACTAGAATTTTAAATAAGCAGGAGAAGTATCCCCCTTCCAAGTTTTCAAATTGTTTGCGAATTAGTGAGTGACTTGGTCGGAGGGTTCCCCATCCCTCAGCCCTATAATGTTTCATAATGACTGGTTGGCTTAGGGCGGTAATCACGCCCTCCTTAGCATTTAATGGGATACCAAATCTTTCCTCTGGGGGAACTACAAGCGCGGAGGAGAGGGTAGCTATAAAAAAAAACATCGTAATTCAGGACAGAGGGGCATTAGTGGATTAGAGATGGCTGGACAACAGATCGGCGTGTCATGTGTGCCAGCAGATGTCGCCCCTTCCTCCCTCCTTTTAATCACCATTCATTGGACGAGGGGGGGAGGGGGCATGGGGATGATGTTTCAATCAGTCCTTTGACCTAGCAGCTACTGGCTACCTAGCTCCTTGCCAATCTAGTACGCGTCTCTGCCAATTCCTATGTCAAAGGCCCTATGGGACCCATATGCTTACTTCTCAACGGAAAATTGTTCTTCAAAAAAGGGTGTCGTCGTACTCTTTGATTTCGACTACCCCCCCCCCCCCCGCACCCGCCACCCTTGTGTGATGTGAGTCGTCCTAAACTAAAAGAAGGCCTGTTATCTCGATGATAGAGGAGAAATAATTGACTTACCCCTTTAAAAAAAAACCCTCCTCTTCCGCTAATTATAACCTTGAAATACGAGTATTTATGTAAATTTACAAAAGGCAACAGTAACAACATAGGGTATAGGACCTTTAACCTTTTAGCCGGTACTTGCTTTTTGACACCTCACCAAAAAAAAAATTTAAAAAGTAAATTGATATTTTTTTTTTAAACAATAATTAAAAATTAGAGGGGCAGATTTTATTTTTATGTGTTTTTCAAAATGCAAAATTTGTTATGCATTTTGGAAATAGAGATTTTCTTTTGCTAAAAGTTAATCGAAGAAATATTCAATAAAAATAAAGGTATACTCCTGCAGGCTCAAAATATACTTCTTGAAAAATTTTATTTCTGATTTGAATAGGATATAATAGAAAATCATTTTCATTTATAATAGTTAAATTTGTATAAATATTTATTTGAATGTTAAATTAACCCATCTTCGGTCTCAAAAATGGCTTCTTACTACGCTGAATTTCGCTATAATCTACTTATAATAAACAAAAAAAAACTTATAACTTACAATTATTAAACCATTAATAATTGACAACTTTCTAACTGGAAACGCAAAAAGAACTTTTATAATAATCATATTCATCAAAGTTTGGTGAGGAATTTGGACAAAATGTCCGAAACTTCCACCTCTCTTAATACAAAAAATTAAAAAATAAAATTATGAGACTGAAAATGGGTTTACTTAACCTTCAAATAGATAAATAAAAAATTAAATAAGTCTACCAAGATAATATGAAGAGTAAAATTTGTAATCAAAATAATGTCAGGAAATCATTTTTTTTTCACTTTAGATCGAAAATAAAAATCACTTCAAAAAGATCATCAAATGATTTTTAAAAATTCCCGACAAAATTTTTATTCGGATTTAATTTTTTTTTTTTTTTTTTTTATTGAGTTGAAACCCTTTTGTAAACTTAAGCCGCGTTTACACCGAAGTTTCAAACAAAAAGTTGCAAACTTTTGTTGCAAACAGCAGTTGCAAACAGTAGTTTCAAATAAAAGTTTGCAACTTTTATTTCATGGTTTTATTTCCAAGTTTCATGAAAATGTTTGAAACACTTTCGACCTTGATTATGACTCGCCTATGTTCTGGTTCCTGGGATCAGTCCTTCCCAGGATGTCAAGTGTCGAGGATGTCATTTTAGCCGCGGCGGCGTGTGTCGTGTTGTCAAAGCAACGTAGGCCGAGACGATACTGGGTGAGGCCATCTCTGCATTCCAGAGCTACGTACAGTGGAAACGACCTGTTGGACGATTTAAATAGAGATGATGTTGACCCTCTATCAGGTGAACTGAGAACGGACGGAAGTTTTAAAAACTTTGTAAGAATGACCAGTGAGGATTTTGAATATCTAACTTTAATGATTGGTAACAAAATTTCGAAAATGGCTACGAATTACCGAAAGGCTATTTCTGTAACGGAAAAACTAGCTGTAACCTTGCGCTTTTTAGCTACCGGAGCTTCATACACAAGCTTGAGTTACCTGTTCAAGATATCAAAATCAACCATATCTTTGTTTGTACCTGAGGTGTGCGAGGCTTTGATAGATCTTCTGAAGGATAACATAAAGTTGAGTGATCACGTGAGTGAGAGTGGAGGTGGCAGCGTAGGGGATGGCGGGGAAATGTTTCTGTTTCGTGTTTCAACGGCACATAATGACCGAAACCAGTGTTGCAAACAAAAGTTTGCAACTCCCTTTGATCTTTACCGACTTCTGGTGGAAACAAAAATTTCTGTTGCAAACACTGAAAAACTGTTTGCAACAGTGAAATGTTTCATCTAAAAATGTGCGTTTTTAGAGATGTTTGCAACTTTTGTTTGCAACTCGTGTTTCAAACTCCGGTGTAAACGCGGCTTTAGAAAGAAAGAGTAGGCTTAATAAAAATGATTATTTGAAAACACATCCGCACAAATATGGGTAATATAAATAATATAAATCCTTAAAAAGACGAATTGGATTTTTAAACCAAAAATCGAGATAATCCGGGAATAATTGCAACAAAAGGTTTTAATGGCTTTATTTGTATCCCAACATAACTAACCTAGGTTTTCCCACTCGGCAAAGTTTTACACTAACATGGAGTGTGTGTGTGTGTGTGTGTGTGTGTGTGTGTGTGTGTGTGTGTGTGTGTGTGTTTGTGTGTTGGGGGAGCGGGATAGGTGTACCATGCAAGGGCGTGTTTTTGTGGACAGATGAATTTATCCCAAAAAATTACTACAACTGTTCCAATTAGAAAAATAGAGCAACATATATTTACGTATGTTAACTATCACCCACTTAGAAAAAAAAACATCCCTTTAAATATTCTGAAGAACAACAATATCGGAAACATGTTCTTATTAAGAGTTTTAGAGCCTAAAGTTCTGCATTAATTGAGATCAGAGGCATTTTTATAAATTAGCCGTTCACATTTTATTCAAAACGAAAAAAAAAATCATGTTACACACAATTGTTAAAAAATACATACATTAGAAAAAATCAATTCATTTCATATACTGTTATAACAAACTGCCTTTAATGTTATATACTTGAGTCATTTAAATGAAGCACTGCCAAATAAAAAATAATTAAAAAAACATTTTTCGACTATTTCAGGTATCTGTATTAAATATTATTATCTACTAGCTGTATATAACGGTTTTACCCGGAGAATTTCATTTTTTAAATCTATAAAATCTATAAAGTGAGACTTTTATCGACTCTAACGGTCGATTTCGTATAAACCAATGTAAAGCGAGATCAAAACGGTTTTTATAACAATAAAGAATATACCCAGAGATTGGCTGAAGTTATGCAATTTTAATATGGACAGGTGTTCGCACCTGGTATCAAAGAACCACTGAGCGAAATTTGGAGAATTCGGGACAAACGATATTGGTTTCTATTAAGAACAAACAAACAGAATGTCATCTTTATTTATATATATTTGAATTTTTAGTAACTAAAACGGATAAACGGTGTTTTACTGTATATTACAAAACATCTTAGACCTTCATATAAAATTAATTTAGTTCTATTTCCTACACCTTGTGTGCAAGTCAAGCTTTGGTAAATAATTTACTTTGTTAAACTAGGCCTTAAATCGAACCTGGGATCGAGAGACTCTCCCTGGGCACACCTAGCCGCTCTATTAAGTGAGTACTTATTATTAAAGAATTGATCAGAACAATTATGAGGTACTTTGAGTAATAGGTACACGCTTTTAGTTGTTTTGTTTTTTTTGTTTGTTTTTTTTTTGGTTAGGTGTATAACAAGCACTAACCCTCTGAACATTTTTAATTTTAATCATTTTTACTTTATGCCATTCAATTAAAAGCATTAATTTATATTGTAAATTTTCGCAATAAGAATTGTTTAATCTACTCCGATAATACCAAATTCAAATTGAAATAAATTATTATTTAACTATTACACATTTTAACATGTTCTCAAAATTATTGATTTTTTCTAAAAAATAAAAAAGTCAACCCCACTAAGTGGATATGGTTAGAACTGTATGAATTAATTTATACCACACTTGCAAAAAGAAATCAATGATAATGATATGTAAAGAGTGAAAATGATAAAATAAATAAGCAAAACATAATATGTAAAAATTACATAAGATTTAATTAAGTAATGCAGTAAATAGGGTATAGGAAATTAGCTTAAGTCTTAAATCTAATAACTATTATACATGCATTAATACATACAAGCAGCAAGCATGGCTCTCAGCCTCGGTAGACTTAAGTAAAGATGAGATTCACTATTTGATAGCAAATGAAAATTTCTTGATAGGCCATAAGCTTCAAACTTTAGACGACACATTTTTCCAGGAAACTGGGAAATTCAGATTAAATTAAATTTTATTCATATTAGTATTAGACTTATATTTTTAGAAATAATTTTGACTATATTATCCATGTTTAGTATATTAAGAAAAAAAAAAAAAATCAGAACGGACCACTTTAACTTTTAAATAAGGGGATATAATCTGTTTACTCCTAATTACATTCTCTAACTTGAACTGAGTTCTAATAAAAGAAAGCATATAGGATGGATAAAGCTTCGTTTTGTTCGGCGGTAAAAGACGAAAGGGGTTTCGTGGAAGCAAAAAGCTTTTGGGCTCTCTCTTAGCTAATCCTATATAGAGAGAGAGCTTCTCTGCGCGAATTCAACCATTGTTCTATGGGAAAAAACAAAAATATTTCAAAAATTGATTAGTGATTTCACAATACAATTTACCAGAAAATCCAGGGGGGCCTCCCCCCTCCCCTTAGAGGTGAGGACACAAATAACTAATTTAACTTTCAAAAATTGTTTCCAGGTACATAATAGAAAAAAAAAAAAAAAACGTTGTTTGAAAGTTATTATCAATGCCTTTATAAAATTATAATTTAATAATTTTAAAGTATATCCGCGAATCCAAAAGCATTTTTTTTTTATACTCAACTATTTCTTCTGGATATAAAATGTTACAGAAAAATTTCAATTCAGGTGTACATTAATCTTGATTGTTTTTTTTTGACAACTACTAATGTTTTTATTTAATATTTGAGGTGCAAACCAGGGTGGAAAAATATTGAGGGGCCTCACCCCCTTGGGTAATCAAATGGTTAAATTAGGTTCTACATCACTCATGGAATTTTAAAGAAAATTCACCCCCCCCCCCCCGTTAGAACATTTCTGAATGCGCTACTAATACAATTTCAGTAAGCATGAAGACTCAAAACTTCAAATTTTGGGGGGGGATAAACATAACACCCATAGGCGTGTTTTTTATATATATACAATGTTAGTTATCTAATCTAACAAAAAAATAGTCAGATTTAACATTATGAACAACATTATTGAAAACATGTACTTATAAAGAGTTATAGAGCATGAAATTGTGCATTGAATGAGGCCAGACTCGTTTTTAGAACCATCCGTTCACATTTTATTTATAACAATAAAAAAAAAAAAAAGGTCAAAATTACAAGGATTGTTAAAAAATTACATAACATAATTAGTTCACTGTCTTTTAATTAAACTTTTGTATCATTTGAATAAAGCACTGCAAAATAAACGCATTATTATAGTGTTAAATATCATTGCCTGTTTGAACATCTAGTAAAAAAAAAAAAGTTTCGACCAATCTGATCCGGAGGTTTAACTGTATATTACAAAACATCTCAAACTTTTATTAAATATAAACTTAATTTTTTTTTATTGCAACTATTTTTTCAAAATTATTTCCGTTTGCATCAAGCCCAAGAGTAGCTTTGGTAAGTAATTATTTAAGCTGTTTAATTAGACCATAAATCGAACCTAGGATAGAGAGACCCACCCTGGGCATACCAAACCCCTCTATTAAGTTGGTACTATTAATTTAATATTTGATCAGAACATAGAATGAAGTACTTTCAGTAGTATGTACAGACTTTTTTTCTTCTTTAAATTATCATTGAATTGGTAGATATTATACTGTTATATTTTTTATATAAGGTGTAAAACAAAAAAATCCTCTTTTTATTTTTTTTCAAGTTGAATTATTTTTACTAAAATGGCCACTCATAAAAAAATCATTAATTTTTTATTGTAAATTTACGGAATAAGAATTAATAAATGTTCTCTATTAATACCAAATTCTAAATGCATTAAAGTTTTTTTAAGTATGTAAATACACATTTAAATATTTTTTCCCAAAATAATTCTTTTTTATTATTATAAAGGAAAATTCATCCAAACTAATAAGCAACAGGTCATCACTAGTACTACTTGAAGTCATTTATACCACACTTACAAAAATAAATCAATAATAATTATATGTAAAGAGTGAAAATGATAAAATAAATAAGCAAAAAATAATATATAAAAATTAAATAAGGTTTAATTAATTAATGTAGTAAATAAGGTATAGGATATTTTAGGTTAAGATTTAAATAGAATAACTAATTATAATAAATCATTAATACATACAAGTTGTAAATGGACAGAACCCAAGTAGATAACAGGAAAACTTATCTTTAGCGTATTTAAACGAAAACGTGATTGCTCAATATCATAGGAAGTCATTATCTCTAAACCACACCTTTGGCAATGAACCTGGAAAATTTAAATCAGGTTTAATTTTATTCATATTTGTAAGGTATGTTTCTTTCTAAAATAATTTTAAGAATTACTTATCTATTATGTAACAGAATGTATAATATAACAAAATATATATGAATGAAATACAAAATATCTTACTTAATGTTGCGTTTCAACTATGGTTTATTTAAGCCCAAACACCTTAAATGTACCTATATAGTTAAAAAAATAAAGCTATTTTTTTTACTCTTTGATTAAAGTATTACATATATATATATATATATATATATATATATATATATATATATATGCAAACCAATAACTATCTCAAAACTTATCTAATAACACTGTGCAACAAAAACTCAAAGCAACCGCTTTCTAAAAATTAACTGGTAAAGATGAAAAGCCTCAAATAATATCATAATTGGAATGACATAAATGAATTTTATCTCAACAATTAAATAGGGATTGATATGAACCGGTTATAACAAAAGTACAAGTAATATCTGCATGATATACTGTTTTACATACACTCACAATTTATTTAAGTCAATGATGGTCAAAGTAAAAAAAAAAAAATAAATAAATAAAATTAAATTAAAATAAAATTACCTTGTGTGAATAAGGGGGAACCCACATCAGGTTTGTAAATGGCAACATGTTGAATCCCGGTGGAGGTGGTGGTGGCGTGGATCTTAAGGATTCCAATTGATTGATATGATTTTGAGGCCATGGCAACTGCTGCCCCACACATCTTGTAGCTGAATTTGTCCTAGATAAATGATAAAATGTATCTGTACTTATATACTAACCCACTGCTAACCAACAACTATAGCTATGCATGCTAAATGTTTCATAAAGAATTTAAAAAATAACCAAATAATATTACAGCTTAATATGCAAGAGTAAAACTGATAAACCAAATTTATGTTGTAATAAAATTTAAAACGACTAAACTTTAGAATGAACGGAGAGTTTCAAATATAGAAAGGTTCTTATAAGTAGCTTTTCAGAAAGAAGAACTAAATGGGTCCACCAAACTTATTAATAACAAAAATAGTTGATTAATTATATAATTTTAACAATGATATGAACTTATAAACTAAGTTAAATTAAACAAATAAGTTAACTATTTTCGGTTAAACAAGATGGCTACAACCAAAGCGCCCCTTCTATCCACCTTGTAATAAAACTATTATTATTGACCAATCGATGCCATGGTAACAAACGGGTAACCGTTAAATAAACATAAGTACTATCTGACATAAAATCACAATTTATCTGTCTGCACAAATAATTTTTTGACATATACTTGAAATTTACTTAAGTCAATAATAGTTAAGAAAGATAAAAATGAAAATTACCTTGACAAGTCTGGATTAAGAAAGCCTTGATAAGGAAAATTGGTTGAGTCCAGGTGGACGGGGTAGAACTCTCTTCTATCTTGCTCCATAATACCTAGATAAATGGCAGAATTTATCTACACTTATATACCTACTCACTTTTATGTAACTATCTATGTATGCAAAATATTTTATAAAAAAATAAATCAATGATACAATAGCTAAAAAAAGTCTGGGTAAAACTAATAAACCAAATTGATGTTGCAATACTTTTCAAATTAATAAACCTTAAAATGAGTGGTTCCAAACAAAATGCCCTGAGTAGCTATTCTGATGGACAAACTAAGGGTTTCACTTGAGTAATCACTAAAAACATTGTATTAATTACATAATTTCAATAATTATTTAGCCCTATATTACATTATATTAAGCACAAACGAGAGGCAACCGAAGCCAATTGCTAATAGTCAACTATTTTCGGTTAAACAAGATGGCCACAACCAACGCGTCCCTTCTTTCCACGTTTTCAAAAAACTATCCCTTTATTAAACAAAAAGAATAATTTACCTCGTGAAATTTATTCCTGGCGATGAGACTAACTTGGGAGGACCAAATTGCACCTGGTCTAATGTAGAGAACAAGGTTTTAAAAACAAAAACATCCCCTGTAGGTAGGTGAACTATTAGCACAGATATAAATCATCCCTTGGCTTGCAAAAGACTGACGTATTTGATTTATAACCCCCTCCCACGACCTCTGGTGGCAGTTGGAGAAATATAGTACAAAGTATCTAAAGTTAATATAGACAGGTTTGGGCCGGGTTTACACTGTTCGCAAACGTTGGCGAACACTAAGCATATGTAAATTCACTGATTCACATAGCAATTGTTTGTTAGAAATCACCACGTGCAGCATATTTCCTTAGATATAAGGGTTAAGTAGGCTTTTCGGATTTATTTGCACAGATAATTATTAAAAAAGTGTTTAATTGGTAAAAAAAACGTTATTTACAAAAATAAAATTGTAAAATAACATAAAAAGCTAAGAGATAATAAATACAAAGGCAGGTATCATAGAGAAACCCTAATCCCCAAACCGGGTTTACACATAAGAAAAAAAAATTCAAAATCCCCAATAATACCGCTTGACAAACAAATAAAAACTATCACAGCACGGGGGAAAACAGTCTACACACAACAGAATAGTAGATAGCTTGCCAATGTTTGGAAAAATTTTAAGCAATATCGGTAACATTTAACTTTATTTATTAATTATTCAATAAAACTATAAATTATTCTTAAATAAGGCATTTCATAAGTATTGATGCAACAGAAATATAGGCGTCACTCACCAAACATAGTCCCAATACAAGATGGCTACAGCAATAGCGTCCCTCCTTCCAATGTCCTAATCAAATTTTCATTGTTTTAAAACAAATAACTCATTACACCTCGTAAAATCGTGTTCTGGCGACAAGAAGGTCTTGGGACAACACAAATACACCTGTTTTAAGAAAAAGGCAAAGTATAAAAAAGATCCCCCGCAGGGTTAACTTACCAAGCATGCGATTCATCCCTTAGCTGGCGAAAGACAGACGATATTGTTTATAATCCCCCTCCCACGACCCCTGGTGGCAGTTTGTGAAACTTAAATAAATTGTTCAAATATTGCAGCTTGTTTTTAGTAAGGCATAGGCAGTATAGTAGTGGTATTGATAAATATAACCGAATAATTAATTATGAAAAAACATAATTGACAAATATAAAATTAAAAGATCATAAAGTGACTGGGGATAATAAATATTGTAACTTGAAACAAAATACAAAACATATGGTTTATAATAGTTCTAGACTTGTTTAAACGAAATAATAGTTGGAACAAACTGTTACAGTACCATCTACTCAAACATGTACTGAAAGTTTGTTTAAACTGTTGATTCGTTCCAACAAGTATAAAACTATTCTAAACCATATGTATATTTGTGTTTTGTTTCATGTTACAAAATAAATGCAAGTTAACACGTTATAACTTTAATTCCTAAGGCGGGTTTACAGGTTCCTATATAAAAAAAAAAAAAAAAATTCAAGCCACAAAAACAGTTTAGCAAAGTCTACATAAAAAAACACGCGAAATGACTGGAGAAAGAGTAAAGACCAAAAAATTTAACCATTATCATTTCACTCTTTATTGAATTATTCAATTTAACTTCAAATAATTCTTAAGTAAGGAAATTAATAAATACTATAAAAATCCCCTATAAACCTTACTATTTGGGGCTATAAAAGTCCCAATTCAAATAGTTACATATTTTCAACTAAACAATATGGCTACTGCAGTAGCGTCCCTCCTTTCCAGTCGTTATCTAATTGTTACAATTATAAACAAAGAAGTTAATTTACCTCGTAGAATTTATGAACTGGTGACAAGAAGGTCTTGGGACAACACGAATGCACCTGTTTTAAAAAAATTACAAAGTTTCAAAAAGATGCCCCGCAGGGTAAACTTACCAAAAATGCAAGTCATCTCTTAGCTGGCTGGCGAAATACAGTTACTATATTGTTTATAACCACTTGTGGCCAACGAACTCTTGCGGCAGTTGGCGAAACTTAAATAACAATAATTTAAATATTCCAGCTGTTTTCTTGGGGCTTAAAGAGGCAACTTTAAACTAGTTTTTTTTAGCATTCACTCATGCCATAAATAATTTTACACATAATATAATAATTAATAAGTAAAATTCATGATTTTTAAATATAAAATAAAAGAGCATAAGAGGGTATGGAATAATAAATATCATGGCCGGTTTTTACATTGACTAAATGTGAATTTTAGCATATACTGTACTTTTTATGAGACTAGGTTAATTAGACTAAGTAAAAATTAGTTTCAGAAAAGTATTTTAGAGTAATATATTGATACATTGATTACTTAACTAGTCAATAATATAACTACGGAAGTAAAAGCCCTGTCAGGGTTGTCCGCAGGATTTCATATAGGGGGGGCAGACTGGTCAAATTCTTATGATTAGTTAGGGGGGATTAGTTAATCTGATTATGAAGGGCTTTAATTTTTTAAATTAAACTTCTTGATATTTAAAAATTCAAATATTTTTTAAATAATGCTTAAAAACATGGCGAATAAATAAGAATTTATTTAATTTACAGCTTTTTTTCCCCAAGAGAATAATGGGTGATGAACAGTAGCGGATCCAGAAATTTCCATGTGTCATGAAGGTTCTAATTTAAAATATAAGTGCATAGTTACGTTGCAAATTACTATTAAATATTTAAATACAACCCAGTTTTCATTTCAGAAGTTAAAAAAAAAAATTAAAGATAGCCCTATTTATACAGAAATAGTAATCCTTAACTGTTGCCCTCACCTCTCAGGGGGGTCGCCCCCCGCGCCCCTCCCCTGGATCTGCCACTGGTGATGATTAATTAACCATGTTTTATATATTAAGTTTATGCACGGATGAAAGCAGTAGTCATTAAAAACTAATTTGTAAATTAAGATATAATAGATTCTAAAAAGGATAAAAAGTAAAAAAAAAAAAAAAAAAAAAAAAAAAAGCTAATCATTTATCTCCATTTGGTGGACTACAAACGAGGTACTATCGGTCCCCGAGATCAGGGATGATTTTATCTCAATGGGCTAGGTCGTCGTAGACACTACGGCCGGAAACAGCTTGGAAGTTTGAGAGGGAAAAAAAAAATGTCATGCGGTTGACAAAAAACATTTAACAATTTCCCCCAAAAAGGAAAACCGAGTTCTTCAGTGCAGTTGTGGTCCAGAATCTTTTTAGTTCGTTAAATCCTCGTAACATCCTGGTTGATAAAAAAAAAAAAAAAAAAAATCCTTCATTTTTTATTCCTTCATCACTTTATATAAATTGTATTCTAATTCTAAACTAATTCAATTATCAGTAGAATGTAATGGTATAAATTGAATTAAAAAAAAAAAAAGGCAAAGGTTCTTAAACTTTTCAATTTGCCCCCCCCCCCACCACATGGTTCAACTATCATCATCCACGCCCCCGCTGTTGTTTATTTCATTTATTTAATGCATTAATAATTTATCCTCCTATATTTAATCGAACGATGCTACAGAGGGAGTCCTAAATTTTGCCTAAACTGGTATAGGAGCTAACCTTCTGTGGAGTAGGCACAGTTGACTATGCTAATGACCTCCACGCCCCCGTTTTACCAAGAAAAAACAGCATTATTTTTTTCTTTTTATAATTTTAGTTTTACTATAAACGTTTATTTAAGTCATTTGTACAAAGCTTATTCCAATTGGATTTAGTGTTAAAATAATTATCATTTTTCTAATCAAAATTTCATGTTTGGTTCGTACCTCAGTTTGTCGCCTCCATAAATCCTCCATCTTGCTCCCCTTGGGTATAGGTGTAACCCTCAACATTATGAACTTCTTGTTTAAGGTTTAATTGGAAATAAATAACTCTCTAACTTAAAATCTTAAATAAGGACCGATTGCATGAAAATGGTTTAGAAGTATTATGTCTAAACTAAATGTATTACCAAGACGAGGGTACAAATAAATGAATAGGAAATGAAAATTCCGATCAACTAATGATAAAAATATAGAGGTTTTAGCTAAGTCCTCTACACAATGGAACCTTTTCTTTTTTCGAGGAAGGTGCGTGGACCGGAGTGGAAATAATGGGAGCCCCCCCCCTAAAGGAAAACAGTAAACAATGTGTTTGGAGTGAGCATTCGGGAGGGTGCGCACTTGCGCCTCACCGACAGGAGGCTGTAATGAATGCTCCGGCCACGCGTCCACCGGCTCCCGCGCATTAATTGTCAGCTCTGACTCAACTCCACTGCGTCAGTCCACTTCTTTTTCCAAAGCATCCCGCGATCCTGTGCTAATGTTGCATAGAATGGAGAAATAATCTCCCAAAAGTTATGTTAATAAATAAATATCAAAAAATCTAAATTTTACAAAAAATAAATAAATAAATAAAATAATGAATATCCATTCCATTTTATTCCACCAGGAGTAATTGGTCTTCACAAAAAACTGCCATTAATATGGTTTAAATTTGAGTTAAGGACTTCAATCGAATTATTGATAGCTAGAAAAAAAACTACTTACTAAATTTACAACTCCACTGACCCAAAAGGTCTCTTAAACCATTAAAAATATAGTTAATGAAGACTTATTTTAGGCTTAGCTTTATAATCCATGGAAGTCCCTACAAGACTCAATGGACATCAAATTTGAAACAAAAATAACTTCAACGTAAGAGAGATGGTTGCCCTGAATTTCCGTTATTAAGTTTCTAAGCAAAAGCTGATTAAAAAAAAAAAATATATATATATATATAACCAAATTAGTCTCAAAACTTTACAGACCTTGATCGTCCCTTTAGAAACTTATGAAAATTAAGTTGTAGGAAAATATTAAAGTAAAAAATTAAAATAAAATAACAATATAATTGTCTTATTCATTTTTTAAAAAAATCCATAATATTAGTGCGGTTTGGGAGGGGGGGGGGGTGGTAGGGATCGTGTTTTATTACAGCGGATCAGAGGGACCGGAAGACCTTCAAGAGGCACACACCCAGCCACAAACTGGGTACCTGATCCTTCAATTCAGGTGTTAAACGTATTCCTTGTCAGATCGCTTTACACTCCCGTCATTCAAGAACCTGTAATGACTTGGGAAGTTATTACCCAAGACCTTTCCTAAGTATTATCTGTGCTGTTATTTTTTTTTTTTTTTTTTTTTTTAACAGGAAGATGTCAGAACCAAGACGATTCTTTTTTTTAAACTGTTTGTAATTTTAAATCTACTAATTTTCGCCACTCTTTAAACTTTAGAGTCACCCCCCCTTACGATAACGAATTTCGTTAATTAGACAAGATGTTAATGCAGGGTGTCTACCACGGGCGTCACCCCGGGGGAGACAGGGGGGACGCCCCCCCCCCAATATTTTGAAAGGAGGGGACTATCCCCCCCAATCTTATGAAGTTGAGGATCCAATGTAAAAAATTAAATAAAAATGCGATTTTACGAATTTATCCAAGTTTAACCAATAAAATATAAAATATCAGTTAATTTCAGCACACTCGATTGTTAAAAGCTAGTCAGGCGTATTGTGTATTTGATGAATTATATATTTTTTATTTCAGCTCGAACTGTTGTTTTTTTGCTCTACATTTCTTTTTTAAACCAAGCAGCTTGATCCTATTTTCTATCAATTTGTTGAAGCTTATAGAAGTTAATGGAAAGCAATGAAATTAGTGGGATCAGAATCAGAAGAAAAACTTGGATAAAATTTAATCAAGAAATTTTGGCCCACATCCTTCAACATTAAACCTTAACAATTCCCTATTTTAATGCATAACTGACGAATAAATTGACAAGTTTTAAGAGACTAAAAATACCTTTAAACTACAGCGTTGGAGGATGAATTTAAATGCCCCAACAGTTGTTTTAGGGGTTATTATTTCAACTTTCAGCCCCTCGAATTTCTACCTACCCTATTCAGGAAAATATTGAGCCGTCCCCCCCCCCCAATAATTTGGTGCCGGTGACGCCCAAGGTGTCTACTAAAGTCTGGAAATTCCTTGACTTTTTCATGCCTTTAATGAAATTCCCTACCCCCCTCCCGCCACTAAAATAAAGGAAGTAAAATAGGGAAAAATTAAAAATAAAATCTGTCAGAGAAATACATGGCAACTAATTCCAACAATTTGAAAAATTATAACCACTCCTCCCCCCCCACAAAATTCCTACATCCGCCACTGTAATTTACTATCATAATTCCCTTTTATCAAGCCTTACTCCGATCCCAGTGTTGCAGATGCTGACCCGGATCCTACTTCCCTTGCTGTCATGTTTGGATATTTCATTGTCGTTTGTCCTCTATCACGAACGTACATTTACATGAAGATATGTAGCCCTCATTGTGAAACTACCTGTTATCATAAACATTTCTGTAACCTTAACCGTTAGGCCAACACGACTTTTCTCGTGAGCAATACAATACCCGTAACATGTCATTTCAAATTGTATTTCATTTTGATGGATCAAAAAATAAAAAAAATATAACTCTATGAAATTAATTTTTCAATGAAAAAAATCGTACTTTAAGGGAGTTTACTAATGTATTAAGTTAATAATACATTGGTTTTTTTTTCTTGGCATGACAGCCAGTTATCAGATATTTTCGGTATATCCGATAATTAGTAATTATTTCGAATCATTGAGCTTATCTATATATTGCTTCAAAAGTTTATATCTATAAAATTTAAAACAACCCAACAAAATATTTTTCAATGGATAATTTTATCCTTCAGTAATAGTGGATTTTTATCTTTAACAGTTTTTTTTACAGGTCAAATAATTGTGATAATGGGACAATTACTTAAGAACAATGATCAAACTTAAGTATATTCAATCAAGAACATTAGGGCTAGCCATTCTTTTGCATAAAAAAAGAAAGGGAAGTTAAATTTTAATGCCATGGTTGTAATTATTAATTTGGCCAAGCCTGTATGAAGAAAGAATATTAGAAAAGTAAATTTATACTTTGATGAAATCCCTTTAGAATAATTTGAGAACAAAGAAATAAATTAGATAAAAAAATTATTACTTCTGACTATCAAAACAGTTAAAGGTAATAGATTCATATATTGTTGTAGAAATAAAATGTTATCAATATAAAAAAAAGCTTATCTATAAAAAATAAATTGGTTAATAATATACTTACTCACTAAAATAAATTTATAAGGGAATTAAAAGGTGATCATTAACACAACTAACAAAATGTTTATTTCACACATTTTTTGTTATATTTTTTCATTATGAATTATAAATGTTAAAAAAAATAGCATCTAGCTATGATGATGCAGAATATACTTATCACTAAAATTAATGTTTATTAATAATGTTTAAAAGAGAAATAGTTTATTAATCAAGGAATATCATGTAAAAAAATACTTGTAAAAAGCAATACCAACCTTTAAATTATACATACAAATATAATATATTTTCTGCAGATAAGAAAAAAAAAAAAAAAAAAACTGTACCACTACAACCCATGAGGCTCTGGGGTTCAGTACTATGTAAGGAAATACTGTTTCTTAATCACCAGTCTTGCATGGAAGTGATTTGACATTGATCACGCTCAACCGCCAAGTTTCCCCCTTGATTTTTCAATTAAGGGTGCCCACTCTTTAATGGCTGGGTTTGCCCCAGGAGGGTCTCTCAGCCACCAAGACGATCCGTGACAGAATAATAAAGATTTGAACTCGGAACCTTTAGCAAAACAACTCAATGCCTTACCAATGAACTACCCCGCTCTTTTATTTTCTGTATGTTAAGGAAAAAGTAGTTTCTCTAGTAAGCAATGACTCAGCCTAGGTAAAGATGACTCTTACTAGTCTTTTCTGTAAAAACTTCATTAAAAGCGAAAAGAGATGAATTTTTATAAACATATATTAGTCAGAGTTGACTATACATACATACATATATGGCGCAAAAATCCATCCATTCTTCTATGTCCTGTGAGGCAGCCATCCAATTATCTTTGTTGAGTAAGTTCTTTGCATCAGTTCGAATACTGTTGAGCCATCTAATAAAAAAATAAAATAAAATAGAAAACCTTTGTAATATAAAGAAAAATAAGACTGTTCATCATTTATTAAAGCAATCTAAAGGTTAAAGATATACACTCAAAATTATAAAATATATATATATATATATAAATGAAAATTACTTTCTTTAAAAGAGCTGGAAAAAAAAAAATGGTAACGGGCCGAGTTCTGGTGGAGGGGGTCGTAGCGAGGATCATCAGGATTACAAGCCGTTCACATCATCTTGAGGCCATAGCAACTGAAGTCTCATCCATCTTGTTTTATAGACCCTAGATAAAAGGTAAAATGTATCTATTCTTATATACTAACACTCTTCTAACTAATATAGCTATATATGCTAAATATTTTATAAAGAATTTAAAAAATAAACAAATAATATTACAGCTTAATATGCCAGAGTAAAACTAATAAATCAAATTTTTATTGCAATAGAATTCTATAACGAATAACCTTTGAAATGAATTGGGAGTTTCAAACATAGAAAAGTTCTTAGAAGTAGCTTTTCAGATAGACAAACTAAATAGTAACACCAAACTTATTAATAAAAAATAAATGATAATTACATAATTTTAACAATTATTTGGACTTATAAACTTGTATCACATTACACTAAGAACAAATAGAACGCCCACCGAAGCCTCACGCAAATAGTTAACTTTTTTCAGTTAAAAAAGGTGGCTAGAACCACACGTCCCTTCTTTCCGCGTTTTTTGCTAAAAGGAAAAACTATGCATTTTTTAAATAAAAAGAATACTTTACCTCTTACATATATGCCGCAGGAATCCACTAATTCTTCTATCTCCTATGAAGCAACCATTGAATCAGCCTTGTAGAATAAGTTCTTAGCATCAGTTCGAATACCGTCGATCTATCTGAGTATAGCTAACAGAGTCGACTATACCTAAGGGAAAACATACTCTACTTCCTTGAGTTAGTAAAAGACGACTTTTGACAAGGAAACGGTCTGCTACCTAATAAAAAATAAATAAAATATATATATAATTTATAATATCAACAAAGATAAAAATGTGCATTATATGTTGAAAAAAAATTAAACATTTATAAATTCAGGTTATTTATAGATTTATTTCAAATTTAATTTAAGATATAAGAGATAATAAAAACAAGGATAAGCGCTGACGGAGAGTAAAATCTTGGAATCAAATTTTACTAATCCAGAGCAGGCATTTATTTAGTTAGCTCTCCCTAGAAAAAGTTGATCTGTTTAATTTCGATTTTAAGTGAAACTTTTAGTAAGAGTCAACTCTCACTAACAAATTGCTTTTTCTGCAGCATGTATAAATTATAATTGAAACCAATAGAGGTTATTATAATTTTGTATAAAAATAATAATTAATTACTATGTATTTTTTTTTTATTATTTCAGGTTATTTATAGATCCAACATCTATTCAATTGCCCTTTTTATTTTTCATTTATAAGTACAACGTTCCGGACTTTTGTTTGTCGATTTTCAAATATTTAAAAAGATTTTGTATTCTATTTAAAAAACAATATATAAAATTACATTACACTTTACATCACGTCGGGGTCGCCAATTTGTACAATGTTAGTACAAATAATTAATTAAACTAGTTAATAACTCTTCAACAGTTTTTTTATTACAATACTTTTACATATCATAAAACTAACGATTAGAGCAGTTTTTATAATAATTGGGAGGTTACTTTTTAATTGCCTCAGTGTTGCCAGGCAGTTTTGCTTAATCAGTGTTGCCAGGCTCCTACATCCTACATTTTTTGAAGCTTACTAGATTTTACAATAGAATTTAAAAAAAAAAATGCCAATGACCCCTTCGGGTAGAGGCAAATCAAAACAAATATATAGAAACAACATACAAAAACTTTTTAATTTCAAAGTTAATCTTTAAAAAACATTTTTTTTTTATTTTAAAACATTTTATAAAAAATAGCCAATATCACAATAATATAAAAAATGGATATACCTTTTTTTTTAGTTTTTTATATAGGAACCCACTAGGCTGAAATTATTAATAAAATTAAAATATAAAAGAGTGGGAATATAAGATATAGGCTTCAGGATGAAGAGGGGAGGATGGGGGAAATAAGGACCAGTCTACAAGAAAACAGTTGAGTGGTGGAAAAACTTAAATAAAGTAATGACTTAGCATTTTTAAAGAAATGTTTATAAAAAAAAAACTAAAGGTATTTGGAAATATATTAATATATATATATATATTAAATATATTTGGAATTAAAAAGTTTTTGTATGTTGTTATTTTGTTTTTAAGTATAATGTAATTTCATATATTGTTTTTTAAATAGAATAAAAAATGCTTTTAGATACTTGAAAATGGACAAACAAAAGTCCGAAACGTAGCATTTATAAATGAAAAATAAAAAGGACAATTTAATCAAAAATACAACATCCAAAGAGATTTGAAGGAGAAGAAAGAACAAGAAGAGGAAAAAATATGGATAATAATTAATCAAAATAAATTAACCAGTATTAATTAATAATACTGAAAAAGGAGCAAATTATCCTTAATGACTTCGCAAATAAAATTCATGAAAGTGGGAGGACGAAATATCCTCAGTCCAGGTTTACTCTTTTTTTTTCTTTTTTCGTCCCTTGACGTATTAAAGGGGCTGATCCCGAAATATCTGTCACAGTATTTCATGGCTATTTGGGTCCGGTGGGAGGGTCGGAAATGCCAGAGAGGAGGGACTTAAAAAAAGTGGGTAATTAAAGGAGGGAAGGGTGGTGGAGGTGGCGCCAGCTACGATAAGGAAGAAGGCAGGTACCAAATCCTTCGGCTGAGATATGTATCTTCCTCCCTGGGGCTTTTAGATCATGACTTGCTTCATCGCTTTCTTTTTACTCGGCCCAAGAACAATTCACTAAAGTGGCCCCCCCCACACTTTCGAGGCGGCTTGGTAATATGAGGGAACGACCATCACTAGCACTTCCATGTTTTATTTACGGCTTAATTCGCTATCATTTAAAAAAAAAAAAAAAAAAAAAAAAAAAAAAAAAAAAAAAAAGCATGGCTCCCAACCTTATTGGAAAAGAAAACGCGACCAAGATTGACCAAGTTCTACTTTCATGTAATAAGAATGGAATCGGATATTTTATTAGGTGTAGTATTCAATGTATAAATAACTAAAGTGGAAAAAAATATATTCGCAAGAAATTAAACAAGCTTTGACACAGCTGATAAAAAAAAAAAAAATCACATATTGTTCATAACTAGTTAGTTTAATAATTTATCAACTGAACTTTAAATGTAATCAAAAAATCTCCCAAATCTTTTAAAGTACATACATTAAGAAATTTGATAATTATGATGAACAACAATTTAGTCCGGACGACGGTCAAAGAATCTACACAAAATAATTAATTACTCAATGTAAATTCTTTGACTGCAACCAGAGACTATTTTTTTTTTCAATTCATAGGCAATTTTTCGTTCATAGTTTACTGTTACGTAGATGATTTTAATATGATAAAAAATAAATGAATACAAAATGCAGAAAATTGTAATGGAAGATATAAATAAAGTATTTTCCAATGAGACCTCATAGCCAAGTGGGGCCCAGAATGGAACCCCCACCATTGGTTTCGCTACCGATTTCAAAAATAATTTTTTTCTCTACAGATTATACATTTTTTAACGTTATATTTAAATGTTTATTAATTGCATACAATGTGGCATATTTAACCGATTTGAAGAGAATAAAAATCCAAATCCTGATCATAACGAACTAACCTTAGCGATCATATTTCCGACCAGTCTGGAAGTAAGAAAGCCGACAGAAGCACCGATCCCTATGATACGATAAAGCAAATCAGTGGACGGCAGCGGGAGAGAGGTCTGCTTGTATTAAAACATCTTGTCAGAGCGAGTTAGGGGGTGACTGTGTCTTCGGCATTAGCATCGACCCGCCATTCCTAATTTGATTACTTTGATGTTACCATCGGTGATGACAAAGCATGCAGAGGCTTGCATTCAAACTGCCTTCCTTGTGGAATAATCCAATGCCAAGGGGACCTTTCTGCTCTTTAATGGAATCATTGCTCCCTTATAATCGCCTTTGTCAGCTCCTGTTATTTTTTTCCATCCCTGTCCGTTCCGGTTAGCGGAGACGCGGCGCTTTTACGCCGAGGATGCGGGGAAGTGTACGCCCCCTCCCTTTACTTAGGAAATAATTCACTTTCCGACGTTTACTTTAAAAAAAAAATGCAGCATTGATACTATTATCAAGTACAAACATTGAGTAAAAGGAAATTTGGGGTACGTAATGGCCATTTTTAAAAAAACTCAAATGAAATTAGAACAGCAGTAAATTTACAATTTTACTAGTTTACACTTGATTACAAATCAAACTTGGTCTAGTTTAACTATTACTGCATTAATTTTAACAATAGATAAGTTGTCCAGTTTCCAGGAATGTCCATCCCCCCATGAACGATGCCCCCATGCACCTCACAAGAAACTTTATTGCACTCAACTGTTAAAAATCATGATATTGAAAAAAAAAAAAAAATATGCAACTGTAAGCCATACATAGAATAATAAAAATCAATGAGTAAAGATTTCCCGGAAAATTCAGGGGATTTATATAATAAGAAAAACAAATAGATTAGCATCATCAAGCTCTTAATGCATTTTCTTTCTTCTTAATTGGCATAAAATAAACATATTGCTTACCTGTACGAGTTATATAAACCCCTATAGTTTTTTCAATAATAAAAGTAATTTTAATAATTTACAAAATGTAAATTTATTATTGGTTAAGTTTTAAGATACCAAGGCACATTAAATTAGAAGGATATAAAAAATATTGATGGGTTTGAAAGTCCTGATAAATTATAGGAAAATCAACAAAATATAATAACTTTACAAATATCAGAATTTGAAATTTTGATTTTATAGAGCAGTTTCAACTTAAAAATCGCTCTCCCGAAAATTCACTAAAATCGACTTACATACTTATTCACAAGTGTAATAGATTAAATGTGTAATGAAGAAAAGAAAAAAGAAAAAAAAAAAAAAAAAAAAAAAAAAAAAAAAAAAAAACACACATATATATATATATATATATATATATATATATATATATACGTATATATACGTACATATACGTATACATGTTTAACATAGTTTTTATCTTGATTTAGGATAATATTAATTGATTGTTGAACAAGGATAAGGTATTTTTTCACGTATGAATTAGTAAAAATATAACTCCTGTTTTAAAAATTCAAGATTAGATTAAAATAGCAGGTAGTAATATTCTAAAGTAAAAAAAAACTGACTTTTGCATATTTAAAGTGTTATATACACGATACTTGCTGCTATGTAATTTCTCCTCAAACGAGATATCAGCCCCCAACCAAAAAAAGGTACTACAAAGGGGGGGGGATGTTTCCAGGCCTATGGAACATTAGCCCAGTATCGTGCATTAGTATTTATAAATTAAGTTTTATAGGGTGTTTTATATATGAAATATCTTTTGGTATATTGTAAAATAAAATATTTACCATATCAATGGGAGCTAGGACAAGTGAGAGATGCCTATAAAGAATGTTAGTGTCATGAGATACATGAAACAAAGATACCAAGTTTCGTTCAAAATGTCACTTGGGCCGGGATAGCCGAGCGTTTTAGAGCGCGACCGCTTTGGCATTCACAAGCCGAATGGCGGCACACATTGGACATAACCACTGATTTAGCTGGACAAAAAGTCAAATGCCAATATACTCTAAAATAAGAAACTAATTTTGATAATTCATGTTTATATAGTTGCATGATGTGTCGTGTAATCTCCTTCTTAATACCATTGCAGAACGTAAACATTGTCATCTTATCTCTCAAATTAGTCGAAACTGAGAGTCCGAACGAACACTTGGTTTATTATGTTTGATAAATCATGGTGGGTTTAATTAATAATATATATATTTTTTTTTTTTTTTATGAAATATTATATCGTTCATAGTTGGCGAGAAATGGATGTCTCACCAGTAGGTAAGTAAATGTACTCCAACACAAGTTTTACTGAATAAAATATTTATAAAAGAAAAAGAGAGTAAACAAAAATGTTTTGTTTTACGATTAAAGCTGTTCAAGTATCATAATATAATCCTTCACAATCACGCCTAACCGAATTTTTGTCTACCTTTATCTATCTCTGAGAAATATGGGATTGTAATTGTGGGTTATTATGTTTTTTCCAAATCTCTTCGGACCCTTTGATAGTATCAACAACCAAGGAAGAGTTTTTATCCCCTGGTATTCTTTTATTATCAAAAAAGTCATTAAGAATTAATTATTCAATTTTTATGAAATAAACATTAAGTATGGAAAATTTAACTTAGGTACATGTATCAATATTAATTGCTAATCATTGCTTTTTAAATCAGAAACATATTATTAAACCTTAATTTATGTCTTTATCAAAAACATTTAATTTCCAAAAATTCTTGTTTACAGTTCTTAAAAAAGATTTTTGAGTTTTTATGGGTATTTTCTACATATTTACTTTCAAATAAATTCTAAGAGTTTTGGTTAACGCATATTATTCAGTTTTATTAGAACTCACATACCTACTTGCTGCTGTATTTTGTCAATAAAAAAAGATTGGCGTACTTATAAATAAACTTGCTAACGACTCACATTCTCTCACAAATCTTTATGAAAATTTTTAGGAGTGTCCTGGTCAAAAAGTTATTATTATTAATATTTTGCCGAAACTAGAAGCCGAGTAAAAAAAAAAAAAAAAAACCCGTTAAATTACTTTTAATTTTATATCTTGAGTTTAAAATATATCGACATGATTTTTGTACCAACATTTTTATTTATTTTGAGTGTAGGTTTAAGGAAATATACATCCCTAGCATACATTGTTTTAGGTCATTGAAATTGTAAAAAAAAATCTTACATATTCAAGCAAACTACCCTTATAGACTTAAATTGAGATATAAAATAAAGTACATAAATAAGTTTAATGTTAGCCCCCCCCCCCCCCCCCGAATTCCAGGGGCCTTCATCTGCAAGGGCAAGAACTAGGGGAGGTTACATCTCCTGATATTAGGCACCCTCTTGTACATGGAAGGATACACAATATGGTTTGGCAAGTAAATGGCATGGAAGAAAATATCTTTCAAAAAAAGTGATAAGATCAGGTATTTAGATAATACTAAAAAAGAGAGAGAGAGAGAGGTGCGTAATGGTCCGCTGTTTTCTTTATCATATCATCCTAATTTAAAAAAAAAAAAAAAAAAAAAATTCAACAAAAAATGAATTGGAGCAGATACGTAGATACTACTAAGGTTAATATATAACATAAAAAATAGAACTAAGGGTGAATGGCAGGAAAACTATAATATTTTTACGTAACTAATATAGAGATTTAAATCAGTGATTAAAAGCAATTGATAAGAAATATATAACAATATATATAGATCACACCCAGCTGTACTGCGAAGCCCTTAGGGATACATGGAAAGTTGCAAACAGGCAGGAATTCACTTAAGTGAAATTGAAACAATTATTGAAAATTTATATGGGACAAAAAAATAGAACACTATCAAATAATTTAAACAAATTATCTCAAATCTATCATTAACAAAATTCAAATGCAAGAATAAAGTTTTCATTCATATGGCGGTCCAATAAAAGTACCCTCCAACATTGTGAACGCTATTATGGAACATGTCAACAGACAGGAAATACTTAATATTTTTGTTTGCTGTATAAACCTGAAACAACTAAAAATGAAAAATTTTAAATAAAGTGTCTGTTCGCCATGGTTCAATGTATTTTTCATCTGATGCCTAATGATTTCTGTTGAAAATATCTGACAAAGACAAAAAACATATTTTACTCACCTAGAATATCCATATCTTCATATAAAGGGCATCCTCATTTTCTAGATTTTCTGGAGTTGTAAACATTTATACAGAGATGAATGCAGAGATTACTGTAAAATATAAGATACCTTTTAAAGATTGTCATTCTTTAGACCACATTCTTAAGCTATAGCAAATATTTATTTTATATCAGTATTGTACTTAATTTTCTTCTAGTATGAAACTAAAATTTATCCTCTGGTTTTAGTAAAAACTGACACTCCTTTTTACAAATCGAAAATATTCTTAAACCAGATAACTAACATTTTTTATACTAGAGTATTGATTTTAGGAAGTAAATTTTGGTAAACCTACTCATGTAGTGCAATTATTATTGAATTAATATGAATAAAATTTGAAATAAACTTAAATCTCAAAATTAATGATTCACATGTAATCCGCCGGTTCTTTCAAATTAACATTCTACTGTTTGGATTCTAATGCATTTTCATATGGACTAATGCTTTTTTTTCCATCAATTGTTAAGTTATTGTTTTTTCTTTAAATTTTAAAATTTAATCTCACTCATCAAGGAGAATGGCCTTTTTTTTTTCTTTAACACTCCAAAATTTTAATATCTTGTTCAAAAACCAATATTTAAAGAAGTACATAAAATACTTAAGGTGATCGAGTACCAAACATAAACTTATAACTTAGTTGGCAACTTTCGATAGATATGTTATTGTCCCAAAACCAATATTTAAAGAAGTAAATAAAATACTCAAGTTTATTGATAACAACCATAAGTTTATAAATAACTTAGTAGGCAGCTTTCGATAGATAAGTTATCATTCCAAAACCAATATTTAAAGAAGTAAATAAAATACTTAAAGTGATCGAGTACCAACCATAAATTTATAACTTAATTGGCAACTTTCGATAGATATGTTATTGTCCCAAAACCAATATTTAAAAAAGTAAATAAAATACTCATGTTGATTGATAACAACAATAAGTTTATAAATAACTTAGTAGGCAGCTTTTGATAGATACGTTATCATTCCAAAACCAATATTTAAAGAAGTACATAAAATACTTAACCAACCATAAATTTATAACTTAATTGGCAACTTTTGATAGATATGTTATTGTCCCAAAACTAAGATTTAAAGCTTAAAATACTTAAGGTGATCGTGTAAGAACAATAAATTTGTAACATAGTAGGTAACTTTCGATACATATCAATCGCACTCAGCAATAAATATTAAGTGTACTAAGTTAAATTTCTGAGAAAATAAAGTTCTACATAGCAGGCAAGTTATTAAGATCACTTATCGTGTGCCACATCTGTAAGTGTGACATTGGATGGGATGAAGTTAATATAGAAGTTAGATTAGATCATTTCACTAACATAATTAGGGCGTTTTCCTAGCTAACTATAAGCAATTTGTAGTGAGAACATTTGGCATAATAAAACAATGTTTTTGAGACTTAATCGAGTAAGATTTTTATAATAAAGAATCCTTAAGAATTACCCCATTGGTATATTCCGATAAAAATGTTTAAAATTAACAAACCATTAACTGGCAACTAATATTGTTTTCATATTCACCTAACTTACTCATGGTCAACACCAACTCAGCAATATTCGATAGATTCTTTATAGAGAATGACCAATAATTAATTATTCAAAAGAGAGGGTTAGTGATGACGTTTCCAGATTGAAAAAATATAAACATATATAACATGAGACTGCAGTGGGATGCTGTCAGTTCAATAATGTAAATAAATAAAGCAGTCTATCAACATAATATGTTACTCATGGTCTTTGAGTTAACTGATTGTAAAAAGAGCCATTGTATTGAATTGAACAATGATTGTATTAATAGGAGAAATTAATAATCTGGTATTCTATAAATTCATAGAAGTAATTTCCATTATTTTTGATAAAAGTAAAACTTATTCCAAGAAAAAATAAACAACCAAAAACCGGTTACATCCACAACCAGTTAATTTGAGTGCTTGTAACCGGCCACTTAAACCTAACTTGCAAAAAAAAAACGGAATAACCAAGAACCAGTTATTTTGGAGTAACCGAATCCCTTAATAGGCAAAGGTGCACTACGTAAATAACCGAGTACAGCCGAAAGTATCCGAGTCCACGAAACCATCAACGTTCAACATAGTCCCTAGTTTTCCATTAATTTACCATAAATTAAGCATCAAAAACCTAGTAGAAACATAAGGATTAAAATCGGAAAGGTTAAGAAAATATTTTTAAACTTATAGTCAAATGTATATTGAAAATTTCATGATTATCGCTTTTAATCTATTTATTAATGTTAAATGATTTTCTCCTTAATCGGCAGTTTTTAGCATAAATAGCACATTATAGGTTTTAAAAAAATAAAACAATACTTACAGTTACATAGGACCATCCATGCACTTCAAGATTTCCTCTCACATCCAATACTCAGTTTGGTACAGCATGCAAGCAAGTGAATTTTAAAATAGCAGCTCCTGTAATTTGTTTTAAATATTTAAATTACACAATGCAATACTTATAAAAATGCAAAAATATTTAAAATTTTAGAGAATTATGAATATAAAACATGACGAACATCTTGACTGGACCAGAACTTCGGAGAGAATGAGATTCGAAAAGCGGTGGGGTGACAAAAACATAGGCTCAATTCATAGGATTCCAAGAATTGAGATGTATAAGAAAAAGGGTAGGGTTGTTTACTTCTGCTACAGTGGCTACCGACTTTGTTTACTTTTGGGTTGGTATCTTTGGATCATGATGCCGGTATACTTTGAAGCTGTCTTTTTTTTTTTTTTAATTTAATATATATTATGCTGTGCTTCATGTAAACCTTTGCGATTTTTTTCTTTTTTTTTTTTTTTGGTGGGGAGCTTCTTGAAATTGCTAGATACAACAATATACACTGCATATCAATTAGTATTCCTTCAATTGTTTTAAAATCATTACAGTCAGTGGCGGATTCAATGGTCATGACCCCCTCCCCCCCGTCTCATAATCACGTGGCTGACAGCATCGTTTTTTTAATGAGATAATTACCTTGCATTAGGAATGACTGCGATCTAGATAACCAAAAGTGTAATGTTTAGGGCATAGTAACTACCTAATTGCATTATTCACTTGAAAATAAAAAAAATTGAAAGAAAAAAATATTTGGGGGGCTCATGCCCCCCCCCCCCTTTTGACCCGCCCTTGATTACAGTAGAATCTCTTACATCCGAAACGGCCAAATGCGTAAAAAAAAAAAACATTTCTTCTTCCCCTTAACACGTTGAGCGCCAAGCGGTACGATCGTACCGCTGTTGGACTATTGGCTGGGCCCGAGGCGGTCCCCAGGTACCGCCCGCTCCCGCCAGCTAAAAGATTGTTCTGGGCCAGGGGACCGCCTGCCGAGCGTGATTTCAAGGCATATTGGACCGCTCCGGCCCCGAACAATTCGCCAATGCAATTGGCCCAAATGTTTTTTTTTTTTTTTTTTTTTTTTTTTTTTTTTTTTAATTTGGGGGGTATAAATAAATAAACAAATTTATTTAAAATTGTTTTTTACAAAACAAAATATCTTATTTACTAAAATAACATATTTTACGGGGACAAGGGTTGACGTCGCGGTCATAACTGGGCAGCCCCCGTACTACTATAGGTAGCGGGCTTTACCCTGGGGCCGGGCGGTACATACGTACCGCTCACAAAATTATTGTTTAATTGCCAAAATTAAACTTTTTATTTATTTCTTTTCCAATTTTTGTATCATTCTAATCATATTAAAGTTATAAATTAGGAAAAATTGCTTTGGCCCCAGGCAAAAGTACATCATCTTTTCCCTGGCGCTCAACGTGTTAAACCTGAATGTAAAACTTAAATAGGCCCTCTTTAGTTTTACCTTCTTACTAATTTTAAATAGCTACAGTATGAAAAAATTTAGGGTCTGCACTCCAACCAATGGCATTATTGCCCGAATGCTTGTGTAAATATATAATTTTAAATAGTTCAAAAAATAAGTGGCCTCAAATACCTATATTTTTTTATTCATAAATATAAAGACGGTAGTAATCTTAGTTTTAAAAACCAACGCTCTCAGTGACCGCGAAGATCATTTGGAGCCATTAGTATTCCATGAACTCAAAAATTCAAAGAAATTAGTTAACGCAGAAATTCCCCCCCCCCCCAAGTGTTTAAAATAATAATTATACACACACACACACATATATATATATATATATATATATATATATATATATATATATATATATGTTTGTGTGTGTGTATATACATACTCCTTCCTGGCCATGAGTAGCATACTGTGGGTTACTCTACACATGTAAACAACATATCCTATTCATAGTGGCATGGTCAAGAATTATTCCGTGGGTCAGGCACGAAAAAAAAAGGCTATCCACCCAGGGCGGATTCGGACTTCCGCCATTCGGCTTGAGAACACGCACGAATATTTCGGCCCCAAATAAATCTTGGATCCTTCCGCTTAGCCCTCCCTGAACGCCCTCGCACTGATCTCCTGGCTCTCCTCATGAACTCCACTCACTACCTCCCTACTAGAAATGTGCTCCTTGCCTTTTAGCCCAGAACTTTCTTTCTCTTTTTCCAAATATTCATATCAACAGTTTTTAGTCTATTTACCTCCTACAAATGCAGGGGGTTTTCCTCTAGGCCTTTGAAGTTCCTATTTATGACCCCTACCTCCTTCAAAGGCGTTTTTAGTCCTAGCCGACTTCCTAGGGAAATCCCTAAACCTTACCAGGTGAGGGTTCTGTGCAAGCAATACCTGGGTCTAATACTTTATTTTCATCAACAATAAATAGCAATATAGCAACGTAAATTGTAATTAAATGTTTTAATATAATCAATTCTCAATTCATGGAAATTTAAAAAAAAAACTTTTACACGTCCTTTTGCAAGGCAAAATTTACGCTTTTCGTGAAATACTTTAGAATTGTTAAAGATGTCAAAGATAATCAGAATGTGTGAAAGAGACGGAGCAATATACAATGGCGGTTTATTATCCCTCCATTTATTTTTCGAAAATTTCAATTTTTTTAAAAAACACTTCCCTATTCAAAGGGTATATTAAACATGATAAAATAGTCTTTTTTTAAATACTAATCTTGGTAACATTGCGAAATAGTTTGACGTATACGTCACGCTCTGCTCTAGGTCTACTATTTTATTTTTCATAAAGCCCAGGGAATATACCCCTGAATTTCCTTCTCTAATGAAAAATTTGATAGATTTACTTTAGAATTTTAATAATCACTAACATAATAATTCTCAATATTAATTTTATTAAAAAATATAAATATGTAATTTTCATTTACTTATCATTTGCAGAAACATTTCATACACAATAATACCTCAAAGTTGCTAAATATTGTATTTACAGTACTATTGTTTCACTTGAGCATGGAAATCTATTCGATTATGTCGTGTGATTATTTATGTGTTACTTAAACACCCCTTTGCCATTTGACATGTTTTGTTTATTTTAGATTTGTAAATACTGCAAATCTCTAAATTTTTTAATAATATTAACAAAATGATTTAATCGCGTTCGCAAACGGGAAATTTCTTCTGAATTTGAAAAAATAAATTTAGCTTCTAGACCGAGTATGACGTATAATTCATACGGAGTTTAATATAAATTATGCAGTTATATCTTTTTCTTTTTTTTTCAAAACTATGACTTGTGTGCATTAACTATAGGAATTAGTGCAACTGAAACATTAATTATTAAAAATTAAAAAATAATTTAAACATTTCAGAATACTAACCATGCATCAAGATCTACGTCCATTGCAGCTGATTTTGAAACTTCAAGATAAACTTAAATAAGCACTTTAGAAACGCACTGTTTGTATACAACTGACTGTGATAGCTCCCTGCAGGTATAGCTAACGGCATTTTATCATAAGAAGGTAAGGGAAGGCGGGTAGCGCTTTGGAGTCTCACACTCGGCTTTGGAGGTTCAATGCGAAAAGTATTGATTAGTAGAAGAATTCAGATTATAGGGCATTTAATTCTACAAATAAAATTAGTATGCATACCTATGGTGACATATAATATAATTTAAACAGGGAACTGAGCCATGAAGGACCTAATTTAATTTATGAATGAATACATTAAACTTTTAAATTATGAGTACACAAAACGTTTTAATTATGAGTACATTAAACGTTGTACTTCTTCTACAGTAGTCACAAATTTCATTTTCTAGATTACCAGCCGCTTCATACTGCAGTATACTCCAGTTCTTGAAAATGTTACTGGGCAGAAAGTTTTTTTTAGCGAAAGAACCTGGGTGATTGGAATAGGGGGAAAAAATGAAAAAGTTTTACATATGTAATTACATCATATATAACATTGTAACGTCGAAATTACGTTCCATTGTTATTCAATAATTTCACAGGAATTTTTCACATTTCTGAATCCTAATAAAACACAAACAACAAAAGTAATTAGTATAAAATTCACCAATGGATTCCAATATAATTTCTCAAAACTGTATTGGTACAATGTTTTACCTAAGCCACTATTTAATTTACATAGTTACTTGTTAATAATGAGGGGGAAATAAAAGAGGCGATAATAAAATATATTATCAATTTTGTTTATTAATATATGTATGTTCACCACTTTAATTTTTATAAGTGCATGCATTTGCATGGTTGCATACTTATGCAATGGGCCGCATCGGCTGCAATGGCATTAGGTACTAACATCCACTGGCGAAGATTACCCGAGGGTGACACTTATCTGGAGTCATATTCAGGTAACGCCTACCAGCTACCTTTTAGAACTTAATTTTAACGGTTGATTTTATTGAAAATGGCCATTCTTTTAAATGAAGATATGTTACCACTTAACACACATTGTGCCATTTACATTACAAAAATGTGTTGGGTTTAACCGTATTAGAGCGGGATATCTACGACAAGAAGACCCGCGTTGAGTTCCAAAAAAAAAAAAAAATTGATAATGCACAGAACCGGGGCCAGAAAATATAACCAGTTGGTTTTATTTGATACAATTTCGACAGATAATGTAAATTTCACTTCTCCTAAAAAAAATTGTGTTATACGTCTTTTTTTTATCAATGCCTTGTTTTTATCTAACATGTGTTTTATTAAATGATAGAGTAAAAATAAAACTAACTGATTACAATTCAAAAAAGTAACTGGCTGTAAAGAAGTTTCCCGGTTTTATAAATGTTCTAGTAGAAAAGATCAAAAATTCTTTCAACTTAGTGCTGTTCTTGAACGATTGGCAAATAAAACCAGACAAACCCTGATCGCATAAGGATGGATGCATTTCCTTAAACATATTTAAGGTGTTAGTACTAAGTTTTGGTATTATTGTTATTTTTACTTTTAATTATAATGTCTGTCTATTTTACCAACTCTAAATTAAGTTATAAATAGAAGTTAAAGCTAATAACCGTTTTCTTCAGTATTGTACCCCTACTTGAAACTTGTGAGGTGCCGATAAAACCGGTACCAGCAGAATGTGTATCCATCCTTCAGGTACTGGTCTAAGAAGCGCTGGTCCTGGCAGCGGCTTATACAATAAAATAGTATTCGGGACAGAGTTAATTGTCAGCGCAGGTGGTTATACTTCCTTTCCCATACCCACATCGCCGCACTCGCGCTCCGTCCGCTTCCGATACAAGTCTTAAAGAATAATGAGGCCGCCTTCCCATCTAGTCGCTGTCCCATGCTGGTAGCACCTGTTCCGAAGAAGGTACAGAGGAGCTTCAGCTCAGAATAGTAGAAATATAAAATCATCCTTTTCGGAAATTATATTTTATTTTATAACTTATATTTAAAATCGAATTCCTGGATCAACGATTCATTGACCTGAAGAGGACCCTCACCTCATTTGATACCTTTAAGGTCATACAAGCCGAAGCATTCAGAAAAGAAAAATTGTTAATTTATATTATTGGTTATAGTTCTTTGATTGGTTAAGGGAAAAAAATGAAATAAACAACTTAAATTGTTGCAGGTGAGGTAGAGGGTAGAAGAAGAGGGAGACCTGCAGTTAGATGGAAGGATAGAGTGATGGAGAGTATGGCTGGGAGGGGACAGTCGGAGGAGGATGCGATGGACCGGCAGAGAAACCTCAACCAACCAAGAGTTTGGTTGAGGAAAACTTCATATAGAAGAAACAGCTAAATAAAAATAAAAACATAAAAATAATTTTCATCTTTACCAATTTTTGAAAAATGTTATTTTGCGCTACCCTGAGAAGGTACCTTTATTTATTTATTTATAATCTTAATTAATTCAACCCGTACTTGTTATCATATCACATAAAATAACAGCGTATTATTTTGATTTAATACCGCCCTTTTTATTTTATAATTTTGGTAATATCAGCGTTTCTGTTTTCGATTTGTACAACGCTTTATTTATTTTTGTATATGTTTTGACCTGCCTTTCCAAGTCCAAGGAAAAGCTCTAGGTACGAGAGCGTGGCAGTAGAGGAACTTCGAAACATTATGAACTTCAGAAAGGCATAGGATATTGATGGCACACTAGTCAAACAGCTAAGATGGACATAATTTTCCTAGTAAAGTTCCTGGCCGAAAAAAAGTATCAGAATCGTTTTTCGTAAAATACCACTGAGATGGGGAGTGAAAGAATTGTTTCTTCGTCCAACTGGCTTAGGAAAGAACGTTCATTTCCCAACTATGCCTGATGAAACTTTGCGCAATGACTGCCCTTACCTTCAAAATGAGGCTAATTCTCCTTTAATGAAGAAAATGTTACAATTTTCTTTGAATTAATGTGAAATTTAAAAAAAAAATAAAGAAGTATTTAGGTACTTTTTTTGTATAACAAGGAATAGATAAGGGATTGTGAATTTTTTTCCGTGGTTATTACAATGTAATTTAATTATTACAGATTCCCTAGTACCGTAGTATTTATGAGTGTAAAGTTAATACCTCTTTTGTAAACACTGGCCTGTTTTAACGTTATAAACATACATGTACTTTTTTTTTACTGTTCCCTCATCATCCCCCGAAATATTTTTGAGCCGCGCCTGTTTGGCAATAAATATTAGATAGATATAAATATTTACGGTAATCTGAATATAGTGTGGGTGGAGGATTTTTAGTGTAAGTACGTGGAAAGGAAAGAAAAATAATTGACTTCGAGAAGTAGGATAATGGCACTTCAACTCGATGTACTAAGAAGAAACACGGGAGGGTTTGGGTATCCCTGGAGGGCAATGGTCCCCGCTACCAAGCCACTGTACATAAAGTGTGCAAGAAAGGATATGGTACAAGGAGCTTTCTGATCATTCGAGGAGTGGAGTTTGTGTGTTGTTTATGAAAAATTGTCGATTGTTTTTGTAATCTGTTGAAATCTGGTTATTACAGGAGAGGTTTTGATCGAAGATTGCTCCTAGGTATAGGTTTAGGTATTGTGAAACTCATATACACAATAAAAAGCAGCCCACCATACGGATATTGAAAGAATTGAATGGTAACATTACGGTAACTGTTTATACTTTACACAAACCATAGACGGTGAATAGTGTGGTCAACGGTGAAGGGCTTTGTATCATCAGCCCGGAAACCTTAGGAAACGCGTAAAGCGTTGGCGAGATCATACAGAATAATTAAAAGCCATTAGAGAAGAAAGGATAATTAGGAAATAGTAGGAGGAATTAGTCAAGAGATATTTATCTTAGCCTATCGAGCGGAAAGGCCGTGCCCACTTCCTAGTACAGGAGAAGACTATTACAGGCTGACAGGAGTCTTCCTGCGGATCCGTCCACGCCAGATTACAGTGTGCTTTGTCTTCGGCCGTAAAAAGGTACCTGACCCTTCCATCCAACCAACGCTTCCTCAGATCTAGCTTGTTATTCGTTGTCTTGTCACATGGTACTATCAGACTGATGAGACTTTCGCACTTAACCCAGAGTGACTCAACAGCTTTCATGCAGCGGAACTAACACGGTGCGGTCAATACAGAAAACACGCCGCAAGAAGACGGTGAGGCCTGTCCCGTTTGGCTAAGATTGATGTTCATTTGTTTTCCGCGGATGAGTTGTCAGAAGTTGCAAATTGGTGGTCTTCATTTAACCTCTCCTTTTCCATATAATCCTCTGAAGCATCGCAAAAAAAAAAAAAAGATTAATAACAGACTTCGAGACCTTCTAGCGGTGGTTCCAGGCTTTATGATCTGGCGGGGTTTGACTAGGAAATTTTTAAAAAAATTATATTCTCTTCACTCACTTTTCATAGGTTTTTATAAACTCATATACGGTTTCATTGGCGTATAAAATTTTCAAGTCATTGATGTTGGGCCCCCGTGTAATCGCCCGGATCTGGAACCGCCACTGCTTCAAATATTCTATATATTATTCCTAAAAGGTGTTTTATTTGTCGGCACACCATAACTTTCTTAATCAAATTCAATGACAAATGTGTCATTTTGATTATTTCCTTCCCCAAAAAGCTCCTGGCAAACAGCTATGAAGAAAAGAAAACTTTTTTCCATTATGTCTATCGACTATTTTTCACGAGGATACTGTCTTATTAGTTTTGTACATGCGGAAAAACGGAGGAAAAAATTCTCTTCTTTATACAAGGGTTTGTTATCTTGGTCCTAAAAGTTTTAAAGCAGTTGTAAAAATGAATAAATTATGAATTAATAAAAAAAATAAATTATAGTAAACTAAGGCATTATAATTATAATAAGTCAAAGGTGATTTTTATATTCCCTTAATTCCTATATACAATATTTGTTTCTCTCTCCTTGTATATAAGTTGATGTGAGATCAGTTGATCATGGGCGTCGCCGCCGGGTGGGACAATATTTTGGAAGTCCCCCCAATATTTGGGACTCTAACTGTGACATAAATTGGTAACTTTTATAAATAACTTTAAAATACATCATTGGCTGAGGAATTAAGTGTCCAAACAGTTGTTTCTAGGCGTTGTTATTTCAACTTTGAGCCTCTCGAATTTTTACATATCTATGAGAACTTTAATTCGCCCCCCCCCCTAATAATTTGGAGTTGGTGCAGTTGATTTTTTAATATGAAGGCTGAAAACCTGTTGGTCATCAACGCCATATTGGCTATGAGGTAAAAGGTGCTTGCTTTGGGAACCCTGCTAGAAGGATACATCCTTCGGTGACAGAGAATAGCGTTCCCACGGAGACAGAATAATTAGTGGTGTAGGATGCAGGTGGATAGGCGAGGCCGTTTCAGCGGAAGTAAATAGTCAACATCAACATCACAACTTGTCCCAACACAATTTTTTTTTTTTTAATTCATTGCAATCGATATACAATTTGTTCTTCTCCGATCGATATCTAACTGGCCATTGTGTATTGTCTTTTAAATATCTTGATAAGTTGAGACTCAAACTGCGACTCAGGTGCGTCTATTAGGGGACAGCATAGTTACTATATGCTTTAATTTAGCGATACTTTCAAAGCAGAGAATAGACAACAGCAAGTTTGCATGAATACTACAATTTTTATAATGCTAATTTTACTTAAACCGTTTTTTAGACAATCGGGAGATATAATTTCCTGGTAATGGCTTGGGGGGGGGGGGGGGGGGGGGGGTAATGCAGCGGAAACCATAATCACATGTGTGAAAAAACTGTTTGATGTTACAGAAATGATTACATGATAAACGAACAGTGAGTTGCGGAAAACCCATACGTCAAAGTTGATGTACCTTAGAAACAAAATACATTCATTAATCACTTAATAATGAATTCATAAATATGGCTTCTTTATGATCACATGAAAATAGAATATGATTCTTTTTTATTACGTTATTTTTATATTTTATAAACTTTCGGCTTTCAAAAATAATTTGGCCATTATCAAACACTATTAAAAATTACATTATTTCTCAAAAAGACTTTTTTACATTTCTTTTCAAATCGTTGATTGTCGAAGTATTTCTAACTTATATATTACTAAACTTGAAATACTTGAATAATTTATGGTGGTATATTATTTTTATTGATTTAACTCGTTGTTTCAGATTCTAAAACTCCTACCATTAACTAACTAAAATAGTAACCTTATAGTGAAATAATATAATAATTAGGTATAAACACCTAAACTAGTGATATTATCAGATCAAAAACCTTCTTAAAATCAGATAGACAATAAGGCAGCCTGACGGGATACAATTTGACAATAAAGAATAAGTACTCTTCCTTTACACAGCATTAACAATCACTAATCGACTAATCATTGCCTCATATGTAATATTGGTAATACCCACCCTTAGCCCGAAGGACACTCAACAATTTTTCTCCCCTTACAACCATGAGCCATTGCGTCAGTAGAATTGTTCAAGAAGTTGGGGGGAGTGCAAGCACCCTCTCTCCCCCTAAAACTAGATCCTAGTGCGCAGTGATGACTGGACACTCAGTGGTATCTTTCAAAATATACACAGGTCACTGATTTCCTAACAATTTTAGTTGCCAGGATATTAACTATTTGTCAGTGTTTGTGTGCTTATACGGACCTGTCCTAGCCTCTAAAAGTAGGTAATCTTAATTAAATAATTGATTAAAGGGTAAAATATGGCGGTTGAGAGTCATTTTAGTATGCAAATTTTCTTTTAGTTGACGGATTTATTCAAACAAATACGATCCCTTCTATAATATAAAAATATGTAAAGTGTATTAATGTAAAGTTCCATGATGTAATTTGAAAACGCAACAAAATAACGAATAAGTATTTTCTTACACCATATAATTTTGATAATTTGGTTTTAGCGGTGAAAACCGTTTGATGACTAAATCGACAGATAGGTTGATTGATAGTCAAGATTTTCAGTCATCTATTTTTAATTTCACTTACCTATATATGAAATATATAGTAAGTGGAAGTATTGCGATCGTGAAAAATTTCGACTTCCGGTTTTCAACGGAAATACACGTTTTGGGGTCCCCTGAGTCGAAATAACCAAGTCCCGCGAAATGGTCTGTGTGTGTGTGTGTGTGTGTGTGTGTATGTGAACTGACTAGCTCAAAAACTATAAACCGTACGAATCTGAAATTTGGTATTTAGTGTATGTATATGCCCGCGATGTGACAGCAAAAATTTCATCGAAATTGGTCAAAGGGAGGGGGTACTTTATTTAAAAACTTTTTACGTTCTTTCGATTTTTTCAAAAACGGCTCTAACGATTTTGATTAAACTGAGTATTTGATGTATTAATATGCCCGAGATATGACTAAAAATTTCATCAAAATTGATCAACCGAAGGGGGCACTTTACTTAATAAATTTTATATTATTTTCTCGTGTTTTTTTTATTTACTCAAAAACGGCTTTAAAGATTATGATCAAACTGGGTATTTGGTGTATATGCCAAAGATGTGATAGCCAAAATTTAATCGAAATTGTTCCAACGGAGGGGGCACTTTATTTCATAATTTTTACCTTTTTTTCGATTATCTCAAAAACGGCTTTAACGATTTTAATCAAATTCGTCGTGTTTAATGAAAATTAGTTGTTCTTTAATACCAGGTAAGCTTTATTGTATTAAAATGTTCTGAGGGGGCTTAAATGGGGAAGGGGCCTTTTTTGTTTTCCTATGAAGTAGTACCTTGTATGTGTTTATAAGGAGAAACTATCTTTCTCTCGTTTCGCCTAAAAATAAGAAATGGCTAAATATGAGATATGATAAAAATCAAGCAAACATAGAGAGGAGAAAAAAAGAAAAATATTCAGTAAAATCATGAAACACGATGAGCCCACGCATGCGGAGTACGCCTTTAATGACAGACCATTTTTTATAATCAAAGCCGTTCTGTTCATTTAATGGAAATTATTTGTTTCATAGTAACTAAATGAAATATTCAACAAGTAAATAGAGAATTTTAAAATCAGACGACTTGGAGTAGTATGCTGACATTGCCGAATTATCACAAGTAAATACTTTTAATCAATAATATAAAAAAATTGTATTTTTTTTTTTTTTTTGAGCAAATGAAAACAAAAATAAGAAATGAATGAGGAAAAATGTGTAACTTCAGGTAGTGACAATTAAAAAAAACACATTAATTTCTAATCTAAGTAAGTTGGTAAGTGAAAGTTGTGTGTTGCGCGCATGCACCAGATTTTTTATTTTGAAAAGTTAACGTTTCTTACCCTAAATATGGAACTTCATAAGGTTTCTGAGTCGAGAGTAATACAAAGACACGATAAGTAGGGATCGAAACGTTGGCTTTCCAAAATAAAAAATAGATAACTGAAAATCCGGTCTATCAATCAACCTATCGTAAAGAACAACAATTGATAATTACTCACCTCTAAATCGATAGATCTTATTTTGCCCCGTTGAAATAATGTATATTATTTTTAATCGTCTTTTTAAAAATGAACGTCTTAATACAATTTAAAGTTCAACACAAAGACGCATGATTACTGAATCAATTCACCTAAACAACAAACAAACTTTTAGTTTACACGAAAAATAGCTTTATTTTTTACTTATACATTGTAGGTCTAAAAGCGAGTACATTTGAAATAGATCTAAAACTCTTTAATTAATGCATTGGCTTTTATAATATATTTTTTTCGGGGGGGGGGGGTACTACCGACTTATGATGACCGGGAGATGTTTAAGGGGGTTCTGATACTGCTAAAAAGACAACTGAATTGAATTATCAGCCATTTCCTCTTTTATTTCGGTTTTGCATGATTCATAAGAATAATTCAGATTATTTACTTAATTTTTTTTCTTTATGCCTATTTTGAGGTGTCTGCACTGTCCCCCTCTTATCGTCTGCAGATGTTTGTGTTAATGAATATGATGACAAAAGCAACAAGACAAGTGATCTAACGTCGTGCGGAAATTGAGACCAATAGTTCGCTCCATTGTGCAATTGCAGTGCACTCATTGAAATTGACCATCGCCTGTGGAAATAATCGCGGTGGACGATATGATAATATAATAAGGGCTAAGTGGGAAGGATAAATATTGTTATTGGCGGGGATAATGGTTACAGGGGACCCCACTTCCTGTTCCGGTAATAACATCCATCACTGCCCTTCTTAGGCCCTATATCAATCTGGATCTATATAGCAGGGCTGTAATTGTTGTTGAGCGGTAGACACCCCCCCCCCCACCTCCCAATCACTCCTGTACATTATAACAAATTACGATTTGTAATTTCAAATTTTCACTCGCATAATTTAAAGTTTCATAAAGAATTCATCGGCCAAGGCGTAACCACCGATTTCAATTAACTTATTTTAAAACATTCTTGCCAATGCTACATGACGTTTTACAACCCACTGAGATTCAGTAAATTTTCATTTTTCACGACTTAAAGTATGAAACAGAGCCTCACACATCAAGTTTTTAGATTGCAAAGTTTCTCACCTCAACGATAGTAATCCATCATTATGTATTTGTTATTTATTAATTAGGAAAGTTTTTTTCTTAGTTTTGTTAAAGTACTCTGTTTATTAGTTTTAATTGATAGTTATATTTATTTTTTAGTTGTGGTTATATTTGATCTTTTATGTTTGTATTTTTAATATTTACAATTTTAAGAAGGTACTTGCTTGTGATGAATTTTTTATAATTTACTTATTTATTTAAAAAAATATTGTATTGCATAATTTATTGCCCCCACATTGTTTTGCCCTGAAGAAAACCTGCATATAGAATACCTTCTGGAATTTTTAGAATATTGTAAACGCATACTAATGTTACTTACGTAGAGTAAGTAGTTCAACCATATCATTTATATTTTTGTGTGTGTATATAATATGAAAAAAATATGTATATAAAAAGGAGGAATATAGTCTATAAATAAATTAAGGAATAATTAAATTATCATGAAACATTGTCTTTGTTGTGCCCTGAAGAAGACCCGCATTGTTGGGTCAAAACAAGCTAGAAACGAAGTAGTTCATACCGCCCTGGACCAGTTTTTATCTTGTAAAATACACACCGAACTACGTACCCGAACACCTGTCTCGGGCACCTTCGGCTAATACAACAATGGAACAACAATAGAATGATCGTGCACCTTCGGCTCTTAGAGTACGTGGTACTACGCAGTGTGTGGGCACGTTATAGCTTCACACATATATATATGTATGTAAAAGTGAATATTCACTCTTGTTTGGGAAGCCTTGATTAAGCTTTTATTAATTAAGAACATTTAATTAATTAAGAACGATTAATTGCTGTTGTTTATTATAGTTGATTAAGATTCTAGTTTTGTGATTAAAGTTAATTAATGAACTATAAAAACCGATTTACCTTGTACGTAAGATTGTATTTGTAATTCTATGTGTTTAATATGTTTGTTTGTATGATATTTAATATTTTGTTTTGTGATTATATATATATATATATATATATATATTCTTTGTATATATTAGATTCTTTAGGCAGATCCAGCCGGTTGTAGAAGGGGGACTGCAACCTCACAGCCCTTCCCCTGGATCTGCCAATCAGCTTTTTTACCTTTATGCTCCTTTCCCACAACTAAAATTCTACTTGTTCTGCATATGATTTGTTCTTTACCTTACTTCTTTACTTTTAGTAGAGTTAAATTATATAATTTAACCATATACCGTAAAATGAGGTGACATTGTGACTAATGGGGTGACTTTGTGACAAGCCTATTTTTCTACAGTTTTTGAATTTCCCTCCTTAAAAAGAATCAGGTTAGGCAATTCAGTGTACTTGTCAGTTGGTCAGTAATGTGCTGCTACCTACTGGCCACATATAAAGGTGACTTTACACCTTACGAACCTCACCTTCGAACAAGTTCTCCTTCGAACCTTGCCGTACCGACGTGAGGCGAACAGCCATTTATACTTCACGTGACGTTAAGCGAACCAATATGGCTGACGCACACAAAGCTATCTTATGATGAAGAAAAAATCTCCATTATCAATATATTTTATATTATCTGAAAACTAAAAAAATAGGAGACGATTTACAACGTTTCACAAATTACACTAGTATCACAAACAACTCCTGTCACTTAGGAAAAACACAAATCAAAAGTGACACTAGCGCTACCCCCGAACCCAGGCGAACAGATGAAATACCTAAAACACCCGAACAGTCGACGTGAAGGCTTCACGAAGGTTGTTCGAGGGTGGTGTTCGAAGGTAAAGTTCGTAAGGTGTAAAGGCACCTTAACTTCTTTCATTCCATTTACCATGGTTCTTTATTTCATATATGTTTGATTGTTTTCATTTAGTTGAAACCTTGAAATAAAGAACCATGGTAAATGGAATGAAAGAAGTTATATTTGGCCAGTAGGTTGCAGCACATTACTGACCAACTGACAAGTACACTGCATTGCCTAACCTGATTCTTTTTAAGGAGGGAAATTCAAAAACTGTAGAAAAATAGGCTTGTCACAAAGTCACCCCATTAGTCACAATATCACCTCATTTTACGGTATATAATTTAAATGACAAAACTCCATGTAAAACTCGTCACTAATGCAACTATTGTATGCTTTCGGGATTTCAATTAATTGGTGGGTATTTATTAGGTATGCGACATCGATGTCAATGTTATGGAGCCGACGTTCGTTAATATCGATGTTTTTTTGTTTCAAAGTTTTGAGAATAACAAAGATTTTATTAGCATCGATGTTTCGGAGATATTGACATTTAAACATAAAACAACTTAATTAGATTTGTTTATCTGTTTTAGTTTACTTTAGATTAAAAATCACTTTTTTTTGTATTGATTAATTTTAGATAAGCTATACATATGTTTTCTTTTCTTTTCTTCTTCACTTGTGGAAGAATTTTTCTTTATTATATTTTGTCAAGATTCATAAATTATATTTTGTTTCGTGAGCAACAATAAATGTTTTTCTAAACTACATTATTTGTTCATCATTTTATCGTTAGTCAATTTCAGTGATATTAACATTTTTTAAATTGCATATTAACCATATGATTAATCAACAAAGCATAGTTATTATTTAAATATGAAAAATAATAAAAATGAATCAGCGAATACTAGGTGAGAAGGATAGTGTTTGAAATAATAATAATATCCCTTCCCCTACACATGATAAACTATATACATAATAAAAAATATTTTTCAATAATACATTATCCTACCCTATCTGCTTTTGTTTTTGTAATATGGAAAATATTCATCATCAAACAAGACAAATCACGCAAATAGTCATAATGGAGAAACTGACAAAAAAAGCTCACCATTTTTTTTACCAGGTGGTTACCCAACTTCCAATTTGAAATATCTCTAAATTTATTGGAGGACAATTAATTTTTTTAATTTCTCTTTATTGCTTTTAAGATTTTACATCTTGTAGCAAGGAGTTCTCCAGGCATAAATTGTACATACAAATAAATTAATAAGTTTTACATACAAAAAAAAAAAAAAAATAAATAAATAAAAATATATATAAATGAGAAAAATTAACTTTACACTGATTCGTATCGGAATAAAAGAATAATACAGAGGGCGAAAAAAACAGAATTATACATAACTAGGTAATGAAATAAACATTCTTCTTCTTAAGGAAATTGCTCCTCTCCTTCCATAATTATATGTAACTAATATTACATTTATAAAGATAAGAACAAGCAGACATGAATTTAAAAAGTATATGTACATCTTACACAAGTATTTACCCATCAGAAGCTATATATATATATATATATATATATATATATATATATATATATATATATATATATATACATACATATACATACACACACACACACACACACACACACACACACACATATATATATATATATATATATATATATACATATATACACATATATACAAATACACACACATACATACACACACACACACACACATATATATACATATGTAAGAAAAATAAATCAAATAATTTCCATTGAATTAATTTCAAAAACCCTAAAAATAAAAGTTATTCGTACATGATGAAGCTTCTTATTTTTGTACTTTGTTTAATAAAAATGAAAATATTATTAATTTTCTTTATATTGTCAATAGTGAACAAATCCTCAAACATTAAATCGGGACTGAGATCTAGATTTATATAAAATGTTAGAAATTGGGATCTTATGGGAGCTAATATGGGACATGAAATAAAAAAATGTTTAAGGTTGTCAGGTACATTACTATTACAGAGTGGGCATTTTGAATGGGGATCAAAACTAAAAATAGATCCGCTGATAATTAATCTTTGAAATTTATTTCCTGCTAACCTAACCTGAGAGATTATTCTGATTTTATTTATATGACAACGAAACCTTAGGTAGTCTTCACCAAAAGCAAGATTTGATAGGTTCCTGAAATGTATGCTGTAATTTGATTTAAAAACAATGTCTATGTCCTTGCTCAAAAGGTGGCTGTCCAAACTTGTGATTAAGGAATCCTTTCTCTTCAACAGAATATTTGGATCTTGACTCATCCATACATCTTCAGCTCCAATAGAAATCATAATATTTTTTAATTCTGAAGCCCAATTAAATGGAACGTTTCTGTTTTCAGCAAGTTCTAACAGCCTTTTAAAACAAATCAAAGGTAATCTACTTTCCTGCATCCTAAGGATTTTATACCACCAGTTTAATGCCCGTTTAAAGATATCTAGTTTTAAATGTCTGCAGCCAGTTTCTAATCTCATGTATGAATTCGGGGTATTCCTAGGAAGCTGTAGAAGGCATTTCAAGAATTTCAGTTGAACTTTCTCGACCACATCCCCATGAGGCAAACCCCAAACTTCACTTCCATAAAGCAATGTTCCTGTAACAATAGACTTAAAAAGTTTAATTTTTGTTTCCCAAGAGTCACTTTTGCTTTTTATCATTAGTTTGAAAATCTTTGCTATTGCTATTTGGCTTTTAGAGGCTGCAGCATCTGCAGCTTTGCTGAACTTAGCCGAACCTGAAAACATAATACCCAGATACTGATACTGCTTTGCATATTCCAATAGTTCATTATTATAATAAATTTTATTCATATTCATTGGAGGACAATTTATAAAACGCTATTTCTAGCTAACAAAATCATAAATGGGTTTCTATGTTTCTACTAGGGAAGCGAAATCCAGGTTTAAATTTAAAGTTTGGGTGCTAACAGTATACGTTCCAAAACGAATATAAAAAAACATCGATGTTTTGATGTCGTTGTCGCATACTTAGTATTTATATCGAGTTCCATCCCTTCCTCTAAAATAATCCCAATTCTTTCCCCTTCCGAGATTTATTCCTGCTAGAAATTGTAATATTTACAATTGAACCACGACATAAATCTTCAAACGAGTCTTCAGTTAATTTTTTGGAGTCTTATACTAATACCTTCTATAAGAGTTTATCCTCTCATCAATTTACGATAACAGCTATAAAATATACGATTGGCCCTAAACCTTTTGATTAGCTGGGACTACTTTAACGAGAGCCGCCAGAGGGTGGGGGGAGTGTGATTTGCAAATGAAATCAGGCTGCAATTTATTTTGGAAACGATCGGAGCGGAATGAAGTGGGGTAGGAGAGCCCTGGAGTGAGGCCCCTCCAGTGAAGTGCATATCATAGAAGTTCTCCAGCTCAAGTGGACCCCGCTGCTTGCGGCCACTGTTTCGAGTGCCATTCCCCCGTCCCTTTGTAGTAGCCGTTAGCATTTACCTAACCCTGGCGGCTAAATGTACAATATCATTTCTAAAGTTTGGAAAACTTCAAACTTATCCTATCAAAATAGAATGATTTTGTTAAAATATTCAAGCAAAAAAAAAATAAAATAAAATTACAAAACACAACATTATTTTCAAAATTAGAAGTAATTAAATATTCTACAACAAAGAATTAATTTCTTTCAAGTATTTTCCCTTCAGTCCCAAAACTGCACAAAGATAAAAGTCTGTTTTCTCCCCATAATTTTCGCCAGTTACTTTTTCACTTACGGTTATATATAGCCCCTCATTAATTGACGTATGGATGTATTAGTAGTGCATTATTGGAAATTTAAAGAGCAATCAAGGAAAGGAGTGAAAGAGGCAAAGGGAGAAAAAAAAAATAATAATGATAATAATAAAAACAATCTGGTGCGATGCGCGCAACACACAACTTTCACTCACCAACTTACTTAGATTAGAAATTTAAGTGTTTATTTAAATGCTATTTCTCAAAGCCACACATTTTTCTACATTCATTGACTTATTTTTGTTTGTATTTGCTCTCTAAATTACACTATTATTTTTTATCATTAAATAAAAGTTTTTACTTGCGATAATTCGGCAATGCAAGCACAATAGTCCAAGTCGTCTGATTTTATAATTCTCTATGTAGTTGTTGAAAACTCATTTAGTTACCATGAAACAAATAATTTCCATTAAATGAACAGAACGGCTTTAATTATAAACAATATAACTTGATTTTTTTCATATTTTATATTTAGCCAGTTTTTATTTCTAGGCGTAACGACAGAGTTAATTTCTCCATATAAACAAAAACAAAGGTACTTCATAGAAAAAAAAGGCGCCTTCCCCATTTAGGCCCCATCATAACATTAATAATGATAGAGCTTACCTGATATTAAAGAATACTTGATTTTCATTAAGCATGGCGAATTTGATCAAAATCATTAAAGCCGTTTTTGAAAAAATCGAAAAAAATCGTAAAAATTGGAAAAAAAATATGAAATAGATTGCCCCCTCCGTTTGATCAATTTTGATGAAATCTTTGCTGTCACATCGCGGGTATATACATTCACCAAATACCTAATTTCAGATTCGTACGGTTTATAGTTTTTTAGCTAGACTGTTCACACACAGACCATTTCGCGGGACTTGGTTATATGGCCATATCGTGGGCATATTCCTATATCAAATACCCAGTTTTATCAAAATCGTTAGAGCCGTTTTTGAAAAAATCGAAAAATAACCTGAAAAGTTATTAAATAAACTACCCCCTCCATTTGACCAATTTTGATGAAATTTTTGCTATAACATCACGGGTATATACATATACATATACCAAATACCTAATTTCAGATTCGTACGGTTTATAGTTTTTTAGCTAGTCTGTTCACACACAGACCATTTCGCGGGACTTGGTTATTTGGAATCAGGGGATCCCATAGGCGGGCGCAATCGAATATAGGGTGCGCTAGTAGTTTTGCAAAATGTCGGAAAGAACGGTGTTAGACATAGTTGATGTGATAGAGATAATTGGTAATTTTAAAAGACCATTAATTGAAGGGCAGGCTATTCTTGATGCAAACCACATATTTACGTGTGGAATAATATCTAAAAATAAAAAAAACAGTTATTTTACAAGCCTCGTGCCTTTAAACTAGCAATCTTAAAAGACTGCCCCATCAAATAAAAGTGGAAATCAAATTTATTAATTATAATAAGCAATTTTCTTGTCATTGTACGTGTAAAGCTGGTAGTTCTGGTAAATGCAAACACATCATTGTAACTTTACTCGACGTTTTTCGGTTAGTAATAACATTAATTACCTATTCACACAATCATTGTTATGACAGCTTAGATTCTTATTCATATTATTTATTTATTTGTCAAAACTTTCAGGCTTCGCATTGAAAACATGGAACAATTAAGCACAACGGATGTAATAGAAAAATGGGGAAAATTAAAAAAGAAAAACAAATCTATGACACTATGGTCTCAATGTTATTTGCATAAAACTAGCATTTTGGAATAATAAAATGTCAAATACTAATATTTACCTGGATAAATATAGTCTCTTTTTTTAAAATAAAGACTACATATCGTCATATGTTTCGAAACAGGCTTATCTATTCTTAATTTTACAATCCACTCTTTAAGAAGGTTTTTATTTTTTGGAAATAAAAGGGAATGACACGTCTTTTGATTTTCTAATTGAAACTGAGGGACCGAGCAATACCTATTAGATATTTTTCAAATGATTTTTTGCTCAATCGGGTTTTAATTATGGAAAAATAAATTATAAACGCCAAAAAACCCTATGAATCCCAGGTAATGGCCCCGCTTTTATCCCCGTTTCTCTAGTTCCTGCAGCGCCGTCGCAGAAGCAGCACCGTCGCTTGCGCCCGCCTATAACGTGTATTTCCATTGAAAATCGGAAGTCGAAATTTTTCACGATCGCAATACTTTCCCTTACTGTATATTTCATATATAGGTAAGTGAAATTAAAAATATATGTATTACTTTGTACTTTTACATATGTATGCATGAAGATTATTATTACAATATCGCAATAAGATTAAAAATTGTCTAAGATAAGATGTACTGTATGCTATGTATTAGCAATCCAATTTTTCAGAATAAAGTGTTTCTCTATGGGATATATTAATAATTAGGTTGGGATATAATATTTCAACTGTGGATAGTGGGAAGTAGAATGAGGAGCTTAAGAAAGTAGCGAAGGTGTTGGTTCAAAGAATATGGAAAAAGAATAATACCTTGAAGATACTGTTGCCGGTAAGTGGGATAAAGCTACTTCAACTCGGCGTAACAGCTGGTAACGTGAGAGCGCCTTGGTAAACAAATCGTATGAAGAAAAAATTCATAAGCCTTTTGAGTCTCATCTCATCACCAACTTCATTGCTCTAAAAGCCTCACCAAGATCGTAATCCAAGTGGAGAAAAACAAGGGAGGATACGGGGTCACCGGTGGTGTAGTGGTTAGCATAGCAACCTGCAATACTAAAGGTCGCGGGTTAATGGTAGTAAAAAATCCTTGGCTATGCCGTCCTTCGGATAGGACTTAAAATGGAGGTCCCGAGCCAGTACGATGTCAGGTACACGTTAAAGACCCCCATCCTAATTATACCTTCATAGGCAAAATTTATAGTCCGGGAGCTGATTGGCCCTCAGCTCCCGGACTATTAGGGCTCCCTCTGTAGCATCGTCCGATTAGCCTTAGTAGCATAAAGGGACGCTAAACAAACAAACATAAAAATGAAGGATACTAGGAGCAATGAAGGCTTTTAGGGCAATGAAGTCATCGAATCTTTCGAGTTGTTTAAGAATAGATATGGACTTTTATGTGGTCTGCGAAAAATAGTTTTTCCAGGAGAGGTGCTGATCAAAGGTAATCCCTAGGTTTTTGCAGTAAAGTGGAAGTAGATAATTCGATCATTGAGGTAAAGTAGGTGGTAATTAGGAAGAGAGTAAGTGGCTTGCTTGGAACCAATAATTATGGCCTTAGTTCTGTCTAAGCTCTGTTAATCTGTTAATGCTATCAAGCATCTAGTTAGGGTGAAAATCATCAGAATACAAATGATAAGTAGTTCCTTTTTCTGAGGCAGAAACTGCTCTTTAAGAGTGTCTTGCTTGTATTATTTCTAAAACGTGTTTTTTTTGTTGGTACGCTTACTAGTAACTTTTTTGATACCTGATTATATTCCATGATTGAGGTATCATTTTAAAGATTTTGTTCCCCTCCACGTGGGAAAATGGTCAGATCCCCCAGAAAACGCAAGGAGAAGAGCAATGAATAAAAGAATACTTTGCCTGCATATAAATAAACAACTATTAAATCTTCGTCTGTGCAAAAACGAAATGTTTCTGAATCCCCTATAAATAAAAAAATAAAAAAAACATGTAAATCGAACGATTAATTACAAAGTTACAGCCGTTTGAATCTTGTTCTTGTTATAGTTTACATCGCGTAAAAAAAATCCTCTATTTTAAAATATGGTACGTCTACTTAGCCTTCAATTAAAGATACAATGCCATTGATTAATGTGATTCATGGGCGTTCGCAAAGGGTAGCAGGGGTGGGGGGAAGCTGTATAGATATAGAAATAATATTGAAAATATGCGAAACCAAAACTACAAATTAAATCAATATATATATTCATTAACTATGTTTATTAAGTGTTACATTAATGATTATTTTAAATTTTAAATATCGATGTCTTATTTGAAGCATTAATTGAGGGTTAAATAATCAGAATACCTCGACCCTCTCTCCCGATCATTAGAACTTTATCAGCCTACCCCCCTTGTCGAAAATTTTACAATGAGTCATGTTTTAAATGGGTCAACTAGTAATTTAATATTATTTGAATGAGATTAAAACAAAATGAATCGTTTGGGCTCATAAGTTTGGTTAGACTGACAATCGCTTCCTTTTTTGTTTTTATCCATATTTTTGTAGATCTACTTTTTTTTTTTTTTTTGGTTCTGAAAGAATTTAATATGTTGTCTTTTTTCTCCTTATGCAAAGAATTATATATAATCCTGTGGGATTTGGAAAAATAATTAGATATAGTTAAGCTTTATTTGGTAAAAATTGGATTATTAGAATTATTATTACAATTGAAGCTTGGAACTTATGCATAAGGATATAAATAAGTGCCTAAGGAAATTTTTACCGAAATGAGGTGACTTATACCCTCTAGGGTGAACTACGTTCAGTGCTTACACCCATGCCATCTTTCATACGTTCAATGAACTCTTTTCTAACAACAAAACATTAATTATACGCATTTCTGACATTGCCGGATCCAGGGGGGGGGGGGGCTGTGGGGGCTGGAGCCCCTCCCTTTGGAAAATTTTTCTTCATTTAAAGATAGAATTTGACTTTCCTTATTGTAAGGAAGCAAGTTAAAGAACAAATAATGTGCAGAACAAGTAGAATTTTAGTTGTGGGAAAGGAACATAAAGGTAAAACAGCTGATTAACAGATCCAAATGAAGGGCTGTGGGGATGCAGCCCCCCCTCTTTACGATCGGCTGGATCCGCCCATGATTTCTGAAGAATGGCTTTGGCACATATAACAAACTTAGACCCTTATGCATTTCAACGCTTCAATTATTAAATATTTAGAGCATTGTAGAAATATTAAGGTGTGAGTGAAATATATTATAAACTGATTTAATCATACCAAATAAAAAAAAAAAAAATCCTTCCACTAAAAGCTCGCTTGACGCTTTTTATCTGCGTAATTGAAATGTTTATGGAGAAATTCAAGTTTGCCGAAAGCCAATGGATGCCTCCGCTGTTTGACTCATCCAGCAGCCGCAGCGATGGGGCCACGAATTATTTGCCCAGCACTCGACACGTGCACCCCAGGAAATAATAAGAGAAAAAAACTGGCAGTCTGTGGAGGGTTTTAGTTTACTTAATGCTCCTCCCGTATTTTAAAGGCTCAGGAAAAATAAACAGTTTTCCTATTTGACAATAAAATAATGAAAAAAAGAAAGAATAAAGGGAATAATTTGGTCATAGTTTCTAGAAAAAAAAATATCATCACTTCAGATTTTAATGTGGTTAATATATATATATATATATATATATATATATATATATATATATATATATATATATGCATTGCCTCTTATTAAATTTCCTAAAATATATTCTGTTATAAATCCATTTCATTTAAACGGTATAATTGTATTATTTTGTATTATATGAGCTGTTAAATATTGTTGTTATTATGTAATTAAGTTATATTTATTGGAATTATTTTATGGAATTGTATTTAGATAATCGGATCGTGAATGTGTACTTTTATGATACCTTAAAAGACTGATAATTAAAATGGGATGTATGAAAAGAGGCCAACCAGGCAGACGGGCAAATAACCCATTGCCGAATGTGTGCGAATTAGAAACAAAATATGTATGATCATTACCTATATCATGTTACCTATTATATCTTATTAGCATTTAAAAAAAAAAAAAAAAAATGACACATTTGTTTGTTATAAAAATATAGCACACTATTATTATTATCATTAATGAATTCTTATGACCGATCACAAGGGATACATCAATCAAAAATAAAGGAAATAGAAGAAGTTTGCATTGAATAGGAAGAATGAAGGGACAGATTTAGCTCGAAATTTGAATGTGGGGGGTTATGATGCCCCCCCCCCCGGGCTACTAACCACGTGATGACTTTTTACTGACAGCACGTTTATTATTCCATTTTTTATGAGATTATTTTCTTGTATTAAGCAGGACTGCGATCTAAACCACAAAAAGTGTTATGGTTAAGATCTTGTAACTACCTAGTTATTTTATTTCTTTAAAAATATTTAAATAGTTGAATCATTTGAGGGGAGGGGATCGTGACCACCTCCCCTGGATTCGCTCATGGAAGAATGTTGGAACAGAATAATAAGATACTACCGTTTATGTCAAAAATGTTAGTTCTTTTTGACTAACTTTGCTGATTCTCTGATAAGAAATATCAAATAAAAAACCAAAAAATAGTAATTCGAAAATAGATAGATAGATATATTTATTTGTCTTAGGGGGAAGTCCCCATACAAATAGAGCCTGGCTGGGCTATATAAAGATACATATTAATTAATATAGATTTACAAAGTCTGAAAAACGTCTCATAAATTTATTTTTCATACAAAATTTGTATATACAAGATTTCACTACTATACTTCTATTATCTATATCATATCTATATATCATTCTACTAAACTTTTACTATTATGAATAAAATTTAAAATAAAGTTCAAACGAGATAATAAACAAATAGAGAATAAATAGGGATTTTAAACAAAAGAAAATATATACGATACACTTAATAGTAATAAAATAAAAATGAACCCTCATTAAATAGTACTTTCGATGTTTTTATTTAGTAATTAAAAATTATAATCACTTTAACGAAGTATATACACATCCAATGGTGGTAGCAATATTATTTGTTTTGTATATAGAATCGATGGCAGGTGGATATTATTGTTTACACTCAGTAATCGGTTCAATGAATCGTGTTTATTTATATATTGTCTAATAACTTATTATATACAATTGTTTATGAATGATTATAAAAGAATACTATTTTATTCGTTGATGATGAATGATCTTAATCTCAGGCAATTAATTAGGTAGTAATACATCTGTTTTATTTTTGGTGGGTCTTGAACATTGAGTATTGTTGGATATTCATTTTCGGATATGTTATCAATGTCGGGTATATAGTGGTTCCTAATTGAAGAATAAATAGGGCATACTGCTATCAAATGATAAAGAGTTTCGTAAGAATTCATATTACATATTGTGCATATCTCTTTGGGTTTAATGTTATATACTTGGTTTTTGGGTGAATTTAATGTGATATTTTCCTGATTAACGTGCCTGTGTTAGTATTTTCACACTATTTTAAACGCATTTAAACGGGATGCTTTCGTTAATTACATTACTTTGACCAGTTAAATTAGGTTGATATATAATATTGTAAAATTGGCTCTACTGGCTTTTTCTTAAGGATTCAAGGTCATTTTGAATCAGATATTGTTTATATAAGGCAAGAATGTTTGGAATTTCTTTTTTGAAGACAGAAGGGTTTCTTTCAAAAAGAATGTATGATCTATTGACTTTATCTAGAATATTGTAAATTTGAGTAAACCAATTATATTTTGCTGAAGGTCGGAGTTGATGTTTATTCTTTAGTATCGTGAGACAGGTTTTCGTAATTCTATCATCCGAAATACATAATATTTGTTGAATACAGGTTAATACTCGTTTTAGTACCTTAACAGTTGAATGTTCTAGACCGAATTCCATTCTAATGGGCCAGAAAGGGGTATTTTTGTTAAGATTGAAGAGTCTCTTAAAATAATTTAAGTGTGATTTTTCGATAGTATCAAGGTACCTAAATCCCCAAATCTCAATTCCATAAAGTAATATACTGATGGCAATGGCTTCATTTAGTAGCAGTCTACTTCCCCAGGATTGTAATTTTGATTTTCGGCAAATATCTATTACTGTCCCTACTGCACAGGCTGATTAAGATTGAGAATATTTACAGGCTTGATAGAAAACACCGGAGGAGGAACACCTAAATATGTATAATACTTCACTATTTCTATGGGTTCTCCATTATAATAAAATGTTTTCAATCTTTTTTGTTTGCCTTTGTGGAAGTAAATAATTTTTGTTTTATTAAGATTGTCTTCTAAATGGTTGTCTTTAGTGTATGAGGAGAGGATTTCAAGTTTTTTGTTTGCATCGCTATGAGAGAAAGAAAATATAGCCATGTCATCTACATAGTACGAGTAATTCGAAAATATCACCAAAGCAGTTATAAGTCTAAAAAGTACTTATTATTAATCATAAATAATTTTTTAAAAAATAAAATAAAGACTGAATTTCAACATAATAATGTCTAACTGTGACGGTATGTTAATTAGATCCCGTCGTCTGGACAATTGTCCAGCTCCGCGGTTACTACGCTGCATTGTTGGGAGATCTAGCGGGTGGGATCGCGGAAGAGGAAAGTTCGACATAGCTGGGAAAGAGGGTTAACTCAGTGGTAAGAGCGCTGCGACGGAGATTTCTGTGTTCAAGGGAAAATGCAAGTTTTTGTGGAAATAAAAAACTTTAAAAACCACGATTTAGACACCGAATTCTTATCATATAGAACGCCTCCCATACTCCAAGGTCCTGCTCAAAAATGAAACAGGTTGCTGGCTGGGCATTCCACATTCCAAACGATGGCATATGACAGTTACTTGGCTTTTCCCTATAGACTGTGTGGGGAGCGTACGACGCGAAGTAAAGCACTTGCTCTAAAAGAAAAGCGTGGGAAAAAAAGGGGGGGTTGAAGAGGGAGGATCCCAAGGGAGTGAGAGAGAGAGCGATAGGGAAAGGGGGGCATGGAGGGGGGGGGGGCGACACCTGTGCCGCGGAGACAGTTGGCCTGATTGACTCATCCATGTTCTCATGACCCCAGGCACTAGGCACTCGGTGATTAGCCCGCCACGCGCCCACCGCCTCCCGCCCCCTAATCAACTTATTTCTATCTCCACCAACAGCCTTCGCAATATGCCATGTATTATAAAGTCACAACGCCACTTCCTCTTTTGATACTGATCCTTCCGTGGCGTCGGCATCTGATGTTGTAGATGGCACGCGATTGAACCGCATCATGAGGATTAGATGATCCGGAATTGACGCTTGGATAACACCGATCCCGCCTGTCGTTGTGGTTTTAAAAGTAAATTGATCTACATCACTTTCGTCATTGAGCAGAATTACATCAAATTCAAACTGTTAGCATGTTTAGTAGTGAAACGATGTTTCAATTGTGGGAGAAAAAAACTTAAATCCGTTAAAGTTATAACAAATAAAATATGTTTATACGTATTGTTTAAAAAAACAAACAATAAAATCGCGGGGTCAATACTTCAACTAGGTAACTACAATTCAAATTCAAATTAAAGTTTTTCCAAAATTTTTGGTTGATCAGCAAATAAAGTCCCAGAAGTGTAGTGCTAAAACTAAACATGTTGAGAGCCAAGGAGTGTTGAGCCAAATTGCTGCTTCAGTTCATTCAAGAAGATGAAATTGATGACATACGCACAGTATAAAGACTTCTTCATCTTCTTATTAAGTCAACAAACGTCACCAGACATTCCTGTTCAGAGCCGCTCCCTTAAATAAATACTTCCAAGACTAAAATTTCAAAATATAAGATATTTAAATACAAACCTTTTTTTTTTTTTTTTTTTTTTTTAATGCATGATATGTATTTTTATTATTTTTCCCTAGTTCTCATTAATAAGTCTTTTTAACAATAATTTTTAATCCTTTCATATGTTTCAAGTAATGTACACAATATTGATTTTTTTTTCCAGGCTTTTTATTTATTAATTTCGATTTTATACTATAGAGATGGGAATTTGGAAAATATGCCCACGTGTGACGTGTGACGTCGAGGATGAACGAAATTATTATAGAAACGTTTGGAGGCCCACTGTCCGTTAACCAAAGAATTGGACAGGGAAAGCTTTGGTGGTATGTCCATGTAAGACGGATATCTGCCGAGCATGTCCGAACCGAGTTCTGGATTGGAAGGAAGAGGATGACGGTGACATCCAAGAAGTGAGTATATTATGTAAATATGACATTAAATTTAATAAATTTATCTTGAATAATTTTGTGATTAGATCCCACCTATGGAAAATGTCTATTCCATAAAATAAAAATTACTTCTCTGCAATTTGGTACAGTGAAGAGGGAAGGTTGACGTGGCTGAGATATATGCCAGGTAGCTAAGTTGGTTAGACTACGCAACTGACATGCTTAGACCCAGCCATTGCCTATTATTTCTTTTCAGCTAAACTTATTTAAGATGATTACAGTATTGTTTACTTTAATTTATCATGGGAGAATGTGTTTCAAATGTATAATAGCGAACATTGTTCTCTTTAGTCTGAAAAATAATAATCCGTCGGTACTTAGCACATCATTTCAGTAAGATATTATCAGAGCTCTACTATGGGCTTAGTGTTACTTATTAATTATTTAATATTATTTTTATTATTAATAATCCATTATAAATTTGGACTTAAGGAAAGAGTTTTAACAAAGTTCGTTTGTTGTATGTAATTGTAAATACTTAATTGTTGTTGATGTTACCTTTGTTTTAGCGAGGTAGAAGCAGAATATTTCAGTGTAAAAAAGTGTAAAAGAGGTAGAAGCAGAATATATCAGTGTAAAAAGGGCCTCTCCTATTTTTTCTTTTCTTTTTTAATAATTATAAAAGGCAGCAAACTAGAATGATATGAACTAACCGAAAAACGAATGACTGCCGACACACCTCCATCTACCGACCACCACTTTACGATCCAAACACGAACAGATTCGCCTTAAAGGAATCCTCCCACTTTGTTCTTGTCCTAACTCTTGGAGGTTTTCCAATTATGTCACATAAGATAACTAAGGTAGAATCCATTATGAATCTTTGCACAGTATTAAGTAAAGTAATAACTTATGTTTTCTTTCATCTTGTTATTTTAATTCTTTTCTGGTGGCGAGTGGTGCCCAGAAGAGATGTCCATTCTAACTTGTGCTGCACAATTTTTGTGGATGTCACATTTTTACAGTGTTATGAACTTTTGAGGGTTTTATTGTTTCTGGGTAACGATTTTTCCAAAAATTAAACTTAAGAATCAAGGAAGGTAGGGAAAGGTGGAAAAGACCGCAGCTTAATTTTAAGCAACCTACAATTTTGTTAAATCTTCTTTTAATAGCACATTTTTTCGGAAGAGGAGGGCAATAAAATTTCTTGGAACGGGAAGGGGGAGTTGCACCATCGTCCTTGAAGGGAGCAATAAGCACCCCTGCTGTCAGCTGAAATAAAAAAAATTATAAGCTTTTGTTGTTTGAGTGATTTTTATGGGTCCGCTCAACCATAATCCAATCTCTAATTATTACTGAACCATTGTAAAATTTACATTTACTCCTTTTTAATCCGCTTCCACTTCAGAAGAAGAAATCTTTCTATGGTAGAAAGACCATACAAAAGTAAATCATATTTTTGCTACTCATTTTTCTTATTTCGTACCGATGCACAGTGTCACGTACAGTGTTCAATTTATGAATGTTCAAATTAGGAAAAATGAAATTTGAAAATATTTTTTTTGAGGGCTAATATAAAATTTAGAATATTAGAAAAGAAAGAAAACAACAATATCACGTCAATTCAATGTCATGTTTGTGTTGTTTAGGTACCTAAAAAATATAGTAACCTTGTAAAAAAAAAATACGATTTTTGATTATTACCCCATATACTCGTGAAACTGTGCGACGGTGTTCCACAAGTGTTCACCTTTTGCCCCTTTTTCTTCAAGGTTTACACACCCATTCCTAATACCCTCGCTAAATGTGCTGATGATACACATGTCTATCTGCTGATGATGACAATACTGTAGCATCCCAATCCTCACAGATATTGAAGAATGATGTAAAATCTTGAGAACTGAAATAAATACCAACAAATCGAATTACCTTTTACCCTTCGTGTAAATCTACTGATTCCAACCCTACAGTATCAATTAACAATACCACTTTGTAACGTTCCATTCAATGTTAAATTAACTTAGCAATTAAATAAGGCTTAGGTAAGTAGTAATACTTAAATAAGGATTACTCAGTCCACTCTCGACCAGTTACAAAGTAACTCGCTGCTATTCAGTAAAATAACTATATATATATATATATATATATATATATATATATATATATATATATATATATATATATATATATATATATGGGGGCCGGGATGGCCGAGTGGACAAGGGCGCTTGCAATAGATAATCAAAGTTAAGCAACGTCCATCGTGGTCAGTACTTGGATGGGTGACCGCTCCATTCGGGTGACCGCCCACCAATAAAAGCCACGCAGTCCAAGTCTACCCCCACCCCCGGGTATGTGAGGCCCGTCAGCCTACTGGAGGCGACTCACACCGACCGGGCGTAGGAGTGATGAACCTTCCCCGTGTATCTCATCGAGAATCGTGTGGTTTTCCAGGATGTCAGTAACCGCCAGGAGGTTTGGTTCAGGGACGGTGTGCTTCAGGGAAAGAAATATAGGTCCTCGGGGCCTGCTGACTCTGAGCTACCATAATCCTTGGACCTAGACCAGTTTGTCACTGTCCTTGAACCCGAGAGAGCTGACGCCATCGGTGGGAAGGACACTGCCAAATTGGCCCCAATGGGATTGGTTACGGAGCTATGGGCAGTCTGCCGCTGTACCATGGTGACATGGCTTGCAGCAACGTGAGGTTTGGGCTACCCCCTCCAGGCTGTCTGTACTCCCGCAAGCAAAACAAATGCCTGTAAGAAGACCACACTGCGCGGCCAAAGGTCTCATTAGGCCTAATGCGCCAACAGGAAAAAAAAAAAAAAAAAAAAAAAAAAAAAAAAAAAAAAATATATATATATATATATATATATATATATATATATATATATCAACGTACAGTATATAATAATTCTTTATTGTTCTTGAGGCTAAGCAGATAGTAGTCAAGTTTTTATAAATTTTAATCCTTTATTTACCTCACACTTTTACAATATTCGGTTCTACGTGTCGGCACTAATTGTAAGTCATTTTCAAGAAGAACACCTGTGACCACAATTTTTCAAATAAAATAGGCTGAGTACCCTTGTCAAAAATTAAAAAAAATTTTACTAGTTAAAAACTATAGTCTCTTTATGTAAGCATCACAGTAAAAAAAAAAATAATAAAAAAAAAATGTTTACTGTGATGCTTACATAAAGAGACTAGTTTTTAACTAGTAAAAAGATTTTTAATTTTTGACAAGGGTACTCAGCCTATTTTATTTGAAAAATTGTGGTCACAGGTGTTCTTGAAAATGGCTTAGTGCCGTAACGTATAACCGAATATTGTAAAAGTGTGAGGTAAATAAAGGATCAAAATTTAAAAAAACTGAACGTACAGTATATTTATCAAGCAACGTGTTATTCTGGTAAACAAAACATATAAATTATACCTTAACATTTGTTGAAATAAAAGTCTAAGAATATTTTAGTTCTTTTTTCACCAATCCAACTCAATACCCTCTGCATCATTTCCATCCGTTATCTCCCACATGCTTTCTTATCACCTCAATAAACTATTGTCTATCGTGACAAATTATTTCTTTTGAATAATTTGCTACTTACATTAATTTACATCTTATCAAGCGTTTTACTTGGAATACTCATACAATAAAGAAACAATAATATATTGGACTAAGCCTCCGTGTACCTAATGTTATTTCCAATCTTCACTTTTTAAAAATTTTGAAAGTTATAAAATCAGGGAAGGAAACTGCCCTTTGTCGGCTAAGAATAGGCCACTGTATGTTCTCGCATGTATACTTGCTAAAAGGTCTTGAACCTCCTACATGCAAATTATGCAAATTAGAAATAACAGTACAGCACCTACTACAAGATTGCAAAGTCTTTGAAAACCTAACAAGAAACATAGGTTTGGGATCATCTTTAGAAAATAATCTTGAAATCGATGAGACAGTTGTAAAAAAACAATACAGTACTTAAAGCTAACAAAGTATTACCACAAAGTCTAAAATACAGATGTTTCAATGACCCCGCAGGGTAGAGGCAACAAGAAAAATCAAATAAATATTTTTTCCATATATTTGTATATTGTACTAATAAAATATTACACATTTGTCAATTTTTGTGAAAAAATCAGAATATCGATCTTGTCAGAACTAAGAATTAATCGAATGAGAACGACGTTCTAAAGCTATAATTATACTTTTCAATTGACTTCACGCATGTCCTCAGCAATTCTATTTCACAATCAATAAAATGTTTTCACATTAATAATAGGTTGGGCTACAATTGTAGGTCCTATTTCAGCAAAGCATTCAACTTAAAATGGTGTGTAATTTAAAAGAGATGCCTTTTCAAAGAGGCAGGCCGCAGTATGAAAGGGTCATTGAAGAGTGCATATTGAAAAACCGTATCGCTACAATTCCTCTCAGGGAGGAGTCATTCATTTCGAAATTTGTGGGAGGTGAGGGGTGGGGTGCACGCGGCGCGCACGCTCCCTGCAGGCGGCCGCGAGGAAGGAAGAATAGCCATTAATGTGCCAACACTTACCTCCTCCCAGGAAGGAAGAGATAAAACCTACCCCCCCTTTTCCCCCCTCCAAAAGGCACGGAAACCAATTGGTACCCTGTTCCGTCAAAGTGTGCCTTAGCACGGTTTTCAAAGAGCTTTCTTAAATAGTGAAGTCTTCAGATAGCCCTCAATCAATAATTGATATCCAGTGGATTATAAGGAGCAATTTTAAAAAATACCGACTTTAAAAGCTTAAGAATTAATAATAATAAAGACTTTATTGATTGTCCCGGGAACTAGTCCCTTAGGAACAAACTATACAGATACATATAATAGGCTTCAGTGCCTTAGAGTACTATATAAGAAAACAATAAAAACAAACAAATGGAGCAAATTAAAATGATAAAAATAAACAAAAAAAAAGCTGAGAAAAAAATTATAAATAATAAGGAAATCTTCTTGTGATAAAAAAAAAAAAAAATTAAAACTAAGTAAATCCTTATTGACTTAAAATGAAAAATAACTTATATACACTTATTTACACATACACTAAATGGAACATATATTTTAAGGATAAATAAATAATAAAGGCCTATACCAATGTACAGTTGAACTGGTTACAATTGTTCGGGAAACTGGGTGGAAAAGTTATTAAAGTTATTATTATTAAATAGATTTTCAGCAGCTCCTAAGGATCGTGTCGGACAAATATGGTAAGTTACAACTATAGGTTATGGGGGATTTCGATTTTTAAAAATACTACTCTAGTGACGGAAACATTAAATTTGAACGAGAGACCATGGAGTACCAACGATAGCACACTGCTCTCTTTGCAACCTCAACGAACCGGAGGACATAGAACACTGGCTAAAATAAGAATTGCAACATTTGGAAGGAAAAAGCTTGCTCTACAACAATTGATTGAGTATTTAAATGGCAAGGACTTTTTAGTTTATTGTGCATTATATAAATTATTTTTCAAATTGTAATTAATTAAAGTTAAATATTTTTCTAAAAAATAATAAATTAAAGAGTTTACTTGGATAGCTACTAGGATTTCTTAATAATAAGGGAGTAAAAAATCCTTGGCTATGACGCCCTTCGGAAGGTACGTAAAATAGAGTATCCAGCATGTAAGATTTCAGGTGCCAAGGTTCCTAATTATACCAGGATAGGCACATAGGCTGATCCAGGGGGAGAGCTATTAGGGCTGCAGCTCCCCTTTTGGTAATTTTTTGTTATATAAAGATAGAATTTAACTTTACTTAAAGAGAGGAAGTAATTTAAAGAACAAATAATATGCGGAACAAGTAAAATGTTAGTCGTGGGAAAGGGACATAAAGGTAAAATTGCTGATGGACAGATCCGGGGGAAGAAATGTAGGGGCTGCAGTTCTCCTCTTTACATCCGGCTGGATTCACCCTTGTGTAGCCAGCCAAATTTAAGAGTCCCACTGTAGCATCGTCCGTTTGGTAATATTCGCGTCAAGTGACGCTAAATAAATAAACAAAAGAGATGTGCAGCGGAGAGGGCCAAACCAGAAAAAAATATTTAATAAATAAAAAAAGCAGAAAAATCCCCATCACATTTAAAAAATCCAGTGCGATCATTAAAATATCTTCCCAGGCCTGATTAAATTCCTTTAATGCTATTTATTCGACATGACATGATTAAACATCGCTCATTGGTAGTCAATTTAAAAATTATGAATAAATAAAAACTATGTGAGAATTAACTATTTGATTCGAAATATGTATTTAAGCAACTAAACTGACCGAAATTCAATCATTTATCATTTAAAATAGTGAGAGATCAAAAAACACGTTTTAAGTGAAATTAATCTTCTAAATAATAATTTAAAATGAATAATTAACTGAAATAAGGAAACCATTAAGACGGGTTGAAAAGAAATTTCATAAATACGAATGGTAGATACAACACTACAGAGTTAGCGAAAGAAAACTTCTAAAAAATGCTTCTTTTATTATAACTACTAGTCAAGGGCGTACCCAGGATAAAAACTGGGGGGGGGGGGGGGGGGGGAGCTATGGTCGTCCAGGTTGTAACATCTTACCGCGTAAAAGGTGAATGAATAATTGAGTACGATTGTACGATAATTTCGATCAACAATAAAATAACGATAAATTACCCTAATTTCATAATGTCCGGTTAGTTATTTCAGGAATTTCATAAGGATTTATTTTTTTGCTTCCTGCCTTCCAGGGGGGGGGGGCAGCTCCCCCCCCCCCCCTCTGCTCCTCGCTGGGTACGCCCATGCTACTAGTATCTTGTGAAAACTGCAACTCTTACAGAATATTTTTTCTTAGGATAAATTACTGATTATGTATAAAAACCGTATACATTATTTTAATTTACATTGAGGAATTTCTGAAAATTTATATAGCAAACCACAGGCGTTAAAAGTCTTATAGCCAAGGCTATAACAAAGGCATAAACAAAAAAATCGTTAAGTGCCAGATTACAAAGGGTAAGATACAAAATTAAGTACGTATTCGTACAGAAAAGAAAAACAAAATTAAAAATTATAATCTTTATAAATTATAAAGGTATTTTTTTGTCGGTATGGCCATATCTTCTTCCTAAATACTCATCTTATCCAATTTTTGATCCAATGATGATTGATGATCCTATGATCCTGTGATTTTGTTCATATGTTTCGGGTTGTTATTTGTAATCATAAACCATTATTAAGGACCTAAAAAAAAAAAAAAAATAAAAAATAACTCATTTAAAATGAATTGTATGTATGATATTTATATTGTATATATAAATATCAATTGTATTCACTTATTTTCAGAGTTTATTATTGCGTAACTGGCTATTATACGAATACTCATACAATATATACGTATATATATATTTTTTTAATGAAACTCTTTTTGCTGTTATTACATTCTGTCCTATTTCGAGACAATGGTAATATTGCTGACTGAACACATTCACACTTTATTTACAAAAAAATTTAAATAAATAAAAACATCAAAAAATAAAATAATCAACTCAAGTAAAGAAAAACAAGCATAGGCTGATACAATATTAGGCTGGAGAGCTCCAAGGCAGGCTTTTCCCACCAAAAGCAAGTCTCAAGAGGTTCTCTCGCTTCTCTCTCAGCCGGATCACTCGTATTTAATACTATACGAGCCAGTGGAGGCTGAGCGAGGGCGCAATAGCCACAAGTACACCTGACTTGAGCGAAGAATCTCGCCATTGCCAGAACTCCGGAATATGCATATTTACAAAAGGTCACGTGGCCACTGCAGCTTCAACCTTCGAGGAGGGTTGTAGGGGTGAGTGGAGCTAGATAGCTAGGGATTGAGCGGTAGGATTGGGATGCTGGGAAAGGTTACTGTGAAATTTAGAGAATTTTTTTGGGATTAGTTCTTGAACGAAACGGATATTAAGGTCATGGTGTAGGGTTCTGTTGGAAACATAGAAAGGGGAATTGACTACTGTTCGGAGGATTTTGGACTAAAAGAATTGGATGCGTATGATGTTAGAGGGTTTAGCTATTCCCCACAGTTCGATTGAACGTTATGATTTTCTGTTCAGCACTCTATAAAGTTGGCCAAATCGTCCGTACAGTATATTAATAATTATTTGCCAACTAATAATAGTAATAATAATAAGACATTTAAATGTTAAAATATTTAATGTTTATGTAATATATAAAATGGCGGATATCCTAAAATAGATGTAACCTGGCAACATTATTATAAAAAATAACGCTAAGTCCATTAATGGAAAGGAATTTCAAGGTTTGATCTGTATTATTAAGTTTGATCTTTGTTACGTATGTAAATACCCAATTAGGTTATATAAATCTATTAGTGAGGTGAAGGACTCAAAACGTCTAAGGTATTATAAATTCGGAGAATAGAAGAAGACAAAAATTGAATATTGCTAGTAAGAAATCTTCTATGGATTTATACATCATTATTTAAAAAAATAAATGTATGAAAATGGTTTTCGGTACGGTCAGAAAAACAACACTTGTATGTGAAAGTTGCAAATATTGTGCCGAAGTTTCGACCCGAATTTCAGGTCATCATCAGGGCTTATCTTGAAAAATGTTATTTATTATCCAAGTTTATTCCCAACCTTTAGCATTACATTTATTTCTACGGTGAACTGTATGAAAACAATAAAATAAGAGCTCCTACTTTGTTTACTCCATAATAAGTAAACATATGATAGTTGCACATTATCTTTAACTTTTCACTGTTTACAAAGGGGGACATATAACCTGATACAATGTAAATAATAGGTCATGTCCGAGGCGGAGCAACAAGGATAGGGTTTCCATGTATAGATCTAGGAAGAGATAGTGGCATCCAAAGGGGGTGGGGGGTAAGAAGAGAACGGGGGTGAGTCAGCGGGAGTAGGAAGTGGCAATAAGGTAATATCCGGAGTACGGGGATGCATTATGGGTAATGCGGCGGAAGTGACTGGCAGAAAGCACCTGGAACGGAACAGAGCGAGCGGCCGCCACGCTCCGACCGACGAATTACCCGACAAATGACGCAAGGGAACGCCTCACCGTGGGAGTACCGTTGGCAACAATGAAGCGTACGCAAGGGCCAAACTGCTACTCATTCGAGCTCATTGGCCTGTGTGTGCGTCGACGGTGTTTGTCCAGGGAACCCTTCGTTGGTCCTAGGGCAGATAGGTTTTTTCCAATTCTGTAACTATAGATTAACTGTGCTGGGCGTTAGGCGGTATGAGGCTATGGACGCCGTTCTAGGTAGGGAAGAGGGGAACTATTCTCCAATAATTTAAAAATCCAAAAGTTGGAAAGATATCATAGAATAAACTTTTAATAGCGACATTGTGGTTCTTACTTAAAGAATGAATAAAATTTAAAACTAATAGCCATACATTTTATGCTAAGAAATCGGAATTGAATTGATGTTTTTTAAATAGCTACAAACAGTTGAAAAAATCAAAATCCAAAAGCATTGGGAAAAATAAAAGGATTTGAGGAAAATTTGCCTCATCTGTTATTAAAAAATGGGACTTTTGAGTTACTAATAATACTGAGGACATTGATGCGAGAATTCTCAACAACCCCCTCCCCCACCAAAAATATTGGACAACATTTTTTATATTGATTAGCGAGGGAACTGGGCACAAATGTGATATAAATCAAATATTGGAAGGACTTGACTTGTAAAAACATACTATTTTTGAGGGGAAACAAGGAATTCCAGACGAACAGTACTGCACCTTAGACCATTCAGGGTCTGTAGAGGTTAAGGTGAAGGAATTCATAAAACTATTGCGCTAAACTAAAATAACTGATATTGGGCTTCTTGCACAGAACAACGCCTTTAATCGTGCGGAATTTTTTTTTCCTGATGGTTGGAATATTTTACCACTATTCATACCAACAAATAAAACTAATAATTGTAGCAACTAATGTGCATGAAGATCTAGCAAGCTGATTTAAAAAAAATAATTCCTAATATGGAATGCAATAAAGGAGCATATACCTGGAGAAGATGGCTGGTATCAGATCAATTATAGTTTAGGAAACTGCACATTAAATAATTAAAAACTAATCTAGAAGTAATAGTTTTTCAATTTTATTTATAAGGGGTTTGGGGAAATATTTTGCAACGGAGTAATAGTACAAAGGGCAATCCACATCATCAATTCGCATAAATAGCATAAAGAGCGCTGTGTAGCAGTAGCGGTCTAAGAAAAAAAAAATCCGGGTTGGAATAAAAAAAGTGAAAAATAGCACACTTATTTAAAAAATCTGGTGCGTGCGCGCAACACACAACTTTCACTTACAATTCACTGTTTTGTTATTTGCCACTTCTCAAAGTCACACATTTTTCCACATTCATTTCTTATTTTTGTTTTTATTTTTTCTATTAAAAACAATAATTTTTTTATTATTAAATAAAAGTTTATGCTTGTGAGAATTCGGCAATGCAAGTATAATACTCGAAGTCGTCTGATTTTATAATTCTCTATGTATTTTTTGAAAACTTCATTTAGTTACCATGAAACAAATAATTTTCATAAAATGAACAGAACGGCTTTAATTATGAACAATGCGTGTGCTACTCATGTGTGGGCTCAACGTGTTTTATGAGTTGACGGAATATTTTTCTTTTTTTCTCCTCTCTAGGTTTACTTGATTTATTCATATTTCATATTTAGATATTCCTTATTTTTAGCCGTAACGAGAGACAGTTAATTTATGCATATAAACAAAGACAAAGGTACTTTATAAGAAAACAAAAGGCCTCTTCCCCATTAAAGGCCCCTCAGAACAGTTTAATAATGATAAAGCTTACCTGATATTAAAGAATAAAGAATACTGAATAATAAAGACTAACTGAATAAAGAATACCTGATATTAAAGAATAAATAAAAGTTAATAAATAAACCTAATTTTCATTAAACTTGATGAATTTGATCAAAATCGTTTGATCCGGTCTGGATAAAATTGAAAAAAAAAAAATTAGACGAAATTCATTAAATAAAGTACCCCTCCGTTGAATCTATTTTGATGAAATTTTCGCTGTCACATCGTGGGCATATACATACATCAAATACCCAGTTTGATCAAAATCGTTATAACCGTTTTTAAGTAAATAAAAAAAACACGTGAAAATAATACAAAATTTATTAAGTGAAGTCCCCCCTCCGGTTGATCAATTTTGATGAAATTTCTATAGTCATATCTCAGGCATATAAATAGATCAAATACTCAGTTTAATCAAAATCGTTAGAGCCGTTTTTTAGAAAATCGAAAAAAACTTAAAAAGTTAATAAATAAAGTACCCCCTCCCTTTGAGCAATTTTGATGAAATTTTTGCTTTCACATCGCGGGCATATACATACACTAAATACCCAATTTCAGGTTCGCTAGGTTTATAGTTTTTGAGCTAGTCTGTTCACATACACACACACACACACACACACACACACACACACACACACGGACACGGACACACACACAGACCATTTCGCGGGACTTGGTTATTTGGACTCACTGGACCCAAAACGTGTATTTCCGTTGAAAACCGGACTATATAATTATAACTATATAAATACGGACTATATAAATTTCATATATAGGTAAGTGAAAGTAAAAAATCCGGGAGGGGGTGTTGGAATAAAAAAAAGTTAAAGCGAAAAATAGCACACTTATTTAAAAAAAATGAATAAGAATTTTATTTACCAATTTCGTCTCAAAGATAGAAATAATGCGAATAGTTGGCGTTTCTTTCTATTTTTATGTTAAAATATGTAAAAATGCAAAATAGAACCTTGGTTGCGGGCCTAAGCGTTTGTGCAAGGTGGTGGATTTGGGTAATACCACAATCTACTTCCAGTTCATGAATTATTTAATTAAGAGTACTAACCATAGAGGTAGGGTTCCTGGGCCTTGGGTCATGACAGACTGAAAAGAATTAATCAAAGCCGGACTCGAAACTAGGGGACTCGAGCATAGGATCTCAGTGCATTAATCATTGAATCACCCTGCTCCCTTATTTGGAATACAATTCTAGATGTATACAGTTTGGTTGACGATCAATGTTGGTCAGTGATCAATATCTATAAAAAAGAATTTAAATAATACCATGACTTTTTAGTCACATTGTATTAATTAAATCCCTAAATTATTACAGGTAATTGAAATCGGTATCATCCCATTGATTGCTATCTTCCGACGGGATGCTAACGTGGACGGGTATGACTGGTCACCGGCAGATGCTCGCGTGCGAGCGAGATGTGGCGTGCGATAAGCCGGTTATTAACTTTTTAAATTCTAATTAAAGCGTATTGATGGCCAGTATCATAAGGTGTTATCGTTGTGTTATTGCCAGCTGCGGCGGCTACAAATCAATGCCACTACCCCCCCCCCACACCCCCTTCCCCACGCATCCCCTGTTTAACAAGTTTTTAAATTAATAATAAACTAATATTTCGGGTTAAATATTATGGACTGATCGGATTGTGTGATACGGTTAGCGTGATTCTTAATCAACGTCGCAATCGCTATTAGTCGCGCATGTATTTGTATAAACTAAATTTTTCAGATCATATTGCGAAAAGGGGTTATTAATGCATGCAACAAAACGTAAAGTGTGACGTCGGCCTGAACGCTCCCAATACCAATTTTTTACCAGATTATTTTATGATTAAACCATTTTGTCGCATAGATTTATTTATGCGTCTACGCAACAATATTAAGATTTTTCAGCATTTTTTAATGAGATTTTCATTTTTCATTCAAATATGCACACTTATTATTGAAATTTTATTTCGTTAGGAAGTCTATTATCTTTATCAATACTAGAAAATTGTGCCCAAAATGATATCCATTTCGATATTTCGCCATTATATTTAACAAATTCTAACTTAGGATATCTCATTAGCTTATATTCCTCTGATTGAGGGTAACCTCCATTTTCATGAATAACAATTTTACTTTTATTAAAATGTTCAACCTTTGATTTTATACTAAAATACCTGGTATCGCAGGTCTGTAAGGTGTTCAGTTCTATGGTATACTTCTCCTCCAGGTGCTCATCTTCTTCATCTGCTTGAAACAACAGTTCGGCTATTTCTTTATCTAAAAGTATTAATTCGTTGTGTCTTTGTTCTAAAACTGCCCACTTTGCATTGATGGTCTCTATATCACTTACTTCTTCCGTCAATAGCTCCTCTAACTGCTCACAGCTTTTGGTAAAAATTGTTCTCTCAGCACCCCTTTTCTTAATCAGCTTATTCATCATTTTACGAAAAAATGTCACTCCTCAAGAAAAATGGTCCTGTCACGGTCGCCACAATGTTAAATAAGTTCAAAGGGAGTGATCTAATGTAGAAATAACAAATAAGCCAAAAAAAAAGAAAAATTATCATTTATTGATTGCTTATCTAATGAGCATGTGTTATAAGCAATCAATAAATGATAGTTTTTTCTTTCTTTTTGATTTATTTGTTATTTCTACATTAGATCACTCCCTTTGAACTTATTTAACATTTATAATACACAGGATGTCACAAAAGTATTATCGGTGCTTAAAAAAATTGTTTGTATATCTCTCCTGTTCTAATGCCAATTTTCCCCATAGAAGGCTAAGAAGTAGTTTATATTTGGCGGGTAATTTTTAGGCTCAATGTTCCGCTAAGGTGGTTCATCTTCTGCGAGTCCTTCCATTCACCAGTGGCGGATCCAGAAATTTTCTGAGGGGTGGCGCACTTTTTTTTTTATATTTCATGAGTAATGAAGGTCCTAATTTAAAATACATATTAGTACATAATGTTTAAATACAATTCATTTTCAATTAGTGGACTTGAAAAATGACTAAATATAACTCATGTCATATAGAAATAGTAATACTTTATGAGTGTCCTCACCTCTCAGTGGGGGGGGGGGGGCGCCCCCCGCGCCCCTCCCCTGGATCCGCTACTGAACACCACCTTCACGAATTCAACTTAATTTCTAATAATGCCGCATAAGTACTCAAATGCAAAATTTGTCTGAATCCATATTAGAAGGTACATTCAGGTATTGTTTTAAAAGAGAAAGGTTAACCGAGTAATCTATTGTTGTCTAAAAGGTTCTCATCGACCCACCAATTTAAAAGAATATGATATTTACCTACTGAGTCCAGGTGGATACTAAGACTAAAGGTAAAAATAAGGTGAGAGGTAGTGGTAGGGGGTAGGTTTGCCGACTTCAAAGGTTTATGACGGGGAAATCCAACGCTTTTGAAGTGAAGGCACATGACAACTGAGTGAACAATATATTTAAAAACTAACAAAATATATGGTACTGTATACAAATAGTTGTGTCTGGACTGGATAATAACATAAAAATGAGATAATACATAATGTAACAATGCATACAAATTTGGAAAATATATAGAAAGAAGCATACAATACAAAAAATAATAATAGTATAAGAGGTACCTGCAATTATCTCTGTACCTCTTATACTTTTATTATTTTTTGTATTGTATGCTTCTTTCTATATATTTTCCAAATTTGTATGCATTGTTACATTATGTATTATCTCATTTTTATGTTATTATTCAGTCCAGACACAACTATTTGTATACAGTACCATATATTTTGTTAGTTTTTAAATATATTGTTCACTCAGTTGTCATGTGCCTTCACTTCAAAAGCGTTGGATTTCCCCGCCATAAACCTTTGAAGTCGGCAAACCTACCCCCTACCACTACCTCTCACCTTATTTTTACCTTTAGTCTTAGTATCCACCTGGACTCAGTAGGTAAATATCATATTCTATTTTATCTTGTTAACCAGCCTCTTATTTTAATATTTATGTATACCATCTTTTATATTATTATCAGTTCTGTAATGTATCCATTTATTGTCACCCTCTAGCATAGATACTCATATATTTGTTTTCTTTTAGCCCTGATGAAGATCCACAAGCTGGATCGAAACGTTGGCTTACCATAATAAATATCATTGTAAACTGAAAATCCTGACCATTATTTAACCTATCGTAATTGAAGAACAGTTGACCATCTTTCATCTCTACTAGTAAATATTTATGCTGTATTTTCTTTCTATATTTGTTTCTTCCAACAAATCCCCCCTCTCAATTTTTTTTCTGGGCCGCACCTGCTGTTTCAGATAAACAAATGACTGATACAGAATAGGAGACATAAACAACAAAATGCTGTTTAATAACCACCAACAAGCGCGCTCGCTACACCACTATGCCACTGAGATTGTTTCCAAGCCGAGTCAATCCTCTCACTGATCCCTTTCCCCGATCTCGCAGTCGAACCAATATCAATATATATATATATATATATATATATATATATATGTATCCCAACATCGACAGCTAATCATCATTAAAACATAAGTAAAGTTGTTAGGTATGTGGAGGGAGTCCGGACGGTAATTTTACGGTACATTCTTAACTCATAATCCATTTCATCCCAAGGGTAGAAATAATATCAATTTTCGGCGATTATTTCTATTTCTGGGTCATTCCATGTCAATTCAACAGGCTTCAGCCTCACTATCTCAGATTTTCTCGAAATTTGGTATATGTGTACTACTTGTATCTACTACAACAATTCTGAAATATTACTGAGATATGTCTACCCGTTTTTTAATTATTGGTCTTTAAAACCCTCAAAAATAGGTCCAGAAACAGAAAAAATCATGATTAAAAATAGCTGTAGATGTTTTCTAAATTTGACTAGGACTATGAGATTGGTTTCGTTTTACAGCGCATTCTATGCCATTTCATATGATATATAACAATGTATAGGTTGGTTCTAAAGAAATTTTCTTAAAACTAAATATAAAATTTTAATTTCAATTTTCTCAAAAATGGCATTTTTTAAAATGTTTATATTTTTTGAAAACTAGGTAGTATTTATTATATCTATTCATATAAAATTCCTTAAATCTAGCATTTTATGATTAAAAATAGCTGTAGATGTTTTCCAAATTTGACTAGGACTATGAGATAGGTGTCTTTAAAAAGCGCGTTCCATGCTATTTCATATGATACACAACAATAGGTTAGTACTAAAGAAATTTTCTTAAAACCAAGTTTGAAATTTTAATTTCAATCTTCTCAAAAAGGGCATCTTTTATTTTTTATTTTTTTTTAAATTGGTCATACTGCCTATATCTATACATTGTTGTATATCATATGAAATGGCTTCGAATGCGCTGTTAAACGACACCAATCTCATAGTCCTAGTCAAATTTGGAAAACAACTACAGCTATTTTTAATAATGATTTTTTCTGTTTCTGGACCTATTTTTGAGGGCTTTGGAGACCAATAATTAAAAAACAGGTAGACATATCTCAGTAATACTTCACAATTGGTCTAGTACATACAAGTGGTACACATGTACCAAATTTCAAGAAAATCTGAGATGATGATGTTCTAAATGATACATTTTTGTGCTGTGTTGAATTGGAATATTCTATCTTAATATGCGTCAAAAATATACGATTGGTAAATTTAAAAATCATTGCACTTCGATAACACTATTTTTCATAAATGCACTTCTGGGGCATTAAGGGGTCCAAAGTGATAAAATTCTCAGCCCAGTTTTAGATATACAAAACAGATTAATAGCTATTAAAATTTTTATTTTTAACGATTTATTCGATTTTTTAAAGTGACAGTTGATTGAAAGTTTTAAAAATAATTTAGAACCTTATAGATTAATTAAATACAAAAATGAGAACGAAAATATCATAATATAATAATGAAAAAATATTAATATTAATGATGCGTAAACACATCTGGGTAAGTTGAGGGTATGATAACAGTATTTCAGTTTTAATTAATTAGTTAGTAATTATTTCTCCTAATAATTATTATTCTTATTGTATAAAATCAAGTATATTATCACTTTAATAGATCTGATAATCCTCTACGGCAAACAGTGTACACACCCTGTGTGATACAATTGTTATAGCCTCTCTCATTAATGTTGTTATTCGGTTAGAGAGGAGATAGCATGACCGCAGTTGAGTTGGGGGCCAAATGACGGAAGGACAAGTATTTGCCGAGAAGAGCAGATGTCGACTGACGTGGGCTCACGGTATAAGGTGATTACCCGCCATAAGCTTCATTACACACCCATATGGTCCAATAAGCTTTTTTAGGACTCATCCACTCAGTGATAAGACCTCCAGAGCACAAGCTCATTTCCATGAATGGAATACATTATTGAATGGGATGCAAACCAATTCAATTACCGTATTGTACTTCCCTTCGATTGAAATGACAATTGGTAACTGCGACCCGGCACGCCAAAGCCAGCGAAGTCGAACTCGCCAACATAATTGCAATTCTTCGTATTGTATACATACAATGCTCAAACAGAACTCTTAGCTTTAAATTTTCTGCCTTTAAAACTTTTACTAGAGTTTTAATTTATGAAACAAAAAGGAAATTAATAATCAATAAATTATTATTATTAATTTTAACTATGGTACAGTAGAAAGAGACATTGTAAAGAAAATCACCATAGGCAAGAAAATTAATGGTTTCTTAAAGACATATTGTGGGACCAAATAGTGTCTCTCCATTTAAAAACTATATATATATACCACTCGTTCCTCATTGCCACAGCTTTGTACGGAACAGAATCATGGACAGTTAGTGACTAAGGTGCATGCGAACAAATTACTGGCCCTAGAGATTTAAGAAGAAGTGCCATATCCAGGCTGCGAAAAATTCCAAACGAGGAGATGAGGAATAAAGTTAGGGCTGAATTAAACATTCTCAACATCAGTGAAATAAGCTGGTGTGGTATGAGCATGTCTTGCGAATGGAAGAATCACGTTGGCCTCTTCGATTGCTAAATTATTGTCCTGAAAAACGACGAAGACGTGGAAGACCAAGCGAGCAATGGATAGATGTCAGAAAAGATATGGCTGCCAGAGATCTCACCGAGGAGGACTGTGTAGACAGAGAGGCAGAATCCGGTCATCACTGAAGAAATAATGTGATGAGGACCGGAATGTGACCTATGGTGAGGATTGAAATAAATATTAATAAAATAACCTTAACATGTGAAGTTTATATAGTCTCTCTAACGTTTTTACAGACCGTGTAATATTTTATAAAACATCATCGCATTTTGTGAAAAAAAGTACAAATTAAAATACTGGGATAAATACTTGAAATTTATTTAATTAAAGGAACAGTTTTATAATTAGGAGAATGGTCTCTCAGCGGGTGCCTATATCTCTATTTTATATAAAAAAGTTTTTATTAACCGGGTAATATTTCATTTTGCATGCGAGCTGCTGCCTGGATGACAATCACGGAACTGGCTGAGCTACGGTTTGCTTGGCGTTAGGCGGGTTGGTCCGCCGTTAGGCACACAGGAGGTAACCCCTTTGTTTATTAAAAAACGCATATATTTATGACATTGTAAAATTTGCTATCGACAAATCAATTTGTTATGAGCAATGCTCCTTAGAGCATTTTAAATGTTCTGACAGAACGGACCACGCTGACAGCGGGTTTGTATTGCAAGTCAGTCTTTGATGTAAGCTGTTATGATTTGCTTTAGATTTATTAATTGTTTGGATGTTTCAAGTCCTTGTGTACATCGCAGCTAATATAAAATGGCTCATTAACATATTGTTTGCAACAATATCGACTGAAAAAAACAGATTGTTTTGTATGCTGTAATTTTTTTTTTTTTTTTTTTCAGATCCCTAAAGTTCTATCTTATAAGTCCATATTGGTTTAAATAAAACTTTATATAATGTCGACTTGTTGGTTAAGGAAATTTTGAACACCTGTCAAGTAGCCTGGAAAGTAGTAGTTCTTTTCGTTACAGTCTAATGCGAGTTTTCCAAGTCAGATAAAAACATAATTTTCACTGATGCCGGTTTAGGGATATTTTTGCAACATATTTGAGGACAAGGTAAAGGATAAAGCGTGAATGCTGCATGAGCACTCTTTTTTTACATTGATTTGTTTTCCATCTAGCGGCACCAATTAGATAAATTAAAAAAAAAAAAGTACTAAATTATTATTTAAAACAATCACTTACAAGTGATATCGTTTAAACTGAAATATATGTATTCTTTCTTTAACAAGCTGTTGCATTTTATAATGTTGTCGGGATATTCTTTTCTGGGAAGTTCCACCAGTATGAATCGTCAGATTGTTATTTTCTTTTTCTTTTTTACAGAATGCATATTGTTCATATTGACACGTCTATACCTGATAATGAGTTGAAATTATTTTTTTTTTAAATAAATGAGGAAAAACGTCAGGTGAGAGATTTTACGGATATGTCTTGGATTATTTTCTTATGTTAAGTCTTGTAAAGAGAAGTAAAGAGAAATTTTGCACCAAAAAAAAAAAAGAAAATTGTAGAACACACTAAAATTGTAATGGTTCTGACTTTACTCGCATCGATTTTAAGGGAATAGCAATAACCTTTCTTAACGTTACGATTTCGTCCATTTGGGTGATGGGTGAGCATCCCTTATAGGAAATATATTTATTGGTCAAACTTATAAAAACGGCAGATTTAAGATAAATATCAACACCTGCTTAGGACGTAGCTAAGATGAGCCAGGGAGCTTACAGACGGGATGAGGTGTCAGTAGCGGAGTATAGATAATGACGTTAACGAGCAGGGACGTAGCGATGCTAACGTGATAACTACAGGACATCTGGCCCACTCTCCACCTGGTCACAGGATTTTATCCAGCTTCCATTGGATACGCTTCTCTACACTTTCCGGCAACAATGGGATACGCTATTAATTTTTTTTTCTTCATTGTTATTTGTTTTTAGAAAATTGTTTTCTCAACAAGAACAACCTTATTTCTTCATTAAAACGGAATGATAGCATACTTTGGTTAATCAGCAGGGACCGGATTTGCGTGTAAAAAAAGGGTATGTAACTTTATAAATAAAATTTCAAAAATCGGGAAGAAAATAAATTTAGAAAGTTATTGAAGAAAGAACTTTTATTGACCAAATTACCAGTAAATATCACTTAAAATATATACCTATGTATGCATTTATACGTTATGTTATTAAGATGAATGTGATGTTAAGATGAATGAAAAAGTTATGATTCCATGAAAATTTGACTCCAGTTTTTTTTTTTCTTCTACGAACTAAAATTTTAGCCCGATGTCATTAAGCTGTTGTAAATGTTTTTTAGACAAAATAGATAATGGTAAATCAGAATAACTTCATCTTTTTTTATTCAACCACTGTAAGAGTTTTTTTTATAACAATTAAAAAAATACTGATTGAAAAATCAGGAAATCCCATTGATCAAAACGGAAGGGAAATAAAAAAATACCTTTATGCGAACATTTTTAATTTTTACTTGTAAGTAAATTATATGCAGAATCCTAGTGTTTTTTCTGTACTTACAAATATCTGGAACACACTTCGTTTATTCCTCTTTTATGCATTATATATATATATATATATATATATATATATATATATATATATATATATATATATATATATATATATATATAATATTAAAAGGTAAGGAACTAGTTAATTTTTTTGAAATTAATATGTGAAGACTCTTTATATATTTTTTTTTTTCTAGACCAATTTTAATTATCTGATCAGCTAATCTGGATTAAGATATGAATTATGGATAAGGTAGACACAAGCCGGAGTGTTTGCTTTGTTTTCTTTCGCCCGAGAGCCGTTTGTGGTTTGGAAGGGTTGGCTTAGTGGCCAGTGGCGTTCTTCCCTGAAAAATCCCCTAGTGACACATTTTGTTTTGTTTCAATTAAGGTTGAAAAGCCTGCCATTATTGGATGTTTATACAAGTCGATAAAGTATATGAGGCTTACAGGGGGAATTTACATGCCAATTTATAATAACAGAAGACTAAAACTTTCTGATAGATACGCCACTCTCACTTTGCTGTGGCAATACTTTACGAACACTTTTTTGGCTTGGATAAGCATTCTTAAGTGCCACGCAAGAGAACCAAGAAATATTTGATTTGGTATTTACAATGCACGATGTTGCTGCGATCTTTGAAGGAAATCCCCCTCCCTTTACCGGCGTTGGCGGTAGTGCTATTGGGGTTGCACACCCCTTTGAATAATTTTTCGTCATTTGAAGATAGAATTTAACTTTACTAAAAGGAAGTAAGGTAAAGAACAAATACTATGCAAAACAAGTTGAATTTTAGTTGTGGGAAAGGAACATAAAGTGGGAAAGATGCAGGGGAAGGATATTTAGGCTGCAGCCCCCTTCCTTTGAAACTGCAGCCCCCTTTACAACCGGCTGGATCCACCCATGTTTCGCGCCATTAGCTATCTATAAGAACGTTTTGTTGGTATAAACCTCCTTATACTCCATTTGACCCTCGTGCAAACAGTGTGTTAAAATTCATTGAAACCAGTAAAAAGTTATAAAGTTAACCCCCCCCCCCCCACATTAACTACCCATAATAACATTTCTCAGATATTAATATTTATATAGTTCTATTATATAGAATAACGTCTTATGAACAACCCGAGTATCAAAGTGGGTTTTTAGCAAACATTCTTGACCTTCCCATGAACACAAGCGTATGATTTCTCAGTACATAGGAATAGAAAGATCCAGCTTTCCTACTGATTTCCTGATAATAGAAATAAAGCTAAATTAGCAATTTTGCCTCAAAGAATCCTGATAAGGACCTTTCATCTTTATATAATGGTGCATGAGGTATCCCCTGACATTAAGAATTTTTACTTTTTACTACAGATTGTCGAAAAATAACACAATGTAAATTAACACTAACACTGTAAATTAACACTGGACAAGATTCTGGATGTTTCTGGAATTGTCCTCCAGTTTCGACCAACGAGAGTCCATGGAATGTTCTGGCCCGTCATAGAACCATGCGATATGTAAATATACAAGGCTATATTTTGCTTCGCCCAGCTTGCAGTCTGCCAAAGTATATAGACTACAACTTCATCGTTCTGTGCGCGACAAGTTCTTCTGTCATCTAAGTCGTAGTCATTAATTATTCACTACCAATCAAGAATGAAGGGCTTATGTCCCACTGAGAGATAACAGGTATTAATCAATGAATAATCAATGAAGAATGTGGCCTTAGTGAAACCTCCCACCAGGCCCAAAGAAACAGCTCTCGTTGTTCACATTAAGATAATTTTATATTTGCCTCATTCAACCAGTGAACACTTGATTTCAAATTGAGTTTACCTTTGGACAAAAGGGTGATACAACAAATAATACAAAACTTCAAAATGATTAATATTTCAAATGTAGCAGTTTTAGAATATAGAGCAACCTTTAAGAACACGTAACATAGAATTATCTATAAATAGTTTCTTTATTGTTAATCTTTAACCATTTTTTCCCCAGATATGCCTTTACACATATGTAATATTAATACTTTTTTCAGTATATTTTTATGAGTTTTTTTGTTTTTATTGGTGTGTTTAATTAATGTATAAGGTTCTAATTATTATACTTATTTTTTCATTCTGAACTTGAAAACTTTAAACAGCACACTTTAGAAATGTGAAGTCTGAAAATTCACAATAAATTATTGGTGTTTCAACAGTATCATGAAAATAATTTTTTACTACTTCTAAAATGTTTTGAATGTATTGCGGAGTAAGGAGGTGTCTTTAAAAACCAAAAAACGCATATATAAATCCATAATAGAAGGTACTGTCCTCTATGGCTCTGAGACGTGGGCAATAAAAAAGGAGAGAAGAAAAAGTATTGTTAGCGTTGGGAATGGACTTTTGGAGAAGGAGCAGTAGAATGTCAAGGCTGAATCACGTCCCAAACGCAGAAATAAGGAGGAATATTGATCGAGAAGAAACTATATTGTACTTTATTGAAACAAAGTAGCTTAGATGGTATGGACATGTGATGCGAATGGGAGCTGAAAGATGGCCAAGATGTATGCTGGAATTCACCCCGGAAGAAAGAAGAAAATGAGGCCGACCAAAGAAGCAATGGATTGAGGGAGTTAACGCGGGGATGGCTGCGCGAGGTTTGAGGGAAGGACAGTGGGAGCAGGCGCGGTTCCAGAAAAAAATTTCGGGGGGGGATTGGTCGGTAAAAAAAAAAAAAAAAAACGTAAAAATAGCACACTTTATTTGCTTATGCTTATATATTAAGTTCATATACAAAATTCTGTATAAAAAATTCTAGTCGAAATTAAACTAAACTTCCCTAGAAAACTCGTAAAAGTTAGATGCGTAATTAATTTTTTTAATTCATCCCACTAATTTTTTTTTCGTCGAAATTTCGGGGGGGGGGGGATTGATCCCCAATATCCCCCCCCCCCCTGGGACCGCCACTGAGTGGGAGGATAAAAGGTTTTGGAATAATGTTATTTTTGGGGACGACATATGAACAACAGTTTGTAAATAAAGTCGTTATTAAAAAAAATGTCTGGTTTTGATTAAATTAATGTTGATAACAAAAAAAATAGTCTGATTTAGTTTTTCTCATGACCAATAAGGAATAAACATACATTTGCTTAGTTATAAATTGGATGTTTCTTTAATTTTTCAAATTGAAGAAATACCAAATGTCAGTTTTTTCTCATTCGTCCTTATGAGCATTTATTGTCTATATATTAATCTATTTTAAGCAATTAAAAGATGAACCACTGTTATATATTATATATAACTTGAATATTATATTCATATCTATATGTACAAAGGGGTCATTCTGGAACGACAGATATGTTATTGGATTAACGAGTAGCGAGTATAGATTATTTTTGTTCTTTTTACATTTTGTACAATAAACTTCTTTCTACAACTTTCTGAACCTTTATTATTTATTTACTCAAGACATAATAATCACAACTCAAGGAGGCTCTTGGGTTTAGAACAATGTAAGGAATCAACATTTCTTCAATCATTAGTGCAACAAAGTGATATCACTGAAATCAATCTCAACTGCCATGTTTTATTCCTTAATTAAGTGGAGCCACTTTATAGAGGTTAGATGAGCTCCAGAATGCGTAATTCATGGATGATAGAAAACTGCCCTACTACTGCCGGTTTCAAACCTGGACCCTTTTAGGAGTTTAATGCCTTATACGTACATAGTTTTATAGAGTTATCCTGTTTCCTATTTTTAGCAAGAAAAATATATTGTATTATTCTTTTATTATTATTTTAATTAAGATATGGAATAAGAAAATCACCTGATTTTTTAAATTGTGTTATAATAATAGAAATAATCTTTAATAAAAATCAATAATTTTTACAAGGATTTTTATTTTCCCCAATAAGCAATCCTTTATATCACTACTTATATTAAAGAAAATTATAGAATATATTAAATTTAAAAAATATACTCCACGTGTTTAAATTTTAAAGAAATATACTTCGCGATTCTGAAAATATATTTCATATTTTATGAATATATCAAATGGAAATTCATTATCTTTATGATAGAAATTGAGCTCTTACAAGTTTTTGTTTTGGATTATAAACTTCAAAACGTTTGTTTTATGCTTAACTTTGCCCAAACTACTTCTTAAAAATGCGGATATTTCAGGAACATTAAGCTAGGAATATTTAAAGAAAAATAACCTCTAATAACAATTAAATAAAATGAGAAATAAGAAAAAATCAACTAAAGAAATAATTTATCTAAAATAATAATATGATTCTGCACCTCAAAAATAGTACATTATGTAAAATAAAAATTAACTGTTGAAGAGAATTTGAAGGAAGGTATCGACACATCAAATTAAGTTTTTACATAGAATTTTACCACACATTAATTAAAATATGCTAAGAATACATGAATATATCAATAACAGATGTGTTCGGAAAATTCCTTCAGGGTCTGAAACATCTTCCTTACATAGATTGCACTTCTACCGATGTTTACGGAGGGGGCATCCAGAAAACTGTACCCTCATGAAGTACCTGATACTTTCTTCTCTAGTCTCGGTTGACCTAGAGAATAAATTTACAAATGCTATTTTCTTATTTAAATTTAAAAATTAAAAATATTTATAAGATGAAGAAAATTAGGAATGTTAAAAACATCTTCGATATTTATTGCTAGATTTATTTTTTAAAGTAAATATGAAAAAACCGATAGAAGAATCGATAGATTAACATCATAGTAATTTTTCTCACAAAAACCATCCAACCATACCGAAAGCATTGATCCAGCTTTCTCCATTCCTCGATGAGCGGGGTTGTGTTAAGGTGCCTTTACACCTTACGAACTTTACCTTCGAACACCACCCTCGAACAACCTTCGTGAAGCCTTCACGTCGACTGTTCGGGTGTTCTAGGTACTTCATCTGTTCGCCTGGGTTCGGAGGTAGCGCTAGTGTCACTTTTGATTTGGGGTTTTCCTAAGTGACAGGAGTTGTTTGTGATAATAGTGTAATTTGTGAAACGTTGTAAATCGTCTTCTATTTTTTTATTTTTCAGATAATATAAAATATATTGATAATGGAGATTTTTTTCTTTATCATAAGCTTTGGGTGCGTCAGCGATATTGATTCGCTTAACGTCACGTGAAGTATAAATGGCTGTTCGCTTCACGTCGGTACGGCAAGGTTCGAAGGAGAACTTGTTCGAAGGTGAGGTTTATAAAAGGTGTAAAGGCACCTTTAGGGTGGACGGAAGGCTGAATAGCAAACCTCTCGATTTTTCAGTGAAGCATCCCATGTTCTTGCCACGAAAATCCCACTTGGCAGCCCAAATTGAAGAGCACGAATGGTTTGTCAATTTTTTTGTTTTGGAATTCGTGCAATTTATTATCTTCATTTAGTTATTACTATTGGCTGAAGTGATATATTTTACCTTTGTAACAATATTTTGCGGATATAATTTCTTTGTCTCAGTATTTGTTATTGCACGCACAAACAAATATCCTTGTTTCCACTCTGTAAATTAGTATAACCTAATTTTGGTTTGATACATTGAAGAAACCATTGTATAAAAAGAATCGATTGTGAAATTAAAAAGACAGTCCGCAATTGCTGTCCGAATTAAGCTTTGTTGGAGTCGGACATTTTATTTTCCTTTTATCTCCAGTGTCGTAAAATGAAGAACATGGAGTGAAGACCAGAGCTCTCTGAGCTGAGAAGTGGAGAGGAGACGCGAGCAAGTGAAGAGAAGAATTTACATTTATCCGAAATCTATCTTTTATAAGTCTATTTATATAGCTTAAAGTTTGTGATTCTGTTATTCAAAATAATTTTATCCATTAAAAGCCTTAATTTTTCTCACGTTTTCCATTTATTAAAAGTAATTGTAACCTATAGGTCTCATTAACATTCATAGCTGCTAAATTGGTCGAAACTAAATATTATTATAATAATAATTTCTTTTTTAACGTTATTTTCACCAAATCTGCAAAAATGATCTGCCGTTTTTTTTTTCAGTCACTATCTTCGTATGAAGTCACGTATTTAAAAGTAGGTAATCACAATAGGAGACCTTAAAAAGGTCTTAAAGATCAAAACAAATCAATTTTCATTTAATGAACAAGAAAACGCTGTCATTTTATTTTAACATCTTACTCATTTCCATAGATTGGTCCATTTTCCATCTTTTCAAAAAAATAATCCTCTTTACAAATTGAAATTACCCATTTTAAAGCTACCGATAAGCTATCGTCATAATACCTTTTCTGTAAGTATTGGTCTTAGGCGTCACGGCCTGGGGGGACGCGTCCCTCCAATATTTTGGAAGGGGGCAACTATCTAACTCTAACTAAGACATGAATTGGCAAGTTTTATAAATTCCTTTAAAATGTATCGTGGGGGGAGGGATTAAATGTCCCAACCGTTGTTATTTCAACTTTTGGCCTCTAGATTTTTTACCTATCTATGAGAATATTGAGTCTTTTCCCCAATAATTTGGTGCTGGTGACACCCATGATGATGGCATTTTCATCGTGAGAACACTCCTCACCTTATTTTCTACTGACTGGTAGACAGATAAACAAAATCCGTATTTTGTCTGGAACACAATAAGTAAAAAGAAATTAGACTGTTCCGAGGAAACTATTAGTAGTTAAGATACTATTTAACTGAAAATAACATCAAAATTGTTTTTGAATCATTGTTTGATTGAACAAAGATTGTGTTGACCATTTGAGGCCCTTTTTAGGCCTCCTGTTGAGAACCTACTTTAAAGTACGTGTCGTTATACAAAGATAGTCAATAAAAAAATTGTCAACTTGTTTTGAAAAGAACATGGAAAACGTAGGTATTGTTAAAATATTTGGTCACCAATAGCCAGAGAACTAAATGATGCACCGAAAGACGGATTTAACTGTGTTTCATCGTTTTTAAGCCTTATTCAAAAGTATCATAAAATTGTTTAGTAAAAAGGAAACTCCAACCTTCGAAGGACCATATCTGACCTTGAAGAGTATTTTTCGTAAAGACTGGGATATAAGCCTTTAGGTCAATAAATCTTGGAAAAAAGAATACTTCTCCTAGTCCCATATATATCCTGCCGGCTCTTATATGTTTCTGGGGAAAAAAATCCCGATCCTGTCGATTATATATCCATATTGTTGATTTCCTTTCAACAACAAACCTCTCTCCATATAACAAGGCCTAGTTAAAGTCTTTACCTAACGTCAGTAAGAAGCACATTACCGTCTGCTTGAGAAGGCTTCCATGAACATCGGCAATGAAAAGTACTCCTCGAATTGATCATAATCCCAGCACAGTTGGCCCTCTCAAGCCCTTTCCTTCTTGAAAAGTAAAACTTTCTGATCTAAAATTTGATTATATTTTATATTTTATCTGGCCCCCTGGTGAGCTAGTTTTTTTTTTTTTTTTTTTTTTCGATTTCCCTATCTGTTTTAAATAGTATACTGAGTTCGCTTGTTGATAATTTATTTATTATTTCTTACTTTTGTTAAACATATTTTTTTTGAAGTGGGAAAATGATATTCGCACCACCCTCCTTTAAATGAGGGGTCACCCAATATCAAAGAACCTTTAATAAGAAGCTGCTGTTTCAATCAGGAATGACAGCGTTCTAAGATTTATCAACTGTTATATTAGCGTAATCGTTAGCAACAGTCGTATGATCATTTAATAGGATTTGTTATTATTTAGTTTGAATTTAGTGAATGTATGAAAAAAATTTGTTTTATTAGCCATAAATATAGGAGTAATAAAGGACTATTTTTTGTATTTCTGGTTTCCAGTTGTGTGTGTAGTGGTAGGTATATGAAGATACTATTGTGAATTACATTATTAGTTATAATATCTTCTGAATACTAAGCTTTACTTAAATCCATTACCTGCATTTCGAAAACAGATCTCATAGGTTATGTTAAACTGTTAGCATTAAGGTAAGCATTTTGAATACTTATAGAATCATAACTTTGATACTCCTGGCTTATATATTTCCATTGATTTGCCTTTCAACTTGATGTTAACTCAATATCTAATTCAATAGTATGAAAATAAAAAAAATTAGTTTGGATAAAAATCCACCTGTTGGTGGATGGTGTCTCAGGAACATATCCATATCCCCTAGCTTATATTGTTGCTTTTAACTGAGACTTACAAGTCTCTGAAGTCATATTTATAACTACTACCTGTTAGATGGTGATGCACTTCACAGATAAAATGACTTATTAAAGTTCAAGGTTTCCTAGTTTATTCAAAATTCTGATGGACTTACATTCATCCGTTAGAGCAATAACTTATATTAATGTATTTAGTAAAACATTAAAGAAATGATAATACTGAATGGCAGTGATGATTATTAAACATAATTATTTCTATAATTAATGAAATATAACAATTAATTCACCTATGGAATGAGGTCTTTCTTTTAGAAGATAATCTGAACTGGCAGAACTCAGAATAAAAAAACTCATTTTTTTATGAATTTATGAAAAATACAATTTCAGTGTTCAGTTATGATTTTTTATTTGTTTACTCAAAACAACATACTTAGAATCTCTAAACAAGAAAAAAAAATCTGTGAAGGTAGCTTGGTACTTCGATTAAGGGATATTTACATCTAAATATTTCATTATCATGAATTATTTAGGTTACTATAAATAAACTAATTTGTGTTTCAACTACTGCATTAATTAAATTTAGCCATTAACATTCATATTAAATGTTGTTAAATGTTTCATAAGAAAAGTTCAACATATTACTTCCACAGCAGCAGTGACCTAATGGCACTTCAGAATTTTTCATTTATGTTCTAATGTATTTATGTGTTAGGGGCATGGGTAAGCCCTGTGGAGAGGCCATTTTCTTATATTTGTTTTACTTTTTATCTTAAAATTTAATTTTTATCTTAAAATTTAATTTTAATTTTAATGTTTCCTATAAGCTTTATTGAGTCACTTCTCTTTTCTCTGATCCAATTGGTTGGCCCACAGTGCCTTGAAATTATTTCGTCTTAAGCACTACTGGGAGAAAACTTTTTACTTATTAATTCATTAATTTTTTACCATATTATTTTGTTTCATATATTTATTTGAACATTTTGTTTAAATTATTACCATTATTATTTTAGATCTTTTCAATTTTTCAGACTTAGTTGGGATTTGTTGTCTAACTAAATTCAGTGGGCTTCTGAAATATTAAAATTCTTTCTAACTTTACTGATTGTCCCTATTAGCTCAGCATTTTGACCTTCTTTAACGATATTATGAACAAGTTCCAATTCTTATAAGGGCCTTACAACTTATAAGGCTTTCTCTGGGATGATTCTATCCCTACAGATAATGAAACGCAAAGGTGATAGAGTTGCTTCAAGTCTATTGCTAATATTTTCATACATTCCCTCTCACAACTTTGTGTACAATACTGTCACTGCAAACTCCAATTTCAACTTGGTAAATTTTTAATGTTTTGCAAGACCCTAAATGAATGAATTCAAAGGCTCCTTTGCTCCCCTAGTCTGCATGGATCACCTACATCTTTACTTTTAACTGTGGAATTCCCCTTTTTCTCATATTTAATTGATACTAGCTCATAACCCAGGTGTAGGTAATTTCTGGTGTTGATATTTAAAAGTTTTCTTATAGTTTTTGACGTTTCAAAGAGAAATTTTGTTGGTCTCTCTCACCCTATTAAGAGGCAATTCCAGTCTATCCATGCCAGCAGTGGTTATGAAATCAGACCTTTTTTTTCATTATTGTTAGCATTTACCGCCTCACTTTTCAAGTGATTAAGTTCTTAAAATCTCCCATTTAGCGACTTTTTTTTTCCATTCCACTTGTAATGTAATCGTCTTGCTTAAAATTAAGTGGAGTAAGACCGATAATTATTATTAGTAGTGATATTGGCCAACTCGGATCCAAAAAAATACTAATCTTGTTTTATTTTCTCTTTCCCAACTTTTCCTTCATCCTGTTATGTCTTGGGCTCCTGTAACAACTTTAATCAATTATTTATTTTTATAGCATCCTCATTTTGCCAAATATAATTCTTCAGATTTATACATAACCTTTTCAACATACTTATTATACCACTCTTGCTATTAATTATTTTTATATTCATGTTCTTTATCACACCTCTCACTGCTTGATCAGTTGTCTAGGAAATGACTCTCATGATAAAGGAAAGATGATGATCACTCGTTTTATTATTGATCATTATTTGTAATGTTTTTTTAAAGGTTTTTCATTTTTTTGGAAACACAAACTTGGTGGTTCTTTTTAAAAAATTGATGAGCCTTTATTTTTGTCCTACCTTTTTGATTTATTTTTTGATAAGCTTCATACCTTATTTGTACATTTTACAGATATTGAAGTTAATTACAATTTTATTGCAATATAGACCTTTTTTTCTGAAATATTTACACATCTCACATTATTTATATACTATTCAAGATAAACTGGTCATTCTATTCACTACTTTTATTCCATGAATAGGTACCAGCTTTATTAAGATACTTTAAATTGAATTTAGTGGATTTCATAGTTTAGAATATTTATTTTCATAGGTTTCTTCATTATCAACTTTTGTTTCGTAGAATGATTTTTAGATCAATGACAAAAAATTTTGTTTTTTAAATATGGATTTGTAAAAATTATTTGTTTGCTTTAATACTTTATTTATTATTTTTTTAATTTAGCTCTTACATGTTGATAAGAATTAAATTTGATTTATATGTTTGTTAATGGGTAATTATTTGGGACATATTTCGGGATTTGACCAAAAAGAGATTTTTAACTATGTAGGTACATAAAAGAACCTAAGGTCAATAAAATGGTTAAGTGAAAATCTACTGTCATTTAGTTATATTGCAGCTCTAATTCGAAGGTATTGTTGATTATTTGGTTGAGAAAGAATCTCCTTGGTATTAGATATTAACATAATAACGAGAATGGATACTCCAGATGTCTAATGTAATGGGCCCGGTCTCGATCGATGTGTACCTAAATTTGAAGATATTAGGAAAATATTTTAATAATAAAATGAAATATCATATTATATCTATTTTTCTTATCCGTTAATGATTCTTTTGATTTTTCTCCAAATGGAGTTTGTTATATATTTACTTCTCGATGATATAACATAATAATATAAAGATATTGACAATATAGGATACAGTGAAATAATCAAATTATAGTTTATTCATTAATACAATTTATAAATATGTTGGCTTCAGAATCTTGGTGATACAGGCAGGGCCATAACTTTTTGTCAGGAACAAGCTTAATTGTGCTGTGTCTTTAAATGCTTCAAAAATAAATAAGCAATTTTATAACCATATTTAGGTAATATATTTCGGATAAATATCATGATTTCAGGACAGTTTTCTTTTTGTTGACTGAATTGACTTCAAAACAATCAAAATAAAAAACTAGGTAAAATTCCAAAAAAAACTTTACCGCCCGGGGTAAATGCCTCCTTTGCCCCTCTTACCAATGGACTCCCAAACCACATTTACGCGATTGGACAGACCCTAGATTGAAGGTCAGCGAGATTAGCAAAAACGGCGTCTGTCAAAGTCGTAAGTAGGTGCTGTAAAGACTGATCCTCCGCAGATCGGCCTCCTATGAATTATGGAGAAGGATCAAGCTTATATACTTGTTTGTTCCCTTCCCTCATCCGATTTACCGTAGCCAGCTTAGTGCAATTCTTTATTCTTATATACAAAATAAACAATGCACATTGTTTTGGTCCATTTTTCTTCATCACAACGATGTTAATATTATTTTAAATCATTCAAGAACTAAAAATCAGTTATTTCGAAACTGATTCCGTCAGACAACAAAGAATGAACACGCTAAAATCTGTTCGGCATTACAGCGTCTTACCCCAAATTAGCCAGTAATATATCCGAGAATTTTTTAATTTTTTCAACTAATCGGATTCGGCTTCCTCTTCCAATCGCTTCTTCGGATTGGGCCACCTCTTCCGAAGTCCCTATCTCACGAAAATAACGAAAGTAAGGTTGTATAAAACCCTGATTCGCCCCGTTTTGATGTATGGCTCTGAGACTTGGACCATCTCGAGTTCTGACCAGCAGAGGCTCCTTGTTTTCGAGAGAAAAATTCTGCGCCGAATCTACGGTCCAAAAAAAGTAGGCGGAAATTGGAGATCGCGAAACAACTTGGAGCTTCAAATGCTCTATGGGCAACCAGACATTATTAGAGTCATCCGCGTGGGAAGGCTTAGATGGGCCGGCCACGTTGCCAGAATGCCGGAACAGAGCATTCCAAGGAAAATGATGTCCGACAAAATCTATGGGTCGAGAGGTGTCGGAAGACCGAAACTTCGGTGGACAGATGGAGTCGCAAAGGATTCAAGACATCTTCTAGGTGCTCGGAATTGGACTGCGGCTGCGCAGGATAGGGAGCGATGGGGCAATCTTCTTAAGGAGGCCTTGACTCACTAAGTGGGTTGTTGCGCCAGTGATAATAATAATAATCGGATTCGATATTTTGGAAGCACACCTATTAAATAATTAATTATGAGAAAAGTGTTCATTCTATGAAAGGGTTTCGCTTGATGCTTTTTTAGCAACGCATTCCTTAACTTTATTTATTTTCATCAATAACTTGTATTGACTTGATAACAGTTTTATTGCTTCTTTGTGTTCACATAGAAGAACTAAATCTTCGGTATAACTGAACGCAGATTCAAACCTCTTTCAACTTGTATCAACTCTCTAATGGCATATTCTAAATGATGAATTTCCCTTTGATTAGTTTAATGTTGTAGTTAGCATAATATATATTTTTATAAAAACGGACATATAGCTTCTGTAAGAAAACTCACGAGCTACATGTATATACATGGGATATAAAACCGGAAATGAGAAACTAACCTAACAGTAATATTGAGGCCAAAATCGCGAAGCGTATGTGATCTCAACGCTCTTATTGCATAAACAAAAGCAGAATTAGGGAGGAAAGAGTGTGGAATTAGTGCAAAGGAATTTGGTGATAGTGGGGTTGCGGGGAGGAGCCGTTGTAGCAACACAAATTCACTTAGCTCAACACAGATATGCTTTTAGACTAGTATTATTTTCGGGGCTGGGGTAGGGGTGACGTCATGTGCATCTGTCGGCCCTTCACTCACCCCCGCCATTTATTTATCCAGATAAAATCCGGGGAGGAGAACAATCCCCTGATTGCTTGCTACATCGTTGCTGATAAAGAAATCCTCGATAGGTTGTTGTTTCGCATTTCAATTTCTCATTACTGCAATGCTTGAATAAAGAATCGATAGTTCCTTCCTAGTCGATTCGGATATCGACAAAACGATGTTCCTCCATTCCAATTCCTTACTTAACTATAGCAGTCTCATTTCTTAGTGATAAGTTCGGCAGTTAATGTTACGTTAAGAAAAAAAAAATATATATGTTTTTGTGTTATATTAGGGTTCTTGAGGTTCAGTCAATAATAAACAACTGTTTTATGTCGACGTTTCGAGACTATATTGTTCTCATAATCATGCCAATGTAGATCATAGATATTGCTGTATAAACCAGTTTATAAATTGCTATATAAATCTCTACACATCTGTGTAGTTTATATAGCAATATCCATCAGCAACATTGACATGATTATGAGCAGTGGCGGTCCCAGGGGGGGATATGGGGGATCAATCCCCCCCCCGAAATTTCGACGAAAAAAAAATTAGTGGGATGAATTAAAAAAATTAATTACGCATCTAACTTTTACGAGTTTTCTAGGGAAGTTTAGTTTAATTTTGACTAGAATTTTTTATGCAGAATTTTGTATATGAACTTAATGTATAAGCATAAGCAAATAAAGTGTGCTATTTTTTTTTTCATACCGACCGATCCCCCCCCCGAAATTTTTTTCTGGAACCGCGCCTGATTATGAGAACAATATAGTCTCGATACGTCGCCCTAATATAGTTTTTATTATTGACCTTGATTGAACCTGAACCTGAATTATTGACTGAGAAAACATATCCGATATTATATACATACACACACACATATATATATATATTACACACACACACACACACACAATAAAGCGACTATTATCCGGACGTTAATTAAATAGAACGTCAATTATGTGGACTATTTTGGGTAAACATTCCGGATTAAAAATAGTTATTTCTCGAGTTGAAAATTAAAAAAAGGGTTTGCAAAACATAATTATTTATTGTAGGGGAGAGCGGGGTTGGTTGGCAACAGTTTTCCCTTTTTTGATTGTTGAGTCGTTCCTGTTAATAAAATCTCAATAGGGCTGATACCACTGTAAACTCCAAGTATTAGAGTACTCCAAGTATTTTTTTCACCCCATAATATTTAATACTAAGATCATAGAAAATTGAAGAATTCGTCAATCCAGAGTATGCCAATTAACCCCCTATGTGGGGCAGGTTGGCCTAGAAGGTGGGGTTGTTTAGCCATCTCATTCAAGTACTGCCTGACAGACATTATTGTTATTAAAAGCTGCACTATAATGGTATAATAATTATGAATTGGTTTTTAACAGCTTTTAAGGGAAAATAGAATGACAATAAAAAAAGATAGAAGTTTATACTGTCGTCACTTTCTGCATAAGAAAAATTGCTCTCATCCTCCTTGCTGGAACTAAAGACAATTGGTAATTTCACCTTTGTTTATGTTTCCCTTGCTTTTGTGAATTGCTACTGCGCAAACAAAACCCAGTTGAAGAGAGCCAACTAACCCCACAGGAGAGGTCATATGAAAGATGGCTGCCAGGACAGGGGAGAACAATCAAACAAGAAACTGGTTAGTCGAAAGGTTAGGTTTTTTAAAGGAGTTTGGGGCTATGTGGACAGAATCGGAGTCAAATGTTTTGTCATGCCTTTAAACCAAATTTACTGAAAATATAAAAATTTACTTACATGTTGTAAAATCAATCAATGAAGCACAATCTTCTCTACACTCTTAGCATCGGATTGAAAACTCAGGACAAGACTCCCGAGGTCGAGCGGGTCACATGGTACAATGGTGGGGCCTTCACAATAGGTGTGACGGAAACTATAAGCCAATGGCCAACCTACCCCCTAAGCCAACCAACCCTGCTCTCCCCTATATTTTTGCGCAATAATAGCTATTGCTATCATTGCCTATACATATGCCTATCCAATAGCTATATGATTAGCTATCACAGCTAACCTGCTTCCTATTGAATTTCCTGTTTTTTTGTGTTGATGAGTCAAGGTGCAAGCCCTCCCCCGGAAGATGATTGTTAAAAACATTTCAGATGTTTATTTTCGACGCCCCCCCCCCCTGAAAGTCCGGAAAATATTACTACGTAAAAAAATATTTATTGAGAAATAGGTTTTGTCCTTGATAACTATACGTATTATTTTGACCATTTAGTTGTGACTTTATGAATATTTTTAAATTCATTTTCTGTTTACATTACAGTGTCATTCACCTACGGTCTTTGCAGTAATTTTATACATATATATGTATAAAAATCAATACGGTTTTTGATCTGCTACTGGTATGAATTTTAAAGATTAAAAGGGTGGGGAAAACTTAATGGTTATTACTCCATTTAAATAAATATGTTTTCACATCCATAATTTATTGTTAATTGTAACTAGTTGGTTGTTCATATATAAATGTGCGATACCGACCGGTCCAAATGTTTACAGTATCTATTACCATGGGCGTCACCGCCGGGTGGGGACAGGGGGGACTCGTCCCCCCCAATATTTTGGAAGTGGGCTACTAACTACACTCTAAATGAGACATAAATTGTCTCATTCAAACAAGTTTTATAAATTCCTTTAAAATACATCGTTGAACGAGGAATTAAATGTCCCAACAGTTGTTTTAGGCGTTGTTATTTCAACTTTTAGCCTCTTGAAATTTTACCCATCAATGAGAATATTAAGCCGTCCCCCCCCCCAATAATTTTGTGCTGGTGACGCTCATGTCTATTACAAATAAGTTTAGAATTTGTATCTCTACCATGATGAATAATTAATGTTGAATTGTCTGTAGTGATACTTCATTTTTCATAGAAAGGTGACGTCACATGTGCAACTAGTCTCCATTAGTGTGTGGTTATATCTTTACGTGTTCCAATGATGATTAGATTGTGAAAAAAAAAATTCAAAGATTCTATAAAGGTATTGATTCATATTTATATGTAGTATAAATGGAATCTTCTTTCCATTTCGCTCGTAAAAAAAATTTCCCTCTTAGATTTGTAAAGATTTGAAGAGTTTGACTAATCCTGCAATATTGGTTTCTGTTCGGAGCACTAGAGATTACCATAACAAACATTGAACCGATGTACTCGATAGCCTATCTGCATATTATATAGCTGCTAAGGGGACCACTAGTGGTAAGAGCTTTCACAATAAGTTTTAATGTATTCATGTCACTAGGTAAGGGAAGGAGCACTCGAAACAGCCACCCAGTCTTAATGAAAACTCACTCAGCCCTATGACCGGCCCTTTATGCTATGTCAGTCTGATATTAGATAATTATCCGCATTGTTACGACAGCGCTAACGAAATTTCATACTGTTGACAAGAATAAAACTAGTATCTGAAATCGCTAATAAAAGAGTCTCAAATATTTCATATTCTTCCTGGTGAAAATAAAAATCATAAATTCCGATTCTGTGAACCTTGAATTGATTTTCTGTTATTTCTTGACAAGGAGTACAGTTGCAATCAGATCTAATGATTGTTCAATTCACTTTCTACCTGTATAGGAGGGGAAGCATATGTAAAAAATTTCGAATTCGTTTAATATTTTTTTTCTTTATGATTTTACCTCTCTCTGTTAATAATTAAAAAATGGATGTGTTCAAACTACGAAAGAATTAAATATATATCATTAAATAACGACGAATAAAACTGCTTCCGAGGTTTTTTTTTTCGACTTGCATGCGGAATATGTTATTAAAAATGCCACTCTTTTGATTCGTAAAGAGTGACATTTGTATTACAGTGATGAGTTTTAATTAAAAAGTCTGATAAAAACCGGTGGGTCAAAATTCGTTGAAATCGGATAAACCGGTAAAAAAAAATTCTCCCTTAGCCTCCCACCGAACACCTATCCATGATCATATATATGTGGAATTAACCTTCTTAAACTACTACGAAACCAGAAAACTCAATTTTTTCTTTAGAAATTGTAACACTAATTTATCGAGTTGGGGTGCACAGGCTGCATCGGCTTTGCTACGCCGCAGGTTTTAAAATTCAATTACAAATAAATAAATAAATCCTCGTGAAAATACCGATTATTAATACCGACATCTTGACATGAGCTAGCGAATCGATTCGGTAGTTGACAATATACACAGACCTTCTGCGCGGGAAGAGATAGCGTAAACTCCTAAATGCCTAATCAAATATATTCGAAGTTAATTAAATTGAATGATCCGTATAGGGACTCTTGTTAAATGGTCTGTAAACGGTTAGCTGATGTGATTATGATAGGAATGGGCCGAGCCAGCGGGGTTCCTAGCACCCCAACACCCCCAGCATGCCAATTGTCAACACATCACCCCTACGCTGCACTGCCCGGGTAATTGAGTCCCCACTCATGATTGTTATCCCTGCCATAATCACCATTTAAAAATATATTACCAATAAATCAGTGGTCCCTTTTCTACTTTTGTAGTCAATACAACTTTATTAGTTAAAGTATTAAGGCGCTCAACAAGTCCATGACCGACGAGTACAGAGCTGTTCAATAATATAAAATTTTAATGTTGTTGAGCACTTCATAGATAAACGCTCAAAGATTCTAATCAATTACTAAAAGCTTGTTGCCATGAGATGTAATAAGACCTATTAGGAATTTTTTTGCTTCATTCAGGAAACTTTTCATTGATTGTATCATAACATAATACATGTATTAAATGTGAAGAAATAGAAGAAAAAAGTCTTGTAGAGAAACTACCTATCGGTAGCTCCCTACTTATAATAATTCTAAATTAGAAGGTCTCAAGGCAATCTTCTTTTCAGACGCCTCGGTGGGTTGACAGGAATTTAGGAAGAAGCTAGGATGGAAAAAAGAGTGTCAGAATGAGTAGGGAGTTTATTATGGAAGAATTGGTATCTGTGTCTATATCGGCGACATATAGAACATCATTGTCTTAATGGATGATTTTACTAGTAACAAAATGAGGAGCATTAAGGATTTTGGATTGTAGAGATTGGATACGAGAGGTGTTTGATGATTTGATGGACCCCAAAGCTCTATTCCATAAGTCTAAACAAGTCTTATTTCTGTCCTATAAAGGAGCCATTTGCAACTGATTGGAAGTTTTAAGCGTTTATCCAATAAGTGCTGTAGTGGGTGGTAACGTCAAGCAGTTGTTTTCCTGTCGTTTCAATCTTGTATGAGATTTCCAAGTTAAACGTTTGTCCGGTTGGAGTACAAAGTAGCGGATCTGTCCAACAGGGGATTGTAGAATTGTTAAAGGATGCTGTAGGACAGGTGTTCATAGGTTTACGGCAGAGAGTAAAGGTTATTTGTTGGGATTAATTTTGATTCTGATCGGGTGTCGGCCCCTGTTCCAGGATCAACGAAGTTTTTTGTGTTATTTACTGAAGACGATTTGCCTTAAAATCTCTATGCATTTAGTTTTTTCCAATCCCTAATAAGTTTGTGTTCCTATATTGAGTTTGAACTTTCCTTATGAGCCTTCAAACATTCTTTATGGGCAAACTTGGTTGATACATATTTGTTTGCCTATGGAAAAAATTAGATAAATTTAATTTTTTATTCTCTAACCACGTTTCTTTAAACTTTCCTTATGTCTCTCTGCAGGTTCTGAAACTACATTTCCACCTATTCCTTAATATTAACGACCAATACCCCCACCCCACCAAAAAAAAAAAAAAAATGTTTTTTGGACCGCTCATGGTCCCACCGAAACCTCTAATCCTGATTATACTTCTTCATGCTGAAAAGATGATGGCTTCGGGACCATCTTATTTAAAACCGTTATTTTTTTCCTACATACAAGTAGTTTCGTAATAAAAAACCCTCTTCATGGTCCTAGCCCGTGGTTAGGGTCTCTTTTTACTTTTACATGTTATATTTCTATTTTATGGAGTGTTTCTAACACCAGTGGGTTCTCAATCGACAATCATTAACTTAAGATTTGCAGATGCCTTTGGATACATCCTAATGTTTTAGGCGACTCATTTGCATTTTGATCCATGAGATCTTGGCAAACTTTGCTGCTGAAAGATTTACAAAAGATGCTTTCATTACTGAGGTAATGAAGTTAAATTTTTGTTTTAATTCAAAAACAACATTTTATATTGTATTTCTAACCTTCCCCCCTTTATTTCTTCCTTTTATTTTTCCTCCGGTATAGATTTTAAAACGTCTCCTCATCTTTGTCATTACAGATATATTTTTGAATCAAAATTATCTTGTTCTAATAAAGATAATTTTGACTTTCTTTGATTAAAAAAAAAGAAAAAACAAACTATAATACTTTTACACAGACTGGTGTCCGTATGGATTGTGCAGGCAGCTTTCTATGGACCGGCGGAACTGCCGATCGATTCTGCCAAATGACGCTCGTCAGCAATGGTACATCTTTTCCTAATTTCCTCCCTAAAAAAAAATAATCATCAGAATTTATATATAATCGCTTCTTAATTTTAACTTAATTGGACTATCGCTCTAATTTTACCCTATATTTTTTTTCGTTTTTTTTCATAAATTTGAATCTGTGGACGGGTTTCTCAAACAACTGATTCAAATTTAAGTATTTTAAAATTATGATCTTTCTACTTTAGAAGTTTAATATAATAAGAATAAGGTATATTACAAATTAAAAAAAAATAACAGTAAGGTAAAGAATGCTTTTTTTTTTTTATTCCCCACTTAAAGAAGTCTGATCACTGTAATCTAAAGAATCGATATAATTATTGTGGCACATCTCCGATTTAAAGTATATGTTCCTGTTTTTTTTTCAATACGAAAATTAGATGATTCTGAAACACCCATTTATACTTTGTCAATAAAAGATTCCAATAACATACTGTACACATAAACCAATAATTGCGTTGCTATAGTCCATGATACAGGTCCTGGACTTGCAGACTCGCCAGTATGCGCCGACTCAGCATTATTTATGCAGATGTACATAATGTATAAACATTGAGTTATACATATTGAATGGGTCCCTATTACCCTCCTCATTGATTAGTGATGGGTGGTCTCGATAAAACATTTGGTACCGGATCCCTCCCCCTACCATAATCACTTTAGCATCTGGCATTAAGTACCTCACTCCCCCCCTTCACGCTGCACACATTTTAATTAGACCTTTCATATTATAATATCTATATATAAATGTCCGTATACTATGATCCCTCGATAAATGGTTTTTATAGGCGAGATTTATTTTCGTCGATAAGGGATTAGGGTTCTTAACCTTGCCACGCCCAGTGATGAAATGAAATATCGATTTGTATAATTAGGTGAACAACGATTATTGGCTGATACAAAGTTCATTAGTTCATCAAGTTATAACCAGCTAAAATTTCATATTAATTTAAACATTATTGTGGAGTAACCACCTATTTTTTAAATTATTTTAAATAATTTATTTTTGAAGAGAAAAGATTTGGCTCCGCCGGAAATCGAACCCGGGTCTTCCGCGTGACATGCGCGGTATGCTTCCATTACACCACAGAGTCGCTTCCGGACGGTGCCAAATCCTTCCTCTTCACTGACACCTCTCCCACGATCTCGCAAGTTTTGCGAGTATTTACGGGAGATGGACAATTTTTGTCCAATTTTGGGCATCTCTTGACGTTCGTCAATTTTTAAATTATTTTATATTAATTTAACCATTATTTTGGAGTAACCACCTATTTTTTAAATTATTTTAAATAATTTATTTTTTGCGCTCCTCTCCCAGTTACGAGATCGTGGGAGAGGTGTCAGTGAAGAGGAAGGATTTGGCACCGTTAAGAAGCTACTCCGTGGTGTAATGGATAGCATACCGCGCATGTCACGCGGAAGACCCGGGTTCGATTCCCGGCGGAGCCAAATCTTTTCTCTTCAAAAACAAATTATTTAAAAAAAATCAGCTAAAATTTCATTATCATGCAATAATTTTTAAGGTCAAATACCCAAAGAGATGGTAGACTTGGTTTGCCGGTTGATGAAAAACCACCTAACAGCCTTCCAATCGGACCGATTATCCGCATGAAATTGTTTATAATTAAAACAAGTATAATTTTTTTTTTTTCAGGAAGTGACTGGAGACGAAAAACCAAGGTTTGTGCGAGATTTCTATTCCGCCGTTGGACCATACCGATTTGACAACGAAGAGAAAACTATTAACTATTTTAAGGTACTATTATATTATAGCATTATATATTACTAACTATTAATTATTTTAAGGTAAAAAAGCCAAGAACTGGGAAGAAGTAAATTTAATTTTTTTTTAAGTTGACATATTTTTTTCAATGATTTTAAATAGGAATCGATTATTTAAAAAAAATCTTTGTCACACCGAAGTTGTTTTAGTAATAATCTTATTTTGGTAGACTGTTTTCATTTTATTAATTAAATTGAAAATAATCCAAGGGTGAATCCTGAGGGTCAAATATTTTGGCTTTTCATTATTTTTTTTTTGTATTTTTAAGCGAATAATGCAATTAGGTAGTTACTATGCCCTAAACTGCCACTTCAGGTTGTTTAGATCGCAGTACTTCTTAATACAAGGTAATAATCTCAGTAAAAAACGGTGCAGTCAGCCACGTGATTATGAGATAGTGGAGTCGTGCCCCCCCCCCCAAATTTCGTGCTGAATCCGCCCCTGAAATAATCTCATATTGAGTCTCAATATATTCATTTATTGCTTATACAGTAGTGGAAGTTTCGGACAATTTGTCCTTCATATTCATCACCTTTAATTAATGTATCTGCAGGAAAAGACTTTCAGCATTTCAATTTAGAAATTTTTCAATTATGTTATAGTTGTTTACTGACTAATGAAATAATATTCATTAATTGGTGAGATTTACTATGTTGAATAGTAAGGATCAATTTACTGCATATATATTTATCAATATGAATACGGAGAATATGTCCGAAACGTCCACCACTGTGTAAGCAATAAATGAATACATTAAGACTGCAATAATTCAGTAATTATTGATTTATTTAATTGACGAAAACTATGAAGTTTAGGTAATACCTTTCCCCGATGATTATTAATTTTTGTTGGGGGGATAAAAGGTCGGTGAAAAATTCCCGAAAAATAATAAAAATTTTAAATACAGCACGCTTTTGTTTCCCAAAATTATTTTTGTGGAGGATATATTCCCACCTGGGGGACCGGTACATAATTATTTGGGGGGGAAGACCTATTAGGGAAGGGGAATATCTAAATTTAATATAAATATCCCATCCGAACTCTAACCCAAATTTATAGAAACCGAATTATATACGATGATTAAATGATCCGTAATAAATCAGATTATTATGCCGCATAAATCGATCAACGATGTATGCGAAATCATTTTACGAATAAAAGCATTAAATTCCCAATTTTCCGCTTGATAGCCCCATGTTGAGCACTTACATTTTCTGGTACACTATGTTGCCCTTATTACTTCTACCGCAGTTTCGGCGGATGAACTAAACTGAATACTTCATTGGTGCGCTAAATGGAAATGTAAATTATGGAAGGTTGATAATTTAATCAGGCGCGAATTGTGGCAAAACTTGCTAATGCATATTTAATACAATTAAAACTACCTAATCAACATGCACTCCATAAATTAACGAATTTGTGTGTGTATGATTTATGGCGGACCTTAGAAATTAATGAACAATTAATATTTTTAAAATTGACTATGAAAAAGTTTTAAGATCGGCTTTAATTAATTAAACTTAAAAAAAAAAAAAAATAGTGGACACCACATTGATATCTAGCAAGATCAGGCAACCTAGGGTTATGGCAATAAATTGCTTCAAATTAACAAAGAAAACTGTTAAAAGAGAAGCCGTGAGGATGGTTGTTGAGAGAACCCGAAGTGCGAGCTGCACAAAATGTTAATCGATCGGCAAAAAACAAACAAAAAACTTATGGTGATTCGTAAAATTTAATGAATAAAATTTACTATAATCACTATTTTGTTAACTATTACTTTCTATTGATTTCAGTTTACGATAAAGCATCAAAACACTCGATCATTCAACCTAAAACTATGTTGTTATTTCATAATCCCCTAAAAAAACATTTCTATAAAGAAATTAAACGAATCTTTGGTAAGTAAGTAGGTAAGTGTAGCCAACTTTATTCTTTGAACACCACTGTATGAAGTACTATAGAAAGTGCTCACATTTCCACTAGAAACAAATAAAATTATCATTCAGGAAAAAAGTTTTATGTTCCCTATCCTGTAGCACTTTAGTACGCCATTTTAAATAAATACCGTGTACTTTTAGTCTCTGATAGGAAGACCTTACGAATTAATAATTATAAGATTATTTATGCCACTGAGGACTAATTATTAAAAACATTTTAATATTCAGTGCTTTGATGATTACTAATATTGTTTTAAAAATTAAATTATTAACATATCAGACCCACAAAATTTATAAATAATGTTTTAGAAAAGATAAAACAGAAAAAAAGTGACTTCAGATTCAAATATCCTTCCTACTATAAAACAATAATCATGTTGCTCTATCTAGCGGCAACCTTTAGAAACTAAAGTTGAGTGACCAACCGCCAGAAAGCAATACTCCACCACATCTTACCATTCAAAGCCATTTTAAAAATTATAAAACAATGATCTATTTTTATAATAGCGTTTCTGTTAACAGTTACAGAATTTGTACCATTTGCTACTTACGCTGCCCTTGTTTTTAGTAAGCGTTAATGTAATCGGAAACAAGTATTTTTTGTCTTATAATATCAATAAATTTTCTTCTTTCTTATACTATACAGATCACTAATGCATATACAATACAGATTATTACGTTGCGTTTTTTTCCTCAACCTACAAAGGCGGTCGTAACTGATTTCATGTAATTTTTAAAAATGGAAACATGATATTATTAGTAAATTATATTAATCTTCAAAAGTTAAAGCTAATTTTCCAAGTAATCATTGAAAAGGTTTTAAATTTGTTTTTTTTTTTAAAGCCTTAGAAATGTTAAATGATTGCTGATCTATCTATTTCACTACTTAATCCCTCATCATACAAGTCCTGGATTAGTATTGTGGTCTGGAATTAACATTAATGATTTTTTCTAAAAAACATAATTCCACGAATTCTTTTTTAGAGTTTTCTAATTGTATTCCAACTTTTTATTTTACTTTTGCTGTTGTCTATACAAATTGGAGCACTGGCCCAGGGGCGGATTCAGCACAGAATTTAGGGTGTCATGACCACCCAGTCTCACAATCACGTGGCTCGCAGGATCATCATCATCAGATTATTACCTTGTACATAGAAGACTGCGATCTAAACAACCTATACAAAAGTGTTATGTTAAGGGCATAGTAACTACCTAATTGCATTATTCGGTTAAACCACGTGACCCCCACCTCCCTAGATCCGCAGATGCATTGACCGAGAAAGCTGTGGTCATAGAATTGGCATGGAAGTTGAGGGTTGTGGAGAGGAAGAGAATGGATGAGCCGCTGTTTGGCATCACTTCATCCCCGAGGTTCTTATTGACCCCCCGGAGAGAGTTTCTATAGATGAGGCGTGTCTATTTCTTCGCCAGATTAAAACTGTCCCTGGAAAGCTCCCGCAGGGCCATTCTTTCACCTTACGACAATACCAAGCCATTGTAATCCCCCGCTGCCGCCCTTGTGCTAGGCGGAGCAATTGTTAAAAAAAAAAAAAAAAATTGCATATCACAATATTGAAAAAAAAGAAGTCATAAACAGAACAGAATTATTATTTAAGAAAAAAATCTGGTGCGTGCGCGCAACACACAACTTTCACTTACCAACTTACTTAAATTAGAAATTGGTGTGTTTTGTTGATTGCCACTTCTCAAAGACACATTTTTCCACATTCATTTCTTATTTTTGTTTTTATTTTTTCTATTAAAAACAATATTTTTTTTATTATTAAATAAAAGTTTATGCTTGTGAGAATTCGGCAATGCAAGCATAATACTCCAAGTCGTCTGATTTTATAATTCTCTATGTAGTTGTTGAAAACTTCATTTACCATGAAACAAACAATTTCCATTAAATGAACAGATTGGCTTTAATTATGAACAATGGTCTGTCATTAAAGGCGTACTCTGCATGAGTGGGCTCAACGTGTTTTATGAGTTGACTGAATATTTTTCTTTTCTTCTCCTCTATATGTTTACTTGATTTTTATCATATCTCATATTTAGCCATTTCTTATTTTTAGGCGAAACGAGAGACAGATAATTTCTCCATATAAACAAATACAAGGGTACTTTATAGGAAAACAAAAAAGACCCCTTCCTCATTTAAGCCCCCTCAGAACATTTTAAAAATAATAAAGCTTACCTGATATTAAATAACACCTAATTGTCATTAAACACGACGAATTTAATGAAAATCGTTAAAGCCGTTTTAGAGATAATCGAAAAAAAGGTAAAAAGTTGTAAAAGAGTTATGAAATAAAGTGCCCCCTTCGTTTGACCAATTTTGATGAAATGTTGGGTATCACATCTTTGGCATATACATACATCAAATATCCAGTTTGATCAAAATCGTTAAAGCCGTTTTTGAGTAAATAAAAAAGACACGTGAAAATTATATAAAATTTATTAAGTAAAGTCCCCCCTCCGGTTGATCAATTTTGATGAAATTTTTACAGTCACATCTTTGGCATATAAATACATCAAATACCCAGTTTGATCAAAATCTTTACTACCGTTTTTGAGTAAATAAAAAAAACACGTTATTATTATATAAAATTTATTAAGTAAAGTCCCCCCTCCGGTTGATGAATTTTGATGAAATTTTTAATTTTTACAGTCATATCTCGGGCATATACATACACTAAATACCTAATTTCAGGTTTGCACGGTTTATAGTTTTTGAGCTAGTCTGTTCACACACACAGACACAGACAGACACAGACAGACACACACACGCACACACACACACCCACGCACGCACGCACGCACGCACGCACACACACACACACACACACACACAAACACAGACCATTTCGCGGGACTTGGTTAATTTGACTCAGGGCACCCCAAAACGTGTATTTCCGTTGAAAACCGGAAGTCGAAATTTTTCACGATCGCAATACTTCCACTTACTATATATTTCATATATAGGTAAGTGAAAGTAAAAACATTAGCCTAGAGCCAAATACGAGTTTGGCTAAATTTTATTGAATATTTTTAATAGTTCGATATGTTCTTGATTAAATAGTGAATCTAATCAATGACGAGACCAAACAACAAGTACGAGACGGAAATTTCGGACAACAGATTCTAAAGAAATTATTTAGATATAGATAATTGTATAGATGATAATAAACTTTTTAGATCTCAAGTCTCCTACTGGGTGATGATGCACTAGACCTTTTTGAAATTACGTGGGCTGTATATATTAAATGAATGTAATTAAGATTTTATTACAATAATTTATAAAATGAACATTTAATATTGTTTGAGTTACATTATACAGGTAGGATTCACCAAAGTAAGGATTGGCGTTATGGTTAGCTGGTTGGTGGGACCCCATTTCCATCTATCCATTTTGGTTACTTCCTGGTTGTAGGCAAATTTCCTTTTTTCTTATTAAATTTTGTAGGTGTAGTCTTTTCTTTACCATATGGTGAATAGGAAGGTCACTGGGAAGAATATCGGTATAAAAAAAAAAAAAAAAAAAATGCCTTTTAGAATCGTTTAAGCAATTGAATAAAGCTCGGAGGGCTCTTATAGCTGGGACATACATTAGAGATATAAAATTCAAATTTGATATAAAAAATGAAAAGAAAATTAGTGCGAACGCACCTGGCTAGCGAAAATCAAACATTCTTTAAACTTGATTTCCCAAATTTTAATTTGGAGATATACCAACCAGTATTCTTTCCAGCGCGCGATAATAAGACACCTAGGCATAAAGACACCGAGGAATGTTACTGTTAGTCCCAAAATTTCGGATACTTATAAAGATAAATAAAAAAATTAAGAAGTGATTGGTAGGACCAATAATAACTTGAAAACCAAAAGAGAAAATCAAATGGCAATATGAGTTCAAATAAGTAGTCAGGAAGCATTTTTCATCGATTGGATTAACTATGGTAAAATAAATAAGCCCCAATGGACCCTCCATAATTAAAATATCAAAAATAATTATTTCAGAATCAAGTTACCATCAGTGGCAGATCCAGGGGAGGGGCGTGGGGGCGCCCCCCCCCCTGGGAGGTGACACCAATCAAATTACTATTTCTGTATAAAAAGGGATATCTTTAATAATTTTTTTAACTCCTTAAATGAAAAATGGATTGTATTTTTACATTTAATAGAACTAATATTTTAAGTTACGTCCTTTATGACGTAAATAATTTAAAAAATAAAAAAGTGCACCCCTCCCTCAGACAATTTCTGACCGCAACTGGTTACCATAGAATAAACCGTTTTTGAAGAGAACAATGATACCGTTGCTCAATCTCGTGGCCATCATTGAAAATTAAAGCTTAAGGTACTCGCCGCTAGAGAGCAAAACTTCACACATCTTACTTAAAACAAAATAATAAAATACAAAGTTCTCAGGGTTCTGAGAGTTTCTATTTAGGTATACATACGTAATGAGTTCAATTTCATACGATAATCCTTAATAGTAATAGTGCTTTATATCTTACAAGAATTATAACGATAGAAAAAATTTCACATAAATATATAGGCTACATTCCAAATAAAAATTTAGAAACTGTCCATATTTTGAAAAAAAAAAAAAATTACATGTTATTTGGTTACCTGAATTTTGTTTTTTCAGTTTAACAAAAGTGTTTTTCATAATAAACAGAGGAAGCAGTAAACATTAAACCTTGATTAAGGCAATTTATTACCATTATTTTAAAACAAATGTATTTACTTTCTGATAGGGTGATAAATAGTCAGGATTTTCAGTTAAACTGTAAATCTCAAATTAAAATCTCTGTAATTTATGATCCTATTGTAAAGAATAACAGTTGACTATTAAACACCTGTGTATTTACTTTCTTTACTGCAGAAAGTTCTTTTTTTAAATTAAAATGTATCTATAGATATATATTTGAAATATTTTTTATAAGAAGAGAAAAGATTGGCCTTGATTTGAATTCGGATTTCCGTATAAAAGAATTCCGTATAGTACTGCTTTTTATAAAAAATATTTAAAAATTAAAATAAGAATTTTCAAGTTATCATAACAAGTAAACTAATTGAGATTTATATATATTATATATATATATATATATATATATATATATATATATATATATATATATATGTATAATACAAAGTGAATTGATGCAAATGCATTACTTTAGGCAGGTGCATTACTGCCCTACCACGGAGAAAAGAAGTAACTCAAAAACTGTGGATAATGGTATCATTTGATTCCTTGTGAAATTTTCAATTTGATTCTCCATAGAAAAGCACTAAAAAGATGATGAAAATAAGAAATGTGTAAACCAAAAAAACTTTATCTTTTTCAGTTTTTTTTTATTTTTTATAGTACCTATATCTCCTACCTAGAAAGGTTAATTAGATAAACACTTTATATAATTTAATAATTAATGATGCCTCCAGTTTTTACAGTAATCAAAAATACATGTTGATTAAACAAGTTATGATCCCACGAATGTTTTAGTGCATTTTTATTGCCAACAAAAAATGCTGAACGCCAATTATTATTATACACCTAATATAACTTTTTTTTCACTCTAAATACTCAGTCTTTATTTAGTGCTCTTATGAATGGTAAAAGCTTCTATTTCTTTTTATTCAAACGTTTTAAAAACATTTCAATAAAAAAAACAACTTTTAGTTGAAAAATCACAAATATGCTGTAATGTGAACATAATTTTTTTTAATTCTTGAAATCTCCATTTCCGTGGTAATGGGTAATTTTCACCAGGGAGAGTCTGATACTTTTTTTGGCCACAAACTTTGCAACAACAGAAGTGCCCATATTTAGTGGTTTGATTATTTTGCCATTAATCTCAGGGCCATGTTGACTTTCATAACTGTCACAAGTTCCTCTTCTGCTGACACAATAACTGCCTATCTTTAGAAATAAAAACTGCTTCGTTTTCCTGTTCAAGCTCTTCAGTTGGTTAAGTCTTTTTCAGCCTCAACAAAAGTAAAAAACATTCAATTTGAATAGTATCCAGCACCAACTAAGAAACGGAAAATTAAAGGTTCGCAAAGTTGCCCTGTTTGTACCAGCTTTCCTGGTGTAACTTTTCCAACTTAGTATATTAATCCAAAATATTAAACTAACTTTACATTTAAAAGCCAAAGAGAATATTTACTTTTTAAGAAAACAAAAGTTAGGTTTTATTGATGTTGAAGGCTGGGGGCACAGCAATTTTGTTGACAAAGAAACATGTTGGTCATGTCGGAAATAGAAACACTAATACACTCCTGTTCAAAATTAACGCACCACCATAGAATTTAACTATAAATCCCACTTTACATAAATAAACTATAACTCTTGATGTTTATTTATTTGTTTAGGACCTAAGGATTGTTTAAAAACAGTGATTGATGCTTTTAATCCAATTTGAAATGGAATTAATAAAATCCACAATTTTACTCTATTGTTTGATTCCTAAGTTTAGTCAGTTTTACTGCAGTTGCTTCCAAGTGAACGCTTGCTTTTACACATGTTTTGAAGTGAATTTGTCCAAATTTCGATTCAAGTCCCCTACTATACATTTATCCGAGTATGAAGCTGTCAAGGTCTTAACTCTTCTTTCTGGAGGATACAGCCAGCTTAAAGTTGCCAGGAGACTTGGGTTTCACCATACAACTATTGGAAGAGCCCTCCAGAGATTTCAAGAGACCGGCACTCATGCAAGAAGGCATGAACAAGGGCGTCCAACAGCCACAACCGAGAGAGATGATAGATTTTTATGCCTACAGGCTCTCAGAAGAAGGCAAATTACAAGTTCTCAACTCGGCAATCTTATTCAAAGTGTTAGAGGAGTAATCATTTTGGCCCCCACTGTCAGGAGAAGGTTGAGAGAGTCTGATTTGAGCAGTAGAAGGTTTGCCTCAGGAGGAGGTCTTCTAACCAGGGAGCACCAAGTAGCAAGACTACGATTCGCCAGAGAACTCCATAATTGGAATTTCGACGATTGTAGGAGGATTTTGTTTTCTGACGAAGTCATAATCGCTCTAACATCTTCTGATGGGCGTGTGCAAACATGGAAACGGCGTGGAAAAAGGTTCGCCCAATGTAACATTATCCCTCGTCTGTCTTTTGGCGGGCACTCAATAATTTTCTGTGGAGGTATCACGATGGAGGCTCGCACAGAGTTAGAGGTTGGTCGAGAACAATCCTTGAATACAGCAAGGTATGCGGAAGATATTCTACAAAGACATGTTGTGCCTTTTGGTAGAAATTTTAGAGAAGGATTTTTATTTATGCAGGATAATGCAAGACCACACCGGGCAATAGCAGTAGAACAATTCTTAAATGAAGAGGGCATTAAAAGGATTGATTGGACAGCTCGAAGCCCTGACCTCAACCCCATTGAGCATGTCTAGGACCAACTCAAAAGAAACATTAGAAGTCGTGTAGCAGTTCATACCACCCTGTTACTGTTGGAACAAGCTGCACTGGAAGAGTGGGGAAATATGCCTCAAGACAGAATTTCTAATCTCATCAAAAGCATGAGGAGGCGTCTGGAAGCATTAATCAAGGCCAGAGGAGGCAACACAAAGTACTGATAAAACTTTCATTTTAAGAAACAGATTTTTAACTTTTAGTGCACTTTTTCTAAATCAGTGTTTTTTAGTTCAGTTATAAGAAATAACTTTTTCAATAAAGAAAAATGTTTGTTTTATGTTTGATTATTTATTCTTGTTCTTTCTAAAAAGAAAGAAATGCTCAGTATTAATAATGAATTCAAAAAATAGAATTATCGGTATAAATATTGAAGTGGTGCGTTAATTTTGATCAGGAGTTTATTTTAAAGAAAACTGATTTTTAAAGTAAAAAACAAGGTGGAAGATTGATTATGCCAGTATTTTCTATGTGATAATATTGGCTATTGAATTAGGTACCTTCTAAGGAGCCCAAAATAATATTTTGCTCTCTCAAAGTTGTCCCAGGTTGCAAAGAGTCTGCAGTTTATGGTACATATATATTTCCAAAGATGTTAAACCTATTCATTCAGCTTAGTTGCGCATTATATTGGAATATATTCCAACATTTCAATGTCATTTTTAAAAAAAGTTTTATTTTTTTTCCAAAGCCTGACATATTCTATTACAAAGATGAAAGAAGCTGAACCGTGTTATGTAGGTGCTTCGAAATCTACCAGTAAAGTTTTTTTTACACTTTTACACTAAATTTGGACTATCTACCAAGAGTGTCCTCAGGATTTCGTCTAGGGGGGCAGGCTGGTAAAATTCTTATGACTGGGGGAGAGGTTCAAGGTATTCTGACTATATAAGGCTCAATTAATTTTTCAAATGAAATTAATTGACATTTAAAACTTAAAATATTTGTTGATATAATATGTAATAAATATAGTAAATGAATATGAATTGATTTTATTTGTAGTTTTTGTTTCTCAAAATTACTAAGGGGAGGGGCAGCTGCTGGCCCTTGTGGACACCCACGGTACGTACCCATTTGATATAATTTAGTAGGAGTCATGACTTACGACATTTTTGGAAAAAAAAAAAGTGGAGGGTGGACAATGGAATTTGTAACAACAAAATAATAATTCAAGGTAATTTTATTTGAAAAAATATACATATATTATACAAAACTAGGAAACAAGGTTTCCTTGGTTAGACTGCATAGCCTAAACAATCACTCGATATAAAATAATTGTATTTAGATATAATTTTTACATTACGTTAGCCATAGCCTACACAATTTGCAAGGATTTAAAAATTAATATTTTCTCCATTGTTTAAATTACGCAGTTTCACAGATTATTTCATTTTCACTCCGCTGATCTAGCTGGAGCTAATATATTCCATTAGCTTACAAAATAGATTTTTGGTATTATATAAAATCTATTAAAACATTTGGTGAAATCATATATTCCTTCAATCATGGAGGTTTTATTATTTTATTGAATTATTGATCTAAACTTTTGCCTAGTTTTTGTGGTCCTAAATGCTATGGAAAAAAAATTTATTTAACCTGGCTGGGTTCATTTTCAGTAATTTAAAGATAGATTTGATGATCTCTGAGCATTTATTGATGATTTAAGCATTTATTGTTTGCTTAAGCATTTATTGATGACGTAAGCATATATTGATGATTTAATGCATAAATCAACACTGATTGTGAATTGATCCTTGGCTGCTAAAGCATACCTGATATACTTTTATGCCATAAATTTTCCATGAATATATTACCTGTGATATCATATATCTTTGTCTAAATTTTGTTTAAATTCACTTTTTCATTTATATCACTCAATTCCTCAAGCAGTTTCTGATTAGCAAGTTTTAATGCTTCCTTCTCCTCCTGTAATGATTTTTAAATAATAAAAAAATAATTAATTTAAGTATCACAATGCTTTACCATCGCAAAATATTTTAAATAAATAATGGTGAAATATAGAATTTGTGAACATTTACAGGGAATTGTATAATTATTTTAAATTATACTTTTATTTATTGTTCAATGGTTAGAAAAACAGAAATAAAAAAAGGTCAAAAAATAAATAAAGGTTTACGTATTTTAAACTTATTATATAAAATGATAGTTGGTATTTATGTTATTATTAAAATAATATTTTATAAATGATTATGATCAACATTATTTGGATAAATTTACATGATATTATTATAAAATTCCTTATATCTAAATTGTGCGAAACAAACTTTAGAACAAAAAAAAAAAGTTTTGACAAAAAAAGAAGGTGTCTTTCAACATTTCATTAACCCATTGGCCAGTAATCACCCAGTTGCAGCGCCCAAGCAATTACTTATCCATTTATATAAATTCACTTTATATTAGCTTAACATGATTCATTTTATCATTTTAAATTGGATTTTTTTCAAACTATTTAATTTTTTTGTCAATGTAGATTCAAGCATTTACAGTTATTATTATAAGATATTATACGAGTGACTTTAACGTTAAAATAAAACAAAGTTTCATTTATTCTGTTGGTCCTGTTTAACTTTCAAGTTAACAGTTATTCAAATACCTTTTATAGATTGAAGTGAGATTTTTCTATTCAAACTGATGGTAATTAATGACAAGAAAATTTTAATTAAGACAAATTAGGGTATCATAGACTTCCATCAGAACATTATGGAAGAAATTTATTTATGCATGACAAACTATGGCTTCAAAAAAAAATATCTGGAGTGATGCGCACAACACACAACTTTCAAATAATCAATGATCAAATACCCAGTTTTATCAAAATCATTAAAGCTATTTTTAAGAAAATCGAAAAAAAACATTAAAATGGGAAAAATAGTTATGAAATAAAGTGCCCCCTCTGTTTGATCAATTTTGATGAAATCTTAACTGGCATATACATAGATCAAATACCCAGTTTTATCAAAATAATTACAGTTATTTTTGAGAAAATTGAAAAAAACGTAAAAACTTATAAAATAAAGTACCTCTTCCGTTTGACCAATTTTGATGAAATTTTTGCTGCCACATCGGGGGCATATACACATACCAAATACCCAATTATAGATTCGTACGGTTTATAGTTTTTGAGCTAGTCCGTTCACGCACACAAACACACACACACACACCGTTGAAAACCGGGAGTCAAAATTTTTCACGATCGCTATACTTTCCCTTACCATATATTTCATATATAGATAAATGAAAGTAAAAAAAAAAACAGATACAGATTTATATTTTGGAGGGTTAATCGTCCCACATTGTTATTATTTTTCTATTCTGCCCTTTCTGTAACTTTTATTTTAATTTTAATAATTACCTGAATTTCCCTAATCTCTTCTACCAATATTTTGTTTTTTTGCCTTAATGCAGTTAATTCAACTACCAAAGTTTGTGATGAGGAATATTTTTCTTTCTCCACACTTATTTGTCTTGAAAGTTCCTCTGAAACAGAAATTTCAGTCCAATTCAAATGGTTCCTAGGACAAATGAGCCAGAAAATTTACTTTTAATTATTTATTATAATAAAATTAATGAAGATTGCAATTTCGATTGACTTTTACTTTTTATTTTAAAACTACATTTGAAACATAAAGCTATTACATAAGTTTGGTCTTTCCAAGTAATCATTTATTCTTTTACATAAATCATGGATTGACCTTGGGATCGGCAGATTCTCTTGGTGCTCATCCAGATTTAATTAAGTGGCTACCCTTAAGTAAAATTTAACTAAGGAGGTAATCTGATGTTTGAGCGCATTCTCAGCCAAACCATCTTCTCGGACCACCATTGGCAAACACCTTTCTGGGATTGTAGTAGAAATTAAATGATCCAACAAGGTCATTCCAGTCGTGGTCAGATAAAGGTAGAAATAATAAATAAAGTTAGTTTTTAAAGTTATTTATACATATTGTATTATTTATTTATTTTTGTATTATCATTATTTATTAAATTTATGTATTAAATAAAGTTATTAATTAATTTAGATATGTAAATAATTTATTTAATCTAACTTTATCTAAATGCCACTCAGACTCTCCTTTGCTGGAATATTCATACAGTCAACTATAAACACATTCAAAATTAAATAATTTATGACATTTATTTATGCAAAAATAATGATTTCTAAATTAAAAAAATAATGATAACATTAAATTAGCTATTATGTAGTTTTATGACATTAAATTTCATAATATAATGGCAGAATCACATCTTAATATTGATATTATTGTACTGAGAATGTGTAAGAAGTAATGAGGTGAAGATATACGGTTGGGCGGTGATAATTAATTTGGTAGCACAAGTATGTTTGAAGCTTTAATTTAATAAATAGTTTATCAAATATAAGAAAATAGAGAGTAGTATTAGTCAAAAAGAGAATCGTCAAGGGCGTGTGCAAGGGGTGCAGCTACCCACCCCCAAGAAAATATGAGGAACAAAAACTAAAAACTAAATATATTTGTTTTGGATAAATGATGGTTGACCGGATTTTTTATATTGACGAGAATAGTCCGGGGTGGCGGTCAATAAACTACAAAATAGTATAAAACTATTTTATTGTAGCCAACGCTTGGACCCAACAGGGCTAAATGAACAATCACAGACAAAAAAATTATGAATACATGGGACAAAGCATGTGAACTAATTAGATAAAATATAAAGGTCTGTAAACATATAATGTATATACACAAGATGTAGTATGGCTATTGACACTGATACTATTGGTAGTGTGATGAGACGGTAAGACATATAAATTAAGGGGATATGGTATCAGAATGGTGTTTTATTAGTAGATATGGAGGCAGAAATGGACCAGAATGGGGATTGATATGTGATGGAGTATAGATATAGAAAGTATATGTAGAAGCTTATCTTGTGACAGGGTAGCTGTCAGAGCCAGAATGGGGCTCCCTGGACGGTGCAGGTAAAAGGAGAGGAAGCATGGTTTCTATGCTTTCCCCAACTTCGGCGATGTATAAGGCGTACTTGGCGTATTCCCCATCTGAATTAAGGCATGTTGATTATGGTTTATTATTTGTTGGAGTCATCGCGATGCGAGTACGAGAGGGTTGTCTTATTCGCGCATTAGACGGTTCCATGCCAACTGTTAATAACTGGCATCAAATGGAGGCTCGAAATGAGCGAAAGGGGTCCGCCCACAAGCTCATTCTTCAGGTGATGCATTTTGCTAACTGGCGATATATCAGTGTTATGCACCAAAGAGATGAATGTGTCCCGAAAATGGGTCCAGGCGGACAGATCTCCGTTAAATGTCGGAATCGCAATATTCGGGAGCTGATAATGGAAAGAATGGTCAGCCGATGTAGATTGGGCCCCATGAGCGGCTAAATCGCAGAGCGACTTTCAGCCGCTTTCTTTGACTTTTACCCATCTCTTTTTCTATTTTCACTATTCCATTCGCTTACTTGTTACATCTATTCCGTATCCCTCAACCATTTAATATTGTTATTCTTTAGTATATTATATGCATAGTTTTTGATTTATATAACTTTCCTAATTATAGCATCCTCATGATCTCATTGTCACTTTTGTATCTCTTTCTTTTACTGTAACATGTTCTTGTCATCCATATCTTTATTCGAAAAAATAAAATAAAAAAATATTATCTAAATCTTAAGTTTTATTCATATTCTTTTGTTTAATATCTAATTCCAAAATATTTGTATTCATATTATTTTATTCTGTAATTATTAACTCATTTTCATGTGTGTGTATATATATATATATATATATATATATATATATATATGTGTGTGTTATTCATTTAATTATTTTTTTCTTTTCTCCATATATTTTATTAGTTGCTATCTTGTTTCATATTTAGCCCTGATGATGACCTAAATACTAAATATCGGGTCGAAACGGCACAATATATATGTTATTGCACATATAGTGTTATATTTGACCGCACCCCCAACCCTTTCCATCACATATACTTCTATGGTCAACTAATTACCTTCATTATAAATAATATAAAAATTAAACCCGGTGGACGCTATGTTTTACAAAAATTTACTGAACAAAAAATATAAATTTAAGACCCCTTCAACAAAATTCCTCACCTGAAGGCACCACATGTTCTATACTGGGGGGGCCTGGTACATGCCTTATGACCAGGAGCTCTTTTCTCGCTATTATAAGTTCTGTAAATTTTGGTTGAGGATTTTCTAGGAGCGAATAAGCAAGCTTATGGTTAATTAACTCCCTTTACAGATTAATATCCCTGAAAGGGCATGAATTAATAATAATGATATTTACACATCTCGGGTGTCCTTGCTCTTCTTATTCACCCCACTCAGGCTCTCCTCATGATGGGGCTGGGCCAAATGGCGTGTGCCGTTATCACTGGCGGTAAGCCGTGATGTGAGCCTGGATGGAGGTCCTCTTAAGCAAATTCCAGAAGGCAGTGTTCACTGGCTGTCTATCACCCTTGCTGGCAGCAGTCAGAGTCCCATCTCCTCATCATGGGGACCATGCTGGGTTGCCACGCATGGGCCTGCTTGGGCGACCCTTTGGGGGTATATGTAGTAAATGAAGCCCCTTTGATAATTGCAATTTCTATACATCATAATAAAAATTGGATTTAATTTGTGTAAATCCAACACACGGGAAGCCCAAAAAACGGGAGGAAAGAGTTGGAATTAGTACATAACATTGGTTTCAAAAATAACTAATAACATTTAAAACAGTATAACAAGAATGAGAAAATTGATAACTACCTAACTATATGTGTATATTAATTTAATCATTATCATGGGTAACCACCTTAGTTTTAATTTTATATTATTTTTAAATATTTTAATTTTGAATTATCTTATTTTATTTTAAATATTATCTTTTCTCTTCAAAAATAAAATATTTAAATATATATATATATATATATATATATATATATATATATATATATATATCACGGATATAATTAAAAATTTGAATTTAAAAAAAAATCCACAGGTATTGAAAAAGTTAGTCCTAAAATAGTTTCAAAAATTTATGAAATTTTTCCTTAAGTATTAATTGAAATTTATAAACTCTTTTTCAATATAAAACAGTTTCCAGCAAACTGGAAGGAAGGTAGGCTAACGTTAATACCTAAAAGTGACGGTATATCCCTAAGACCAATTAGCATCCTTCCAGTTCTAGGCAAAATATTCGAAAAAGCTATTAAAAATAGACTCATATATTTTCTATTGACCAATAACATCCTTAACAAACAACAGTTCGCTTTTCTTCCTCAAACTGGTTCTGACGATGCTTTACACGAACTGACCAAACACATTACAACAACTATGGATAGAAAAAGCAATTTACTGGTTGTTAGCCTTGACATCAAAGGTGCTTTTGACAGCGCATGGTGGCCGGCTATACTGACTAACTTGAAGATGTATAACTGTCCATAAAATTTATACTTACTGATTAAAAATTATTTAGACAACAGATCCTTGACAATACAGACAAACTCTTACTCTATCAACAAAAAACTAACTATAGGTACTCCACAAGGATCATGCCTATCACCACTTTTATGGAATGTATTAGTGAACACAATATTCGAAACTGCCTTAACTCACGACACGAAAATATTAGCATACGCTGACGATATTTTAGTCTTGGTCAAACGAAAAAACTTCAGTGAACTAGAAGCCGTTACGAATACAATACTAATTAGACTAGTACGATGGGCTAAGACTGACAAACTTCAATTTAATGCTAACAAGACGAAATACATATTTTTTTCTCGGAAAAGGACAATACCTGTACTTGACATTAAATTAAATTCTGTTGGACTAGTAAAAACTGACGTGATTCGATATCTCGGCATACTATTCGACTGAAAACTGAACTGGAACAGACATACTGACAACGTCTACAATCAGGGGTTACAGACAATCAACAGACTCGCAATTGCAGCAAGAGCAAGGTGGGGCCTCAGATCTGAGATGCTGAAAGTCATTTATGAAGCCGCTCTATTACCAAAAATACATGACTATGGTAGTCATGTTTGGCAATCTGCAGAAAGTCGGAAGAGAAACTTAGATAAGTTGAAAAGATTACAGCGACTTATTGCAATAAAAATATGCAAAGGCTTCAGTACTCTCTCTTATGAGGCCTCTATTCTTCTTGCTGGGTTGCTACCAATAAATTTAATTATAGACAAGAAGACAGAATCAATAAATTACATTCGAACTACAAATATATATTACACGACGACATAGAACTACCGCTTTCAACGAACAACTGGATACACCCTACATCATACGCACAGGTACAATCACAAGTGAACTATGACTTTTCATCACAAGACACTGATAGAACAGACATATACACAGACGGTAGCAAGGATGATGAAAAGTTTGGTTGCTCTTGGGTAGGAAAGGACAGACTCAGAAATGTATTGGAGTACCAATACAAACTTCCGCCCTGGTGCTCTAACAACCAAGGAGAAAAATTGGCTGTTTTGAAGGCCCTAGAACACATCCTTGCGAACCCATCATGACTTCAACAAATAATCGTGCATACTGACAACATGAACGTCCTATACTCACTTACTAACACAAACATTCACGATCCACTGACAGAAACTATCAGACATCACATAATTCAGCTACTGACGTACCAAAAATCAGCCACAGTAAAATGGGTAAAGGGGAATTCAGGTATAGAAGGCAACAAAAGAGCTGACCACTTAGCGAAAGAGGCGGCTAACAGCGATGAGTTGTTGCCCTCTTATACCAAAGCACCCATATCGCACATAAAAAAACTGATAATTAGGGAATCGGTCATTAAGTGGAACGATATGTGGAGAACAAATCCCAAATCACCCAGTTTACATAAATACATCCCACAAATTACACTTACTAACTTTAAACAACTACACAGTACTGAATACACATTGACACAATTTCTCACAGAACACGGAAACACAAACCACTATCTAAAGCGTTTTAATATCATAGATACAGACACTTGTGACGAAGACGGACAAGTTCACAACTTCAGACACATACTTTACGATTGCAAACTATATGACAGACAAAGATTTGAGCTGTTACGAAACATAATACTGAAACGCGGTAAATGGCCAGAAATTGAACACGTACTATTTACTAAATTTAAGACAGACTTAATGAAATATATAAAACAAATTGACTTTGAACGACTTACAGACAATAGAAGGGCAACCTGATATGCAAAGGGCAATATATAGGGCAATCTTGTTGTGCTTGTAGGAGATTTTTAGTTTTTGTTTTATTTTTATTTAGTATATAATTTTTTTTTTTTTTTTTTTTTTTTTTTTTTTTAATTTTGTGTTTTATAATTTTGTTTTTTGTGTTTGAATTCATAATTTCTTAAAGTTTTATATTTAATTGATAGTAAAAACCAAGACACTTTGTAATATATGTAGTATGCCTCTAAAGGCATGGGACATCTATATAACAATAAATGGTCTCTTTATGGGGTTACCATAAAGGGAAAACAATAAAAAAAAAAAAATAAAAAAAAAAAAATATATATATATATATATATATATATATATATTCATACGAGAAACATTAAATAAGTTACATTATAGTTAATATAAACTGGCTAATTCTATTTTTGTCTGAAACCTTTTAATTATTATTATCTATGTAGTGTTAGATGGTTGAAATTGTACAATGGTTGAAAATAACTTAACATAAAATATTTTATTATAATATATTATAGTGGTGCAAATAATCTAGTAACAGTGTGTATAATAAAAATGTATAATAATATGATATATGATGAACTAATAATATGAAAGTATTAATGTAATAATATGATGTATGGTGAAGTATAGCTAATATTGGTGGGTATATTGTGGGTGTATATTCTATTACACAAATAGTAGTAAATCTGTTGTATTACATAAATTGTTCTAGTTCTATTATATAAATATTAGATACAATAAATATGATTTAGCGAATATATTATATAAAGAACAAGAAGGGGAGGTTATACAACATGTAATGAAAAGAATTTTTGTGTGTATGTAATCTATATGTGTTTGTATCGAGAAGTGATGGCAGAGATGGAAAATTTTATGTGGATCTCTGAACAGTGGGTACTTGGAGGGCAGTAGCGTCGAGGTAGTAACCGAGGGATGTTACAGATTATTGTTGTTTAATTAGGTTCAAAATGTGTCTGTATGTAAGAGAGATACAATCCTTGTCCATATTGTGATTGACAGGGTTCGGCTTTAGATGAATGTAGATGGGTTCTGATATGTCTTTTTTCACGGTGAGGAACTGTGGCGAGGATAGAGGTTTTATGGAAATAAAAGGAATGGTTTAGGCTTAAGGCGTGTTCTAAGAGTTTAGACACGGAATGGTTGCGGGAAGTTAAGGAATATTTGTGTTGGGAAATGCGGGTTTTAAGATGGTTTTTGGTTTCCCCGATATAGGCTGAATTGTAATTATTAGTTATATTAGGGGTTGAACACGGGACCCAGTAAACAATATTGGATTTGTATTCTTCAGGAATGGGATCTTTAAGGTTGGAAAAAAGATGGGACAGATTATTGAGGGGTCTAAGGCTGCGATGTAGGGCAGGGATTGTGGTTTTTAAAGATTTTTGTATTTTATCCGAAAGCATAGGAATATAAGGGAGAGATCTATCTATCTATCTATCTAGACCCACAATACCATCCAACCAATATACAAGGGATTACCGATATACTGATCACTAACAACTATCCATCCAAACTTATACAAACATATATATATACATATATATATACATACATAGTTAGGTAGTTATCAATTTTCTCATTCTTGTTATACTGTTTTAAATGCTATTAGTTATTCTTGAAACCAATGTTATGTACTAATTCCAACTCTTTCCTCCCGTTTTTTGGGCTTCCCATGATTCTTCTCCTTTTACCTGCACTGCCCAAGGAGCCCCATTCTGGCTCTGACAGCTACTCTGTCACAAGGTAAGAATCTACATATATTTTCTATATCTATTCTCCATCACATATCAATCCCCATTCTGGTCCATTTCTGCCTCCATATGTACTCATAAAACACCATTCTGATACCATATCCCCTTAATTTATGTATCTTACCGTCTCATCACACTACCAATACTATCAGTGTCAATAGCCATACTAAATCTTGTGTATATACATTATATGTTTTATTACAGACCTTTATATTTTATCTAATTAGTTCACATGCTTTGTCCCATGTATTCATAATTTTTTTGTCTGTGATTGGTCATTTAGCCCTGACGAAGGCCTGCATTATTGGGTCGAAGCGTTGGCTACAATAAAATAGTTTTATACTATTTTGTAGTTTATTGACTGCCGCCCCAGTTTATTCTCATCAATAAATACATTTGTATTAATTTACTACATTTACTAATTATTATATAAATAAAATTTTCCTTTTTCAAATATCAATAGGTTTTATTTGAATAATTAATTGAGCCTTAAATAGACAGAATAATTTACTAATAACTCCACAGTCCTAAGAATTTTAACAGCCTTCCCCCTAGACAAAAAATTTACCAGCCTGCCCCCCAAGACGAAATCCTGCAGACATCCTTGAGAATAGTAGTAGTGAAATATAGAATTTCATATTGATACTCATGAAAATACTGATATGTTTATGTATTTATATAATATTCAATGCACAGATCTGCATTTCCCAACTAATAATATTTATATTTTCATACCAAACTCAGTTTGTAATTCATCTAATTCCTTCCGTAATGTTGCTATCTCCCTATCAGCTGAATCAACATGAAGCGAAAGAGCTGTATTTTGTAGAGTAAGACGTTTTATTAATATCTTGAGCCGAATAATATCTATATTATCTGCAACTTTATCTACTTCACTATTTGTATAACTTTTTACTTCATCTTCCCTGAACATTCCAAAACCATCCTAAAAAAAAAAAAAAAAAAAAAAATAATTTTGAAAACATTATGCCAAAAATTTTTACTTTTGAAAAACATTACAATGAACGCAAATCCTCCCTCCAAAAAAAAGGTTATGAGCAGAAATTTTTCAAGAAACATTTGGAAATAACTTATATAACAAGATGTATCTAGCTGCTTAGTATACAATTCTGAAATATAGAAGTGAGGAATTTTTAATTTATTTAAATTAAATTATTTTAACTATGAAAAGAAATTGTAACTGATTTTAATTTAAAAAATGTTACCTCTTCTTCAATTGCTGTTTTCTCATCTTTATATACATCTTCAATTCTAGGATTCTCAAGATCATTTATATGTTTGTTTATTGAATTTTTCCTGTGGATATATTTATATATATTTTATAATGCTTGCAATAAAAATAACAATTGCATTGTTATGAATAATAAATTTATAAATCAAACAGTAAAAAAAAAAAAGTAAATTTTTTCTCACTACGTGTCAGAATTTTTAAAAATTGAACCTGAATAAATATAATTTAATTAAATGTTAATGGTGTTAATCATAGTTTCAATAATAATATAATATATTAATTTGTTTGATTAATGCACTCATTGTTTTATTAATTAAATCAGAACCTTGAAAACAGACTAATATTAAATATTCAGATATAATTTGAAAATTCCCAAAATTAAGAGTCTTAAGTTTCTAAATCAGCTGATATCTTGAGAAAGAATCAACTTGAACCACAAATGCACAAAACAAATGAAGAATATCTCTCAAGTAAAAAAATGTGGGTACCAGAAAACAGAAAATCACTCTATAACATACTATATAATTCTTAATTATATCCAATATATAATTGGTTTCTTAATCTCCTAGGATATTTATATTATGGGTATAGTTGCTGTTAACAGTATTGGAGCAATCACCAGGAAATCTCAATCTCACATATAACATTTATTGCTTCATCTACAACGTTTCGGCTATGTCGCCATTTTCAAGTCTCAATCTGAATAAAGATGTAATTAATCCAGCTTTTTTAAACAATGCCTTCATTAACCCAAAATAAAACTTCTTTTTTTTAATAAATTAAATATATTTAAACCATTAACTGGTGTCGTCATATAAAAAGTTGAAAGACTTAAATTAAACTTAAATTTAGTTTAAAATGGCAACATAGCCGAAATGTTGTAGATGAAGCAATAAATATTATATGTGAGATTGTCCTGGTGATTGTTCCAATACTGTTAACAGCAACTATACCCATAATACTATATAATGTTGTTTTTTTGTTGCTAGTAAACCACTACTGTATTCACAGACTCCTTTATTACAAATGAGTTCAATTCATTCCATAATGACATATAAATATCACAAATAAAACATAGTAGAGTTATTATATTACACACATACACACACACAAATATACTAAATGTTTAACTGATCTTCAAATGGACTGCAACTGTTTGAAATTAAGTTTTAAACATTTGAATTTAAGTAACAGTGGTTACCTTTGATGTGCAGACAAAACATGATCCATGATATTACAAAGTTATCCTGTTATTTATTGTTTATAATAGTATCAACAAAATTATTATTTATTTTATGGTATAAACTTACAAATCTTGGCCGGCAATGTAAGGATGAGCGTTCTGTGTTGTGCTTTTAAAACATTTATGGACCTCAGTGTGAAATCGACTGTGATTAAGAAGTTGATGGGTCAGCACTGATACCTATTACATAAGTGAAATAAATTAAAAATATATATAATTTTGTAGAATAGAAATCTAGATTTGAATAGAATTTAATTTAAAATAAAAGTTAATATTTCTAGCATTGAAATAACACTATTGACTTACTTTAACAATATTTAGAATAAATCATAAGATGGAGACATAACCAAAACAGGCTTAGGAAGATTTGAAGTTGACATCCGATTAAAAAAAATGTTTTATGATAACTTTATAACTGGTTCATCTCTCCAGTTGCTAGTGAATTACCTGAGCTCCATTTGGTTTCTTCAAATTTCATATGGTCTCTCAAAAATCATATTACTATATACCTGCCTTCAATTCCTATAAATTTAAACACATAAATATGTATATAATTTTTACCTTTTCATTCAACAATTGGACGTATAATTGAAGATTATTTTCTTTTGCATTGTTCAGAACAGTAGGTCTTAACAGCTTTTTACAATTTAATGCACTTAATACTTCAAAAAGCTGACAACGTAAACTGAAAATAAAAGAAGCAATATATTTAACTCATTTAAAAAAAAAAAAAAAAAAAAAAAGACAATCAATTTAAATGAACGGTAATTTTAGTACTTGTAAAATTTTTGTAAAATATGTTTTAAAAGAAATCTACCCTGCATTGATAGAGCTATTAAGAAAGTAAAAGGGCGTAATAATCTTGAAATTTATCGCCATAAAACACCTACTACTACTACTAATAAAAGTAATATAATGGAAAATAAATAAATTAATATTACCCGTTTGTTTCAGTTAACTGTTTTTCAATAGTTTTTTTTAATTGTAAATTTTCTCTATGTAAACTTAGATAACTATTTTCCAATTCACTCCTTTTCAGATTTGATAGGATATGAACTTTGATAGCTGTAAAATTAAGAGAAAATTTTAAAATTAAAGTAAGAAACGGATTTCAAAAGTAATGTGTTCATCGTCCACAACATAGTTAAGTAATAATCATTACTTTACAGAAAATAATATGAAATTAGCTAAAGTGAATGAAAATAACAAAAAATTGTTGATGCTCTGAAACAGCCTAATTGATTAAAATAAATTAATCATATTCAAGGAATCATATAATATTAATGATAACTCAGTGTAATGTTTTCAAGCTAAAACATATAATAAAATAAAATAATAAAAATTATTTCCACAAAAATTAAAATAAATTAATATATATGTATTTAATAAAATTTTATAATTGTGTGCAGTTTTGATGGACATAAAAAAGTAGAGTTAAATAATTTATTGTGTGGTATAATATGTTAATATGTAACTACTACCTTTGTTATCAGTCATTAGTTTAGGAGGTTAAAATATAAACTATAAAGGGGAGGTAGTTTTTTTTTACCCAGTTATGTTTATTTTGGATATTGTACCCATGGCAACAATGTTGGTAACAGAAATAGGAACTTTCATACAAAGAGGTATAAGATTTTTTACACATTTTGATAAAACATCTTGCTATATCAATTTTTATTTCTCTTTCGTTTTTTGTATTTTATACTAACAGTAGAAATTGAGTAGAAAGCCATTTAAAAAAAAAAAAAATATTTTTTTGTCATTCACAGGTATTGTTACCTGGCAGTTAGAATTTTTTCCTATTACATTATTTCATACATTGGCATTATTAATGATTGTTAAAGTGATTACAGCTTAATGTAGGTTACAGTTCTTTCTGTTGCACAAGAGAAAAAATTAAAGTAAACATGGCTAGTTAATGAAGGCTTGTTCATGAAAACAGGGAAACAAGAACACACTCTTCATTCTGTTTTCTCTTTTATTGGGCTAGTTTTCAAATTAAATGCGTTAATGAGCTGTAAACATACATACATATATGTATATATACTCATTTACTATATATATATATATATATATATATATATATATATATATATATATATACACAATATATTCAGTTGTATATTATATATTATTAGTAATAAGGGATAATTTAATTTGCTGTGTTATTATTATAAAGAATAACTAATATTTGTATAGGTTAGCATTATTACTTTTATTATTACTAAAGTTATGCTTTATTATTATGTTATATTATATTATATATTATATATATGAATGTATGACCACCAGTCATTGGGACTTTGCCTGTTGGTGGACGATGAAAATAAATACATTAAAAAAAAAAAAAATATATATATATATATATATATATATACACATAAACAGCAACATGAACAAAATATGAATAATAGTCTGCATTAAGTAGCTTACAAAAACGTGTATTTATCCTAATTAGTACCGTTCAATACTCACACATTAGTTACTTTAACGTTTGAAATTTCACACATGTTGTATAAAATCTATTATTCAAAGTTTAAATTTTACGGAAGACATTAGTTATAGGCCTAAGAATTTTTTTTTTCTCATGTTCTGCCGAATCTTATCTAGATTCACGGTCTTGTATGTATATTTTAATTCTAAACGAATTTAAAAAAAAAAAAACTTTCCAGCGTTTTGATTAACCATTTTCTTTGATTATCCACTTTTAACAAAATTTAGAGTTTAAGATTAGAATGTAATTTAGAATTTAAGATCGTAGCGAAAATTCGTAAATTGTTATCGACAGTCTCCCTAGTTATGGTTTTTTTTTCTTCTTGATTCTTTTGGAATAAGGTCTTTCACAAATCAGACTTCTGCGAAATTCCTATAGAATGGATAAGGATTTTCGAAGAAAGTTAAATATTATTCGGCGTGTCGATGAGATTACAGTATCACCCGTTATTCACAAAAATTCATCTTTTATCTTATAGATAAGCATTTGAATAAAACTATTTCAACGAAATTCATCGAATTTCTCAATATTTCTAAGTCCCTTTCCGTTGCGTCAACGAACTATTTGTTTTATATCATATTATGTGTTAAATTTAATTTCCCTTCTTGAGATTATAATAACAGAAAATAATAGCTATAAATATGTCAAGTATCAACGAGAAGAGTATGTTTTGTAGTGAAGATAATTTATTTATTTACTTTTTTAAATTAACACACAATATTAACACGCCGTATGTTAATAAATCCGTCTATTAAAGCGAACATATAAGGATGGACGAAGGAGCTAAGCGGCGCACAGTGAGGCGAGTGATAGGGTAGGCCGGACATTCATTAATAACTCCGGTTCTACTGGTCCTAAAGTAATACTTCTGGTGTCATTTTAAAGCAAATCGAATACTCTATTGAACTACATGATCGGCAATTTGTTAAGCAATTTCGCCAGTTGCGATATAAGGGGTAGGATGACTTTTAAATGTGTACATACATATTATGTATCTCTTGCTAAATAGAGAATTGTGATTTGTAAAAGGGTGATTCTAAAATTCTAGTGGTTTTTGTGTCACAGCGTAATAGATCCTCAACCGCCTGAAGGATTTTTAATTTTTTTTTTGCTATTTATTACCTTATTGGTAAAGAACATTGCTTCTAATTTTCAAACGCCTAAAGACAGGATAACATTCACTAAAATCAATAACAATGCTGTTTTTGTCACTTCCTAGCCTGTCACAAAGCAGAGCTCATGTACTTTGAAAAATAATTAAACTCTTTTCCGTCACAATAATTGTAAAAAATCAGGCACCAATCTGATCTATTTGCAGCATTCCATTTAAGTTGAAAATTATAGCACCATTTCCTCGATTTCTCCCGCAAACTGTTTTTAGCACTATTTGTAATCGCAAAACCAAGTAAGTCAGTCCATTTTTCCAAAGCCGTGTCAAAATCCTTAAAATTAATATTGTTGGATCTAAAAAATTGAAATAGATCGTCATTTGTTTTAATTTCCATTTTGTCGAAGCGTGAGACTTCAGACTGATTCCCAGTTTGCCTTTAAAGAGGATAATCAAATAATAAAAAGAAGCAACGACCAATGGGATTGATAAAATGTCAAAAAAGACGCGTAGGTATTAACACTAACAATAAAATATCTAATGAATAGGCAAGTTTAGGCAAGATCTGACTACGTTGTAAATAGGCCATTTCACTCCTAAACGCGTGCCAATGGTATTTTTTCCGGCAAATACCGGAGATTTGCAAATGCAATTAAATAAGAATTATTTTCCCTTGATGTAAAAAAAAAAAAAAAAAATTAAGTGAGTTTTTAAAAACCTTTTGTGCCAGTTTTCGATTAATTATAATACTCTTATTGTGTACTGGAAGCAACAATAATTTATAAAATGAAATAAGAGTTCATGACCAATTTAATAAGCCAAGGTTTTTTTTGACATACCAATTATAGCCAGGATTTATGTAAAAACCAAAGCATAAAATGGCTAAAAATCAACCTCGCTCAATTGAAAAGGGTTAATTTGGTACTCTCAATACAATTAAAATTTCAAATTAAAAGTTTTATTTTTTCCCAAATGTCCAACATTACTGTAGAATCGCCTCACTGTGCGGCGGTTGGTCTCCTGGTGGAGGGGGGAACAGCTGATTCCCTACCGGCCTAGGTCACCTCTATTTACTTCTAGATAGATAGATAGATAGATAAATACGTTTATTTACAAAAATATTTACAATCTACTTATCATTAAATGTCGTATGTAGACAATGAACTAGAGGAGTTCGTCTGTCGAGGTTATTTGTTATTCAATAATACAATCAATAACATACAACATTACTATACATAGATAAAGTTATACATAGTACACTTAATAATTAAATTCTTTAACTAATTCGTTTCTGTAATCAATAGCTTTTTTTAGATATAAGTATAATTTTCTATAATCAGGACCATTTAATCATTTCAGCGTTTCATCTAGATTTAGTGTCTTTTTTTTAAAGAAAATTAATCTAAATTTCGTCAGCACCGGGCAAATAGAAATAAAGTGCATCGTGTCCTCAGCAACATTTAAATTGCATAATGAACAATTATTTCTTTTATTAATCCACGGTTGGTAATTAAGATTAAGTAGGTCTCCCCTGGCTTTAAAAATAAGTCGGATATAATGTATATCCTCTGCCTCGAAATATGTTAATTCATAATTTAATTTTTTATAAAACGAATGGTGTTCGGCATTTCTGGCTCTTTCGGTAAACCTATCCCTCGCTAGTTGACTCAATTTAGATAATAGGCCAGTTTTATGCCTTTCCAGCTGATCTAGTAACCCTTCGGCTAAAAAATCTATGCCAACACTTCTGCCTAGTCGTTTTAAGGCACTCATCCAACTTACATTTTTTTCTATTATTTTGAGGGCAATTACTTTCGGTAAACGATTGGTTCCCATCCTTAATACCTTTATAATGTAGTTCAGGTGAACGGGTAATGTGTATATATGTAGCGATCTAGTTTGGTTTCCAAATATAGCATCTAGTTCGGCGTATTTATAGGTAGCCCAATAATTCTTTTTACAAAATACCTTTGAAGTTTTTCCACTAAGTCTGAGTCTTCATATCCCCAGATCTGCGCTCCATAGCCCAAAACCGTCCTTATCGTAGAATTAAACACATTAAATTTTTGTTTCAGTGGGACTTGTTTGTTTGACATCAATCCAGACCAAACCACATTCAAAATATTTTTGCAGGCTGTCAGTTTAAGATTGATGTGCGTTTTTAAGGATAAATTATGGGTTATATTGATACCTAAATATTTGTAAACGTTTACAGTTTCTATTGGTTTTTCTTTAAAGTACCACTTTTTCCTTGACTTTTTAAGTTTTTTACAACATACCATTATTTTAGACTTATCTAGATTTATTTCGAAATTCCACGTTCTACAATAATCTTCTAATTTAAAAATCATTTCTTGCAAAATTAGGACGTGGTCTGCAATTAATACAACGTCATCAGCATACATTCAGCCTTTTTCCAGCGATGAGTATTCCGCCCTCGACACATTCTCCAAATCGTTAATAAAAGCGAAAAAAGTAGAGGACTCAATAAACATCCCTGCCTTAAGCCGATATAAGAATCGAAGTTTTCAGACAACCCTTCTTTTGTCCACACTCCAAAGTTCGTCACGTCATATAGATTTTTGAGAATATTGAGAATTTTTGTTGATAAATTCATGGTGCTTAATTTGTAGAATAGTGCTCTCCTATCAACTCGGTCAAATGCGGATTTAAAATCGGATTGTAGTTAAGTTTTAGATTTATGAGACCATTCAGGGTGAATAAGTTATCATATGTGGAGTACCCGGGCCTGAATCCTGCTTGATTTTCATGTAATAAGCCTGTAGACCATTTTACGAGCCGTTCTAAGAGTACCCCTGTGAATATTTTTGATAGACTATTAAGAAGTGATATTCCTCTATAATTGCTGACATTGTTTAAATCTCCTTTTTTAAAATTCGGAAATATAATTGCTTCTTTAAAATTGTTCAGAAGTTTCTCCTTTTCCCAAATCTGATTGAAAAATGTTTGTAATTTATCATAAAAATTTGGAGGTGCTTTTTTATAAAATTCATATAATGCCCGATCTAACCCTGGTTGTTTGCCGTATTTACATTTGTCGAGAACTGTTTTTATTTCATTTATTGTTATCACTTTGTCCAATTCGCGGTCTTCTATATACGGTTCAGCGAAGAGGATCGGTCCACAGGTGGGGGATGGTATGATCAGTTGTTTAAAATAGTTAACTAAATCTTCTGATTTTATATTAGATCCGCATACAAATTTCCGTTTTTTGAGATAATTTATTGCTTTCCATAGTTCTTTCGTGTCACTAGCTTCATTTAATCTCTGTATTATATTCATAAAAAAATTCTTCTTTTTAATTCTACAGACACTTTTGTATTCAGAATTTGCCTGAAGATAAATAATTTTGGCAGCCTCGGATCTAGTTTTTCTGAATACATTTAAAAGGGCGACCTTTTTCTTGCTTCTATTTACTTCTATACTTTTGTGGGGATACTAAGTGTTCCGCTTTAATTAGCTGGATTTCTCTTCATTAGAATGGGATTCCATTAGTGCATTACATTTTAATTTATTTATTTTTAACCACCCAAAGAGTTAATTTGAATACTATTCCGATATGGTTCGATTGAAAGTATTGGAACAACTACAAACTTAGCACATTTCTTTCTTCATTTGCACTTCACCTCATCAGTCATCTTGACAAAAAATGTTTTATTTTATTTATTTATCTGGTTTATATAATAAAAAAAGAAGGTTTTTTTATTTTTTTCTGTCAATTAAATACTTGCAGTTACATAGGCTGGATTATACATTCAAAATAATATCCTAAACCCGCTGTAATTATATCATGTATGAGAATTGAACGATGTGGCAGAGGACTGGATGGGCCCGAGTCACTGGCGCCTTTTCGCCGCTAAGGTCCGTTTTCTATGAACCTAGTTGATATATTTTGAAATTTGGCCAGTGATTTTTAAAAAAGAATAATTGCTCCAGATGTTTTATTTCAGGGCGTTTTATGTTAATGATGGCTGTTGGATCTGTCATTTTGAAAAATGATTAAGTTTCGATCAATTTGGTAACTTTGAAAACGTGGACTGTATTAGGTTAAAAATAATAAAAAATGAATAGAATGTGAGAAAAATTGGTGTAAATGTATTTAATAAAGCACAAAAGGATAATGATATGATTAAAATATAAATAAATTTGGACCTGAATTTGGATTATAATAGATAAAGTAATCTTATGGGCAGCATGCTTCCTTTCTTTTCTTCGGCTTCCTGCGGTGTCCCCTCTTCTCTTCGCCTGCTCGCCTCTCCGCTCCACTTCTCAGCTCAGGGAGCTCTGAGTTCTACTCCATGATCTTCATTATACTCATTACAATAAAGAACGTCCGGCTAGAGCACAACAACGAATCAAAATTGAGCGATATCTTATGGAACGCGAACAATGGCCGTTAAATCACAAATTAACTTGGAACTTCAACTTTTACTCGAGTGAATTGAAAAAAATTGACTTTATGTAATACCGACTGTATTTTATGTTGCCTAGACTAATTATTTTAGAACGTTTGTTTATTTATTCTGAATCTAGAACTATCTAGCTTTAATAAAAGACCAGTTATGGGGAAATCAAGCATAATGGTGAATGTCAGTAATAAAGAAACTAACTAAAATCAAATACGTCATTCCGCCATGTTTGAACGCCATTTTGAGATAGTGCGGCCACTTTTTTTTCTGGGAACTTAATCTTTTATCACAAGGAACACAACGACATGCAATTTATAGGGATGTGGGGGGGGGGGCACGGTATGGGGGTCTGGCCCATGTACTAGGCCAATATAGCTATGCACAGATCAAGGGGATCCAGGATAAATAGTTTTCTTTATTTAGCTCAGTATAAGTGATAGGTATATTAATTTGCAATGAATATTTGCCATTCATTCCGACAATACTCCTTTTTCTTACCCTGATTTGTCAGCCCAGGCCAATTCCTTCTCTAAAGGCCAGCTTTAAATCTCTCCCAGCGCTCTGGGTCTTTTCCTTTCCTTCCTTTTCTTTGAGGTTTCATTATAGGGTAGCTCATTTCCTTTTCCGCTTCCTTATTGATAATTGTATCAAATGAAAACATTATGGCGAACCACCAACCAGCTTCAAAGCCATTTAGAATCATTTAAATTGAACTCGACCAGATCTCACAGATATTTTTATATTTGACACTTTATACAACAGGGATGTGAATCTTTCGTGGATTAATCATAAGGCACAAGATCTGGTCACCAAGATCTGTCTAAATGAATTAATTATCTCTTGTTTCTTTAGGTGCAAATGATAAAATCTCAGGGTATAAATTTGATATAAAGTATCAGTAAGTTAATAGTATGCCATTAAAGATGGTGTGGAGGAATCATACTTCCATTTTGGTATATCTGCCATTCTTTAAGTATTGGTGATACACCAGCACTATTAAAACATTATAATAACTTAGTTATTAAACAATTATATTATCCTTATTGAAATGTTTATTTTAATTCTAATTTATTTTATAATGAATTCTGTAGAAATGGTCATTCATGTCATGGTTAGATGCATTACAAGTAACATTTATCTAAACTTGTGTTATGGTAGATTAAAATCAAGGTCAGAGTAATAAATTTCAGCCGATGTTAATACTTTTCCTATGAATGCTATGTTTTATGATCCCTATGTTTGTATTAAAAGTTTAAATTTGCTGATGGAATCACTTAAATGTACATTTTTTTTATTATAGATGAGTTTAGCCGAGTTTTCTCTTGCCTCTTTGATGAATACTTCCCCTGAAAATTTGGAGCACAGGAGATTTGAAGCTTCTGCTATTGCAGATTATTTAGTCAGAGATTGTGATTTTGAAAGATGGCCAAGATATTATAAGGAGTTGATGTTTGTTTATAGCCCAATTAACCACCTAGTGCGTTTTCATCAAATGCATTTCGTTTTAATCAATAAAATACCATTTACGAATTATGTATGGTTCATGAAATTGAACCTTAATTTCATATACTTTAATGATATATTTTTTGAGGAGTTAATCCGCCTCCATAATTTACTTTTGAGAATGGAAATGGTAGACCCTCATAGTATAGTATCCTACAGCATTTCTGCTGATGCTATAGTAGATGGTACAGGTGAAGTTATATTTGAAGTGGGACAAAATATGCAATTACCACAGTTGCCATTAAACGCTTTATGTAACTACGGTTTGGTAGAAAGTTACTTCAGAACACTAAATGTATTGGAATTACTCGGGCCAATTCCTTTTCACCATGATAATATTTATAGGTTAACTATAAGTGATGATTATTGAAATACATATAATTAACATCTTTTTAATGTAAATGTATGTTTGACATTTTTATGAAGTAATTTTACATCAATAGTTATTTAGATCCACATTGGTGCTACATTATTTTAGCTTTTTATTCATTTAAGTTATAAACCTTCTTTGATCGCTGTTAATATGGATTATATTGTAACATCTGATAATTTATTAATGTTTTTAGCAATTTTATTAACTTAGAGAATACTTTTAACACTTCGAAAAATCGCAACACAATACTATCAAAGTTCTTACTTCAACAAACAGTGGTGATCAAATGTATTCGTAGGACATCTAATTATATAATATAAATACTAGACGTCCCAAGAATACAAGATTTGATTCCAGGTATCAAATCCCCACAGTAAAACATGGTGGCGGTAGCGTGATGGTTTGGGGGCCTTCTCAGCTCATGGAGAAGGACCATTGGTTCAAATAGCGGGGAGAATGAATAGTATTATGTACCGAGAAATCTTATAAAACAACCTCCTAAAACATGCTACAGCTAAATTTTGCTCATCCTGGATTTTTCCACACAGATAACAACCCCAAACACGCATCGGCAGTTGTTGAGAAATGGCTAATTTAAAAAAAAAAAAAAATTAACGCTATAAAGTTCCCAGCGCAATCACCGGATTTGAATCCGATTGAACACTTGTGGGATGAACTTGGAAGAAGGGGAATGTTGCAAAAGGCACAGAAATTACAAAATTGTTTGAAACTTTAAAAACTGAGTGGCTTAACATTCCCGCAACTACTATCACAAATTAAATAAATTCAATTCCAAGAACATGTGCAGCAGTTATTGCAGCTAGGGGTATGGCTACAAAATATTAAAATATTTATTAATTTTTCATGTTTATTATTAAATCATTTCGTTGGTCAGTTACTTTAGATCACTCATTTTTAAAAATGTAATCGTCAAAGATATATTTATTCTGACTTTTTTTTTTTCATTTGTCAACCCATCATATTGAATATTAAAAGCTATTTAATTGAAAAATTTTCATTGCAATTTTATTATTAAAAAAAAAATTAAATGGCCGGATCCTTGATCACCAATGTACATTTTAATTAAAAAATTAAGAGTAACATTGTTATTTCTTAAAATATATGTGTGTGTGTGTGTGTGTGTATATATATATATATATATATATATATATATAATAAATATTATTTGTGTGTGTAAGTGAATGTTTATATATGCTTTTATATAATGATTAATATAATTAATCTAATCTTAATTTGTGGCGGACCACCATTTTTAAATTATTTTTAAATAATTTATTTTTTGAAGAGAAAAGATTTGGCTCCGCCGGGAGTCGAACCCGGGTCTCCTGCGTTACATGCGAGGATGCTATGTAGCATCCTCGCATGTAACGCAGGAGACCCGGGTTCGACTCCCGGCGGAGCCAAATCTTTTCTCTTCAAAAAATAAATTATTTAAAAATAATTTAAAAATGGTGGTCCGCCACAAATTAAGATTAGATTAATTAAAATAATTTAAAAAATTGACTTAAGTCAATAAAATACCATAAATTGGACAAAATTTGTCCATCTCCCGCTACTACTCGCAAAACTTGTGAGATAGGGGTGAGTAGGTATCAGTGAAGAGGAAGGATTTGCTCTGCCTAGAGCCGAGCTCTGTGGTGTAGCGGTTAGCATCCTCGCATGTAACGCAGGAGACCCGGGTTCGACTCCCGGCGGAGCCAAATCTTTTCTCTTCAAAAAATAAATTATTTAATAATGATTAATAGTTTTGTTTGGTTGTATACAATCATAACATCATTATTGTTACCATATTATTATTATATTAATCAATATTTTATTTAGGTTATTAGTCTAGAATATTTTATGATTTTGTTTGGCGATATATCAGGTGCATTGTAATTATTATTAGGAGATAGTTTTACAGTTGCGTAAAAAGAAAAAAAAAAAGTTAATAATTTTGTTAAGATAGATTCTATTTGTATAGAGTTCTTTCCTAAAATCAAAATATAAATAAATAGTGCAAATTGAAGGGGTCAGCTGCAGATATTGCTTCAAATTTACTTTTATTTTAATTGTACTATAGTTGTATATTTAAATTTAAGAAATTTTAGATTTTTAAAAATTAACGTCTCTTTGACTTACTTTTATGAGTTAGGATTATGGCATATTTCAAAACAGAGAAATGATGTGATCAAAAGGACATATATTGTAATCTAGATGTTATCTCTTAGCAGATTCTTACGAATCAATAATGATTAATATAATTTGCACTTCATATTTTGCCTATTCACACATTGTTCTTCTTATGTAAAACACATAAAAGGCATTATGAAGTAAATTATCAAGCTAAAATATTGTAAAATTACTGCAGTGTATTATTGCTCGTGGTATCAAAATTAAAATAAGTTATTAAATTTTAGACTACATCTATTTGATTTTTATTAAATCTTTTAAGCTAAAAAGCTGATCAAAGTTTTGTACTCTACATCCAAATGTTTATTTACATTTTTTCTTTCAATATTCTGTCTTTGTTATCTTTATTGTATTGCGTTTTTTTTTTTGTGTCTACTTTATATTTTAATTCTTTATTTCTTTTTATTGTTTTTATTATATTTTTTCCAACTAACCAGACAAATGGCTATTAATTTTGTTCATGTTTGTTATTCTTAGGGGACTAAATGTCCCAGAATTAAAATTACTTTTCTTCTTCAAAAAAAATAATATACATGAACGATGAGTTGCTAAACCTTAATAGTAATTACGCAAGTTTATTAGTAATTCCTTTATTATTAACTAATTTTGATGATTTTTATGTAATTTATATGATAATTAGGAAGGAGAGGAAGTGGAAGTTAATAAAATTAGATACGTAAAACCTATAGGCGAGCGCAAGCGACGGTGCTGCTTCTTTGAGGAACTAGAAGGAACTAGAGAAACGAGGATAGAAGCCGTGCGATTACCTGGGATTCATAGGGTTTTTTGCCGTTTTTAATTTATTTTTCCATAATTAAAACCCGATTGAGCAAAAAATTATTGGAAAAATGTCTAATAGGTATTGCTCGGTCCCTCAGTGTTCAATTAGAAAATCAAAAGATGTGTCATTCCCTTTTATTTCCAAAAAATAAAAAGCTTCTTAAAGAGTGGATTGTAAAATTAAGAATAGATAAGCCTGTTTCGAAACATATGACGATATGTAGTCTTTATTTTAAAGAAAGAGACTATATTTATCCAGGTAAATATTAGTATTTGACATTTTATTATTCCAAAATGCTAGTTTTATGCAAATAACATTAAGACCATAGTGTCATAGATTTGTTTTTCTTTTTTAATTTTCCCCATTTTTCTATTACCTCCGTTGTGCTTAATTGTTCCATGTTTTCAATGCGAAGTCTGATAGTTTTGAGAAATAAATAAATAATATGACAAAGAATCTAAGCTGTCATAACAATGATTGTGTGAATAGGTAATTAATGTTATTACTAACCGAAAAACGTCGAGTAAAGTTACAATGATGTGTTTGAATTTACCAGAACTACCTGCTTTACACGTACAATGACAAGAAAATTGCTTATTATTATTAATAAATTTGATTTCCACTTTTATTTGATGGGGCAGTCCTTTAAGATTGCTAGTTTAAAGCCACGAGGCTTGTAAAATAACTGTTTTTTTATTTTTAGATATTATTACACATGTAAATATGTGGTTTGCATCAAGAATAGCCTGCCCATCAATTTATGGTCTTTTAAAATTACCAATTATCTCTATCACATCAACTCGGTCTAACACCGTTCTTTCCGACATTTTGCAAAACTACTAGCGCACCCTATAGTCGGTTGCGCCCGCCTATGAATAAATTCAAATCATAAAATTTTGGGACCATAGAAAAGGAAGGAGTAAATAATTTTATAGACAGAGATTACAAATTTTATTTTAAAACATTTAAATAACTTTTTTTACAAATATCAAAATATATTCACATTCAAGTTCAAATTTCCCTAATTAAATATATATATTTACATAAATTTTATTGAGTTATACAAATAATGACTAAATATCATAAAAAACTTTTTACAGACATTAACACCACATAAAAAAAAAAGAGGATCTATTCCTTAAGAATATACTTATTTTTCCTTAAGGCATCATCACAGTAGCTTTTGTAATATAAATATATACAGATACATTAGATCCCACACATTTTCTAGTTTTGAAAATGACAAATAGAAATAAAACCTTATTCTAGCATGAAGTAATTTAGTATATCACAAAGTGCGAATACACTAGAAAGACCCAATAGAGGATACAATTATAAGATACCTCATGAGGAATAATATTTTACATTATTTTTTACAATAATTATTTGCATTTTTTTATTGATTACTTTGCTAATCATTATTCACAGTAATTTTGCAAAAGAAAAAAAATCTTATCAGCGCCTATACTCCAAAAATGGAAAAAAAAAAAGAAAAAAAAAACAGAAAAATATTATAAAAGCTTGATTATATAACTTTTAAAATATAAAACTTCAATTTAAAATTTAAGAGTCATTTGTTTCTCTAATTCTTTGGAGAGATTTATCATCAAATTTCATAACATTATTTTTCCAGAATGTGTAATGTACTAGAAGCATTAAACGTTATTCCATTCTAGTTAAAATATACCACAGCAATAATATATTACATATTGTACTTATATACTCATATATAATGACTTATAACTTATACATAAATTATAACTTATAATGAAATTTCATTTACCATATTTTTAAGAGTATTTATAGTTATTAGAAATTTAATTCCTTAAATTAAGGAATCCATTAGACAACCAGTTTTGATGTGTTTAGATTATTTGAAATAAACAAATATATGTGATAAAAAGTGTATTTGTCCCTCCTTTCCTCCTAAAATAATTTCTTATCAACCTTTTGAAGTTGATGTGAGCATGGGAAGATTAAATTTAATGGGCCTGTCTATGATACACACATGTTTATATATCTTCACATATTATTCATCAAATCTATAAAATAATCCTGGTTTGGGTATAATTTTGGTTTGTTGACTAAGCGTTGAAGAGAAATACTTAATAGTGCAGTCAGCATTATCCATAAAAATATGAGTTTAAATTTATGGATGTATACATATATACTTGCATATAAAATAGAAGAACAAGGTTAAAATAAATACAATATAACCAACATATGTACAACAAATTGTTATATTATGTATTGCTCCAATGATACTCTTTACACAGCTATATTAAAAAACACAATATAGTGATAATTTAATCGCAATTCAACTAAAAGAAAAAAATTATTTCATATCTTACGCATGAAACAATATTTTTAATGATATAAAATTTTATTTTACACACAATAGTCTGGTCGATACTTAATTATATTCACCTTATTTTCTTTTTCAAAGAATAATGAGAAACATACTAGTTTACCATTCAACTCTCATATTTTAAGGCTTTTTTTTTTTTTAATATTAAGATCAATATCTTTGCTAATATTGGATTAACTAACTTCTTGATGAAATTGAATTATGTTTCATATTTTAAGTAATTTCAATTTTCAAACACTGCGTCATCATGTTGAATTAGACCCAAAATACCCTAATGCCATCAATGCATCTGTTGTACGGCTGACTAAAGCATCCTTAAATTTCCATATTGTTGTATCAAGCATGCTTTTCTCTCGGAATTCTATGCATGACTTTTTTAGTGTTTTAACACAATCAGCTCGATAATGCTGTAATTGTGCATCAGTAGTTTCTATAGCATAAGAAGTACATCCTGAGCCTAAACATGCTAAAGGAAAATGATTGTGCAGAATTAGAGCTCTTTCTGGATTATGAAAACATTTAACATATTGATTTGGTTTAGTATAATTTTTACTTCTATAGACATGCTGTAACATATGCATATATTTAGGAATATCCTTAAACCAACCATGTTGATGAAGCAAATCATCAAGAAAGTATACATTTCTTACATTATAGGAAGCTCGTGTCTCATTTTTAATTTTTAAGGCTTTAGGTAGTACGATTTTCATTAAATCAGCCCATGTATTACCCTGAATAGGCATAATTACCTCATCAATATCCAAGAGTGCTATATATTCATAAGTATATAGATTTTTATATAAACAATCATTGTAAGGAATCAGCTCATTTTGTCTTTTATGGTTAATCTTCTTTACTAAATACATATGCTGAAATCCAGGAATATTAGGCTGTCCACCGGGCAGTGTCAAAGGTGTGATATCAACTTTCCCCATTTTTTCATAGTATTTCAAAACTTTACTAATGTTGGGGTGAACTTGTAATTCATAAAAAAAAATTTTATCTGCCCCTAGTAATCCTAATAATTCTATCCATTCTATTAGCCTAACTGATAAATCATTATACAAAAAATCTAACCCCTTAACACAAACAGCAAATGATTTTTTCTTTTCGGGTTTGTTATATATCACACGTAAGTTGTTTGTTGGACTGTCACATACCTTTTCAACTACAGAAACCGAAGAAGGAACAACTTTATGGTATGCAGGAGGAATTTGACAAGCTATAAGATATGGCTGAAAAATGCCTTGCTTGTAATTACCCCATTTTTTATACCATATATATTTATATTCCATAACTTTTGTAAAAACAGGTTCCTTATTATTTTCAAACCAAAATTGGCAATGTGTTTTTACTGTTGGTTCAATTCTATTAATCATACCTAAAATACGTACAGCTGGCCCTATACGACTCATTTTTCTTACATCATAGTAAGCACCATACAAATGAAAAGTACCATTTGAAGTATACAAACTTTGCCAATACACATTATTAAATTCAATGTCAAATATACTTGGAAATTTGGCACAACTCTCGTTTTTATAAAACATATTTTTGTTTTTGTTTTTGTTCCAATAAACTATTGGAAGACTTGGAAGGTGTGCTTGTATTTGTTGTATTAGAAGGTCTTCTTGTTCACCATGTGGTTTGTCAGTCTTTGGTTCCAGAGCAGTGATTCTTTCATGATCATTTGTAGTCGTCAGCGTTGTTGAGACTGGAAGTTTATGAAGAAGAAACCTTGTTCCAGGAGGATGTAAAAATGTGGACTGTGAAAAGCTCTTGAGTTGTACTAGAGCAACCACAAGAAGGACCCACAAAAATATCAGGCAAATGCCTTTTCTCATGTTCCTGGAGACCATTACTTTTTACCTGGAAAAAAAAAAAATTATATATATATTTTTTTTTATCAATTAGGTGCAATTTCTTTTATTAAACAAAAATATCCATGAAAAATTCACCAAAAAATTATTTACAAAATTAGTATAAATATGTAAATATAAATCAAAACTCCATAATATAAACCAAAACAATGCTCACTACACCCTGGAATAAAATGCTTTTCAAATATTGCAGTAATTTTTTACCATTCCTAACTTTATAAAAAGTGACCGACCGAAGTTTCGAATTCGGCCGAAATTCCTGGTTTCGGCCGCGGTTTCGTTGTTTATATAATTCGTCTATTTTTTTAATTATATTGTATACATATTTTGGGCAAATATCACTTTTTTTTTACATTTAATTAAATAATATAATTGTATATCCACCTTACCTCTTTTTATGATTAACTTGGTTAATTCTTTCACATTAATCATTTCCTTATTGCTATTTATTGTAGAAATTAACATTTTTATTATGTTGTGATATGTGACCGAATGGATTTTTTCCCTTTCCATAATTTTGTCTAAATATTTTTCCTCTTCCTGTTTTTTCTTCTCCTTCAAATCTCTTTGGATGTTCTATTTTTTATTAATATGTGTTTTTTTATTATTTCAGGTTATTTATACATCCAACATCTATTCAACTGTAGTAGTTTAGTAGTTTAGATATAGCCGAAAGTCATATTAATGTAACAAGAAATAGAATCTGCAATATGATAAATAATTATATAACCAAATTTAATAAAAATCCCAAAATTAGTAAATTAAACACTCAAATCAATAAAGATATTAAACAATTCTAAGACTTTTTAAACAAAAATAAAAACATTATAGTAATTAAATCAGATAAAACAAAGAAACTGGTAATAATGGAAAAAAATGAATATAAAAATAAAATGTTAAATTTATTAGAAGATAAAGAATATATAAGAAGGTCAGAATAAATCCAGGAATAGAATTGGCCAAAAAATTTCACAAATATGTAGATAATTTACAAAAACTAAAGTACATCGACAAATACACAAAAAATAAAATAGCAGAATACCATTACACTGACCCCAGAATTCACGGGTTGATAAAATTACACAAACCACAACAAAATTTGAGACCCATCATCAATAATATAAATGGCCCAACCGACAAATTATCGCTTTTTTTAAAACCAGCTCTGGATTCAATAAATGATAAGTATAAATTCGACACAAAAAAATGCCCAGGAAGTAAAAACAATGTTAGAAAAAATAAATTTAAAAGAAAATAAAAATTGTGAAATAATCAGTTTTGATGTAGAAAATTAATTTACTAATATTCCAATTGCAGATAGCATAGAAATAATAGAAGAAAACTGGGACATGATAAAAAATAACTCAAAAATTAAAAACAAAAAAATATTCATGGAAGGAATAAAATTATGCATAACATAGAATTATTTCAAATATGAAGAAATTTACTATAGACAAGTGGGAGGGTTACCGATGGGAAGCAGATTGGCAGTAATAATAAGTGGTTTATATTTAAATAAAATAATAAATGAACAAATAGAAAAACTAAATAATAAACCAAAATTGATAATAAAATACATAGATGATCTACTAATTATAGCAGAAAAAGATAAGCCTGAAAAACTCTTAGAGTTATTAAATAAAGCAAATAAAAGAATAAAATTCACAGCAGAAAAACCAAATAACAAAATAATATGATATTTAGACATGGAAATATTGTTTGACAATAATAAAATAATGACAAAATGAACTCAAAAAAAGATTGCTGTGATGTAATATTAAATTATTATTCCAACCACCCTAAATATCAAATAGAAAACACAGCTAGGAACCTCATAAAAAAAGCTATATCTCTGATGCGTGATGAATACCTCAAAGAAATAAAAAACAAAGTATATAGTATATTGCAAAATAATTTTTATCCAAAAACACTAATTAACAGTCTGTGGTTCACAACAATAAACAAAACCAAAAAATAGTAGAAATAAATAATCCAATAAAAGTTAATACAGTTAATAACAAAAAAGTAACAAAAGTTAATAATGCAACTAAAGAAAAAACAAAAAACAAAATAACAGATTTTTTTCGAAATAGCTAATCAAGAAAAAACAAAAATGAAGAGATAAGTGAAAAAAATAAACAAAACAATTACAATTATCAAAAATTAAAATATATTCCAAGGCTAACAAATAATATAAAACAGATTTTTAAAATGTACGAACATGATAATCTTAAATTAGGCCTGTACAATAATATCAAAATAGAAAAATGTTTAACTAATACGAAGGATAAAGTAAAACATTTGGATAACCTCAATTTAGTTTATAAAATAAAATGTAAGGACCGCAAAGATAAAAATTATATTGGTGAAACATCACAAAATTTAAAAACAAGAATATTACAACATAAAAATAGCACCAGCAACCCAAAAAACATAAATAAATCAGCTTTAGCTAAACATCCAATAACCCTAAACCATGAATTTGATTTTGATGATACAAAAATTATAGATAGGGAACAAAATAATAAAATAAGAAAATTAAAAGAAGCAATACACATAACCAAAAACTTGATAAACACTGTGAATTATAAAAGCGATATAGGAGGAGTAGGAACCCACTATGCTGATATTATTAATAAAATTAAAATATAAAAGGGTGAGAATATAAGATATAGGAGTTAGGATGAAGAGAGGGGGGAGGGAAATAAGGACCAGTCCACAAGAAAGCAATGAGCAGTTGAGTGGTGGAAAAAGTTTAATAAGCTATAACGTAACATTTTAAAAAAAATGTTTATAAAAAAACTAAAGGTATATCCATTTTTGATTTTATTATGATATTGGCAATTTTTTATAAAATATTTTTAGAATTTTAACATAAAATAAAAAATGTTTTTTAAAGATTAAATTTGAAATTGAAAAGTTTTGTTTTTAAGTATAATGTAATTTTGCTTATTGTTTTTTTAAATGGAATAAATAATGTTTTTAGATACTTGAAAATGGACAAAGGTCCGAAATTATAAATGAAAAATAAAAAGGACAGTTGAATATATAAATAACCTGAAATAATAAAAAAAACACATAGTAATAAAAAACAGAACATCCAAAGAGATTTGAAGGAGAAGAAAAAACAAGAAGAGGAAAAATATATAAACAATTATAATATTATTTTTAAATAATAAATAATATATACCGGTAATAAAATAAATCCTGGGGCCAAACGACCCATTCGGGTTTAAGTACGTTTTCGAAGTTATATTGTGAATAGGGATTGATAGAGATGGTTTTTATCACCTAAAGACTTATTGATCTTTTCAGTTTTTCCAGCAATAAAAAATATTTTTTGATTGAAGAAGCTGACAAGTTATTTTGGGAGGCGGAATGGCCGAGTGGGCTAACCCGTTATAAAATACGTGTTGCCCCTGACAACCTATGATAGATAAAGCGAAGATGAATCAGTTCAATATAATTTAGTCAAAATAATAACCAGATTTCGTGCAAATTTACTGGGAAGTTGGGGCCGTGATTCATTCCCCCTCTCTTACTATACTTACTAGTAAACCTCTCTTACTATTTTTCTATATCAACCCACCGTATCATATGAAAAATTATGTTCAATTAATGTCATTCTATAAGCTCGCATTTATATTATTGTTGAGCTAGACATGTACACATGCAACTTAAAAAAGTTTCGGTTTCGGTTTCGGCCCGAAACCAGGTCTGCGGCCGGAATTCGGTTTCGGTTTTGACAAAAAATGTGGTTTCTATCCGACACTAGTTATAAATATAAGACAAGATTTACATAAGTACTCACTGTTTGAGTGAGGCATGTATTCCATACAGGATGTATTTTTGTTTCTTAGCAAGATTTTTTGTTTTCTAGAGAGATCAGAAAGTTATGCTGGTGTATTCTTTATTTTTGAGTTATACTGATTAATTTCATAACCATTTTGTAGTTATGTGTACGTAATAGGAGTCAATCAGTTATACTGAGCTTTGTATCTGCAAAGGTTTTTTTTATCTTGGTTGGTTGTCTGTTTCCTATAACTTTTAACCACTATTATCTGATCCTTAGTTTTTTATCCAACAAAAACAATGCCCATAATATCCCATTTCAATACGATATCTTATGTTTTTACGATAGTAAGAATGGTTGCTCGGATGACATGAATTTGATTCCCCGTGGGATGTTTGATATTCATTTCGGAGTCGTCCGAGAAATCATCCTAATCAGTAAGATTATGGTATGGAAACCTTAAGAAATTTATCTATTATACCAGCAGGAGTACAAGTATCGTGAAAGTAAGAGTGGCTTAAATACTATGTTTTGGGGCGTTCAATTACTTTATGCTTCGAAAAGAAAAAAAATCTGGTGCGTGCTCGCAACACACAACTTTCACTTACCAACTTACTTAGATTAGAAATTAATGCGTTTTGTTAATTGCCACTTCTCGAACAGAACGGCTTTAATTATGAACAATGGTCTGTCATTAAAGGCGTACTCCGCATCCGTGGGCTCAACGAGTTTTATGAGTTGACTGAATATTTTTCTTTTTTTCTCCTCTTTATGTTTTCTTTATTATTATCATATCTCAAATTTAGCCATTTCTTATTTTTAGGCGTAACGAGAGACAGTTAATTTCTCCATATAAACAAAAACAAAGTTACTTTATAGGAAACAAACAAACAAAAAAGGCCCCAACCCCCCCCCCAAAAGAGCCCCCTCAGAACATTTTAATAATGATAAAGCTTACCTGATATTAAAGAACACATAATTTTCATTAAACATGACAAATTTGATAAAAATCGTTAAATCCGTTTTTGATATAATCGAAAAAAAGGTAAAAATTGGAAAAAAATTATGAAATAAAGTGCCCGCTCCGTTTGACCAATTTTGATGAAATCAAATACCCAGTTTGATCAAAATCGTTAAAGCCTTTTTTGAGTAAATAAAAAAAACACGTGAAAATGATACACAATTTATGAAGTTAAGTCCCCCCTCCAGTTGATCAATTTTGATGAAATTTTTACAGTCATATCTCGGGCATATTAATACATCAAATACTCAGTTTAATCAAAATCGTTAGAGCCGTTTTAGAGAAAATCGAAAAAAACTTAAAAAGTTATTAAATAAAGTACCCCCTTCCTTTGAGCAATTTTGATGAAATTTTTGCTGTCACATCGCGGGCATATACCTACACTAAATACCCAATGTCAGGTTCCCACGGTTTATAGTTTTTGAGCTAGTCTATTCACACACACAGACACACACACACAGACACACACACACACACACACACACACACACACACACACACACACACACACACACACACACACACAAACACACACACACACACACACACACACACACACAAACACAAACACACACACACACAAACACAAACACACACACACACACACACACATAGGCCATTTCGCGGGACTTGGTTAATTGGACTCAGGGGACCCTAAAACGTGTATTTCCGTTGAAAACCGGAAGTCGAATTTTTTCACGATCGCAATACTTCCACTTACTATATATTTCATATATAGGTAAGTGAAAGTAAAAAATTATAAAGGCTTATCCTCTTTATAAATGACGACTTATGTCGACTTGCACGCGTCTAAACCCGCAGGTCTTAACACAGTGAGAGATATTATTTTTTGTTTATCCGGAACTTATTCCTCAATGCTAAAACTCAAGCAATGAGGTCTTGTTAGTGATAATGACTGACTTATGCTAATTATGCTCTCCATTTTTTTCTCCCACTCCGAGCCTTTACGGTTATACGAGATTTTACTATGACCAGAGATAAAAAAACCTAATGACCATTCGAATGATGATCGTTTCATTTTACTTACCCTTAGTATATATTCATTTCTTGGCTTCTTTACATTTCAACTTAATAAAAAGGTAGAAAAGAAAAGAAAAAAAAATTATTGCAATATACTTTTTGTATTAATTACTCCACCGGATGTTGAGAATAAGCCTATTATTATTAGATGTAATTATAATATATATTTATAATTATTTATTATATATATAAATATATATTAATATATATTTACAATTTACATTGCATGAACGAACTCTTTCATTAAATATATACGTTTAATACAACGTGTTTTATATATATATATATATATATATATATATATATATATATATATATATATATATATATATATATAGTAATCTCAGAATAATAAGTTGCGCAGCATGCTTTCGTTCCTAATGTTAATACGACAGATTTCTTGGTCGGCTATGTCTGCTCCAAAACTCGATGCTAGCGAAAGCAAATCTCAAAGCCGGGATAACGGTAAACGAGTCCCCCCACTGATACTGATAATATTGATACATTCTACATAACTCTGGAGAAGTAGGTGGGACGTCAGAAGATAAAAAAGTAATAATAATAACGATAATAAAGGGAAATCTATAATTTTAATTGATATTTAAAGATAATGAATTGGGATTGAAATAATAGAACAGGCCGTATAAGTCTTAGGAAAAAAAAAATCATCAAACTTCATATCACACAATAATTATGATTAGGATAATATGGATTTAAAAAGAAAATGTGGATATTGTAAGGGATCAATCGGTCTTATATCTTGTCTACTAAGGCATCTCAATGCAACCCGGATACAGCAACTAAGCTGACCAACTTCATAGCAATCAATTTGGCTAAGCACCGACCTGACAAAATAGTTGGTTCCATGTTATATTTTATCATATCGCGCTAAGTATACATTCGGTTTTATTTGTATCTAAACGCAGGAGTAAGATAATTTTATAATTAAGCAGCTTGTTTTATGGGTAATATGATTTTATTACTATTATTTTTTTTATTTGATTTTATTACTATTATCTTTTTTCATAACTATTATCCATAAATTTTTTTTAATTTTGAGGGGAAGTTTTCGAGTAAGAGGTGTTGTGACGCGAGTTCTCATCAAAATAGTAGAAAATACCGATCTCCTATGTACGATTTTAGCTAAACCAACTACGTAAACGATTTTAACTTCAAATACGCTATTCTATTAGAAATATAAAATAATTGTATGGTAAATAGGAAGCAATATTATGTAGTCGGTAGTATTAGATTTACAAGCGAATACCGAAAAAAGGCCATCAAGTGCTACAAATACTTTCACATTGGTATTGATTTCACTACCCAGGAGAGAGCTAATTTTAAAATTAAGGAAAATTACTTACTTTAAAATATTACACAGAATTTTATGTACTACAAATTTTACATGAAACATTTTCCATTTGGAGTAGCCCGTTTAGATTTGCAGGCGTTGCAAAATGAGCGTAATTCATTTTTCCGGGAAAAAAGGTTTAAATTGTCGATTTAAAAATGTTTTTAATCCGATTTGGCGAAAAGACTTAACCGATTTTAATTTAAGTAACTCACTCGGTGAGACATTGGATGATCTCTTATTTTAAATAATGCAATATTATGTGCTATGGATTGTTTTCGAGCAAAAACCTGAAAAAAACAACCTACCGAAAAATGATAATACATATTTAAAAAAAAATTAAAACAGAGAACATCTTTCATCAACAGGTCAACAGGTTGATGAGAAAACTACTCTGTTCATGCAATTCTCTCGGTGAGAATAAAATATAATTTTCATCCTGATCATACCTGAATCGGATGGTTACTCAATGGTTTGTATTTTAAGACGTATATAAATAGGCTCTGTCTCTTTCTCTAAATATTTTTTAAAAATATAAACAGTTCATTAAACATTTTTTGTAAATTAAGACGGTCTAACCGTAAAGATTGCTCTGAACAGTTTAGCATTTCGATTAAGTCAAGATCCATCTACCGGTTAATGCGCATCTTTCACTATAATTAAACGAAGATATTAAATTTCTTATAAATGATTCCGTTAAAACTCTGTATTGGATTTTCTTAAATAAAATAAAACAGTTAAAATTGCATATAATTAGGTAGATTTAGTGGTTTAAAAAGTGGTTTAATGAAGAAATAGAGCATAGGTATATGTAATGAAAATTATAAATTCAAATCAGCTATATTCAAATAGCTTTTGGTGACCAAAACACATATTTGCTAGCTATGCATCCGTGTTTTTATTAGCAGAAGTCTTTTGTTCGAAAATCGTTTAAAGGCAGCGCACATATACTTTATTGTAAGCATGCTAATTTAGAAAAAAAAAAGGTTTTCAAGTAAAAAACAATCATAGAATTGATCATACAATTGTCTGAATAATGAAAAATGGTGTCATTTGTAAATTCCGAGGTCCGCCGAAATATGTTTTGTAACCTTCGAACAGGGGCAATTTGACTAAAATTAAAACTGTGAACTACCAAATTATATAAATTAAAAAAAAAAATATCCCATTATATTTTGCTATTTAGCTACGCAGTAACATTCAGATGAGATTCTGATTACCTATCGCATTAATAGTATTAATTAATAAGAGAATTACGAATAGTTTCGATCAAACAATAAAGTGTTTCCCTGGAGGAACAATTTTTTTTTTTTTTAAATACATATCTGAGTATCCTCTCTTGGCACTTCAGAGACTAGAACTGAAATAGTTCCTCTAGTACATATCATTTCACGGTGTAGGTGAAGAGATTCTTATTTGGGCAGGTTTTGTTTATGTCAAAAATTGTATGTTTGCCTCAGAGACAAGCATTTGGATGAGGAACATCCTTTCCTTGACTGATTATTTTTATTTCTGAATGGGCATATGCTTCAAAGAACCATCGTATTTATAAAATATGTGTGTATATATTAATATATATATATATATATATATATATATATATATATATATATATATATATACAACGAATAAAAATAAAAGGTTTACCAATAATTATAATTTGATCAGTGACAAAAAATGAGTTATTTCCGGGTCTGCCTTCTCAAGGATTTCATTTTCTAAGGATCTCAAGCCCACTAAAAATGTTTTACATATACTTTATGTGGTTATATATCGAATAATTTATACCTTAATACAGATTTAAAAATGAATGCATCTAAGGCTCAATTTTTGTTAATTTAAAAAAAAAAAATTTATCCTTATATTTTTACGATTTCACAGTTCTTACCTTCGCACAGAGGGAAAATTTTGTGATTCAGGGACCAGAAATCAATAACTCCTGACCAAATTATGTTAATCGAATAATTCTTTTTTCATTATAGGGCAAGATATTTTCTTAATTAGTGCCAATAATAAAAAATATAAATCCCATCACTTTAGGTATTTCATATTAATTTTTATATGAATCCTTTCTTCACATTAATTTAAATAAAATAGTTTATTAGAAACAGGGTAATGCATAGAGAATGAAATTAGTCAGTATTATTATCTGTTGAGTTTTCTGCTTATATAAATGCCTTTTTCAGGCATTCGCTCCTTTTGAATTTTAAAAAAATAATTATTGTCTGAAAAAGAAAAAATCCAAAATATTAAATTAAAAAAATCCTGTTTTTTAGGAATTTCGACGGAAAAAATATTTTCAAATAATTCAACTAGAATTATATTTTATGATTTAGTATAATCCCAGGCCAAAAATAAATTAAATCGATTTCAATATTTAAATTCTTATATTTGAAAATCGATATATCGCTGAACATAGCATTTGATCGATCAAATCCTATTATGGCATTTTACCCCCTTTTACCACTGTGAAAAAAATCAGAACCAATTATTGCCAATAAAAGGATTTATGTTAATTTGAATATTTTTTTGGTAAATTAAAATAGTTAACATGGATGATATCAAAAAGAATTTTTATCAAATAATTTTACAGCCATTTTACTTGTTTTAAAAATATATTTGGCGCAATAATATAAAAACTAAAGCCTAACAGAAAAAATGTTGTATTTTTAGCCAAATCTATGTTCTTCTCTTAAATTTTTTTTTTATTTTATTTTTTTTTTTTAATTTAAGCTTTACTTTTTATGTTATTGTTTATTAGCTGTAAAATTATTGGATAAATGCCTTTTAATTTCATCCAAGTTAACTGTATAATTTACTATAAAAATGTATTTAAATTAACGTAAATTCTTTTATTGGCAATAATTGGTTCCGACTTTTTTCACAATGGTAGAGGGTAAAAGGGGGTAAAATGCCATAAAAGGATTTGATCGATCAAATTCTATCGTTTGGCGATATATCGATTTCAATATTTAAATTCTCATATTTGAAGATTTAATTTATTTTCGGACTGGGTTTATACTAAATCATAAAATATAATTCTAGTTGAATTATTTGAAAATATTTTTTCCGTCAAAATTCCTAAAAACAGGATATTTTAAATTTATTTTTTTGGATTTTTTCTTACTCAGACAATAATTATTTAAACATCTTTCAAAAGGAGCAAATGCCTGAAAAAGGCATTTATACAAGCATAAAGCTCAACAGATAATAATACTGACTCATTTCATTCTCTATGTATTACCCTGTACCCAATAAACTATTTTATTTAAATTAAAGTGAAGAAAGGATTCATATAAAAATTAATATGAAATACCTACAGTGATGGGATTTATATTTTTTTTATTGGCACTAATTAAGAAAATATCTTTCTCATTAATGTAAAAAGAATTATTCGATTAACTTAATTTGGTCAGGAGTTATAGATTTTTGGCCGCTGAATAAAAAAAATTTCCCACTGTGCTTCGTGTGTTGCATCTGTGTTTACGAATATAAGGTAAATATTTGTGGAGAATCAAGATAAAAAATAATAACTGTTGAAAATTATACCCGAACTCACACACTAATGATTAATCAAAGTATTATTTCAAATAATTTAATACGCTCTTGTAAACCATATTAATAATAAATCATTAAGCAATATTATAAGGAACAATTATAGGTATTAACTTTAGACAATGGGCAGTTTGCATAGACTATTAAATAAACTAGAAGCAATACTGTTTGCCAAGACTACGGTTCACACGGGATCTTATCTTCGAGACGGGTAACGGAAAGGAGGGACTTGTTTTTTCGATTTAACATTTAAGATTAAGAGGGCTCTGGTGATTCTGATTCGAAAAAAGTATACGACACTCCAGTAATTGATAATTATTAGATCTTTGTTCGTGGGTGTCTATCGTCGACTTACTAAGAAACGTACAATCAGCTTTGTACGGAAGGAACTAGTACATGATTCATTATATGGATATATTATTCTTTCTTAAAATAGATGCATAATTACTATACATTATTAATCTTCGTAGTTAATATCTGATTCCGTATATGAATTTTCAGCATCAAACGGAAACAAAAAAAATTAGGTTTTCTTATCAACAAAGTAGCTAAGCTGGTGGCAATGCATTTATGTAACAATTACCCTATATCTACATTTTCTTTTATAATTGTGAGTAAAGTTCATTCAGTATATCTTTTTAAATTCCATAACTAAACGGCGAATATTTTTTATATTTGGTGTAGAAGGAATTGCGTTTATAGAAATAGTTTTAGACCAGTGATATATATTATCTATGTTAAATGATACGGAGTGAAAGTCCAGGTTAAATTACTTAGATCACGACTTCCGTTCCGAAATCTAAAAATAAGAATTTACAAATATTCCCAATGGTTCTTTAAGGTGAAACATAGCCGCTTGAATGCAGGGATGGTGTTGAGGTGATGGTATGTGCATGGCGGCAATAAAATGGGCTTATAACCTTGGACTAAGTAACGAACGAATCCCTAACAGTTTGGTAAGCACTGTGCCAAATGGTAAACATCCAACGGGTAAGCCAAGAGAAGCAGGAAGGAGCGCTGAATCTTTTATTATTATGACTCTAGTAATTCTATATAATCACATCAATGCCCAATTTAGCCTCAGGAGATGTCTATTACTTCCTTTCATACCAATCTTAATTGATATGATATCATCACACACGAGTAAGCATCGAGAACAGCGAAAGAAGAATGGCTGATCACAACCAGAAAAGATTAAGGATTCTAACCGTACCATATTCAGCTACTTTATTTTCTGGAAACTATCTTCGAGACGCAGATCACCGGCAAATCGTTTCAAGGATAGGTTGCTTTTCAACAAGTTATTGCATGAACCATGAAAATCAATGCCATTTCAGCATTATAACATCGAAAATATTACAGGCAGTAATGGATAGAAGTGAAAACATTGGAAGTTCTCTTTTAGAATAGTTTTCTACAGCTGGCATAATATTAATATATATATATTCTATTTTCCTTCCATGGTAGCCCCAATGAAGGAGATTTTATTGGATGATTTTAACATGTTCCATGCCTATTTTATTAGGCACATTACATGTACCATAATATGTTACATAGTGAACAATTTGTACAATATTATATTGCCTTGTAAATCGTGCTTACAGAGTAAAAACCGAAATCTTAGAATTGAAAAATGCGATTGAAAACGTTGCGCTTTTTTAATATAATTTTTTAGAAGTTTATTTAAAACTTCTTAAACTATTTTGAATCACACACTGTTTAAAAAAATCCGAATGTTTAAATTTATTCATCAAGGTCTCGTCTGTTAGTGTTAAAAAGTCTGCCAAGTTATATAGAAAGAAATAAAAAAAAATATTATTTTTTTGGACTTAAGACACCTACACAAACAAACATACAAAGAAGCACACACACCCCACTCGTTTATAAGTATGTATCTTTTTATGTAATTGTTTAAAGTTGTTTTTTTGGATACCGTTTAGCATTTTTCCATCAACAGAGGCGCTGTAACTGAAAAAATAGGCCTTGGTTATACAACGTTATGAGCCTTCATAGATGATGAAAAAAAAACTTCCATTAGGAAGTTATAAACTATATTTTTTTTAATACTTGTACTCCATTAATTTTTCATTTCGACGTTGACATATTATACGGGAACCCTTTAAATGATGATTGTATCAGAGTTGAGAACAATAGAATGATTAGCTTTTCTTTTTTTGGTTTATTCTAATATTTTCTTCTTCCAGTAGTCCCCCAGGTGTCTTGGCAAACAATGCTATAAAACATCTAGTGATTCAAGTGCCTAAAAAAGATTGAATAACCGTAGATTATTGACTATATTGATATAGTCCTATTTAGAAGTATAGCCCTCCATATATTTTGTGAGAGAAATAGATCCTAAATAATCCCCCCAAAAATCAAAATATAAATTTATGTTTTAATAAAATTCAATAGACAATAAGAATGAAGATAAAACATTTGGGTGAGAATCTTTATTTAAAAATGGTTATTTCTATAATGAGATTTGGCTGTATCAAATTAGCAAGGTCGTTGATTCGGTTATTAATGAAAGGTATTTGTATATTCGTAATTTTCTTTCTCTTGAAAAAATTACGGCAATAAGTTTTTTTAGCGTTTGGTGGCTCTGTCAAAACATTAAATTCCTCTGTTGCCCAATCCTTAAAACTCATCATTTTGCCACAAATAAAATCATCCTTAGAGACTTTAAATGTTCCATACGTATAAACGGAGACCCTTCCGAACCCACTTGTTTCCAACCTTGCTTCCACCTCAATTCCTGATAATCGTAAGAAGCCTCTGAAAAGAAGGCGGTTGATTCATTGGTTCCAAAACTGGAATGCGTCAATTTAAGTCAGGGGGGGGTGGGCGAGATATCAGTTGAACAAAAAATTCTACTAAGATAAAATTCCAGTACACAATTTATAAAAAATAAATATACGTTGCAGGTTATTTTAAATAACCATGGTGTTTAGTAAATCAAAACAATATTCAAAATATAATTCTTGATTTTTTAAAAATCATATTCCCCTTTCTGGCCTGAAGCTTCTTATTCATTTTTACTGATTGTCTCTTCTTTACTAACTCTATAAGTTACTTTTATGAGGTTTTTCTATTTCCCTACAAGAATCCTTATTCAAAAACTATCCTCTAAAATATACATTACATATCAGCTACCTATTATAACACTAGGAGCCCGTTTCAGATGATCTCCAGGTACCGTACCTTGAAGAGGCATATCCTTGTACAGGGCGGATGCGTTTCACGGACTGGTTACCTCCTGAGAAATATCCTTTAGGACTTTAATGAGAGGCGATATAAGGCTTGAGCCGGACTTGCAAGCACGCTATTATGCTCCCCAAGCATGTGTGACCAAGGACTTGATGACCCAGTAACATTTCAAGGTCTCATCCCTCTTATGATGGCTATGGGAACTTTTGACCTAATTCATCATTATACCAAGCCAGTAAGCCTGGACTGTTTCGTTAAAAAAATTTGCGACATCTTAGATAATTGTAGTAATGTATTTATAGTAGTGGAGGTTGAGGTTCGCCAATTGTTTTACCTCATGAAATCATGAAAATGTTGTTAATAAGTGATGGTTGTTTGGAGAGGGTTGAACTTAGAACACAGTTTAAGTTTAATAAATCGAGGTTTCTTTTAGTAGAAATAAAAGAAAAGAGTAAGTGGGGTGGGGGGATAAGTGGTCTGAGGAATGGAAGACACAACACTCTATAGGATGAAAGAGATGCGGAAGAACGGAAAAGTAAAGAAGGATAAACAATATTCGCACTGTACTGAGTTGGCCAATAACTTATCCTGGAACTTTCTGTACAACCTACATGCAAGTATAATTAACTCAATTATATATAATTTTTGTGTGAGTATTCTATATTTTGATGGGGGGAAGTGGAGGTAATAGTAATAGTAATAGTATTTAAAGTAGAAACGAAGTGGATTAACGGTAGCTGGTGTAGACTGATTATTGATAAAACTGGGTAAGGAGTCCCCAAAGGAAATATTTATAACTTGATCAGATCGATGGGAAGGGGTAAACAATCTGATAACCTGGACGCGGGTTAAGAGAATTAGAAATTACGATTTTTATTTGGTTCCAAAGAATATAAAATGATACTTAATCTGGGGCGTATTACTCCAGCACACTGGTTGACTGGACTCAGGCAGCGTAAGTAAAATTACAGTTGTCACTTCGGAGAAAACCCACAAATATTCAGAATAGAAAAAAAAGAAACGTGCATAAATTGTAGGTACTCAGTCAATATAATTAAGGAAATAGATATGATTAAAATGCGTGTGAAGGACGAATCACAAACCAAAGTGTTTTGCATTTCTATTTATCTATATATTCTATTTATTTATCTATAATAACTAGTGACCGACCGAAACCAAAATTTTAGCCGAAAACGAATTTCGGCCAGAGACCTGGTTTCGGGAAACTTATTTACGTATGTATATATAATGCTTGTGTGTAATATGTGTAGTTTAGCAATAATAACAATGAAAGCTTATAAAATGACAGTAATTTAACTCAATTATTCATAAAATAAGTGGGATAGGTATTGAAGAGTGATAATACAGGTTTACTAGTTAGGTTATAGGAACCAATCCCGAACCCTACTTCCTAGTACTGCTAGTCCCCGCGGGATCTTAGACGAAACCCCCTAAACTAGTAAACCCCTAAAAATTGAAATAATCTTGAAATAACAGGCTGATAATAATAAAAACTCATATTATCATATCTAAAGAATAAATGATGTTAATATTTGCCATAATAAAGCCGGTGGAATACAAAATGACGGCCTATTGAATACGTAAAGCTGTATCTCAGAAGCTATTTAGTCCACTGAGTCATTTTTGGTCTCAAATGTTAGCGGATATAATCTAGTTTAAAAATGTATAGAATAGTTTTTTGTCGAAAACGTGGTTAAAACGGAAAAATGTTTTTGGGGTGTTATTGGTGATCCGATGGGAGGAGGGGGCTGCCAAGTTTGAAAAAATTGGATTTTGCATCTGAATCTCATTCCACACAATAACAAAGAACAAAACCTACTATCACCATTAGATGCAACTTGAGCCCCCCTTTTTATAACAAGATTACTGACTAAAATAATTTGTTATCTTTTGATTTGAATCTGTAGACGTGTCGAATTTCTTCAATGACTAATTTAAGTTTAAGTATTTAGAATATATATTCATATTTAGTGTTAATCTTATTTTTTTAGAATAAAATTTCATTATTAATAAGGTGATAATTAACAGCACAAAAAGGTTCTTAACGCTCAAGATAAAGGATATATACTACTCTTTACACTCAACGTAAAGAATTCTCTATGTAAAGAATGCTTTCATTACATGTTGTAATGTATTTTATATTACATGATGTAATTTACGTTACAAATTCCCGTTTTTCACTATCACATTTTTGTCTTCACACACAACTTAAAGTTGTCGATCAATTAAAGATACCAAAAATATGAGATAAATCTATGTTTTCTCGTAATGCAATACAAATGTAATTAAATAAAACAACTGATACTTCACAGTATTAATTCAAGGGTGTTAAAGGCAATGAAAGAGATCGAGCTAACATGCTGAAATCATGTTGTCCTACTTCCTTCTCGGAGATATCAGACACGAAACCAGGTTTTTCGGCTGAAACTGGCCAAAACCGAAACCAGGTTTTTCGGCAGAAACCGAAACTTCGGTCGGTCACTAATGATAACCAAATATAAGGTTATATATATATGTATATTTATGTATAGTAATTAACTTGGCTCAATGATACCATGTCTGTGATAAATTGCGATTTGTAGAGACATCTAAGGATGTAAGGCTAGTCCAATGGGAACTCATCGTCCTACTCTAGTAACAAAAAAGATCACGTAGGATTTTCTTCTCCAAGGGTCCGGCAGCCGCAACTACCAGGAACTGTTAGGGAAGAGAGTTAGCGGGTAACGGGTTCGTATGGAGAATGGTATGTAAAGACATCTCTCCTCTTGGTCAAGAATAATACATCATCACGATTTGTCTGTTGAAAACATACAACCACCAACGCAATAAAGCGATTAACAGCTTGTATTTTACTGTAACGTGTTAGTTTGATAAGTCGTGATTTTAATCAATAACTGAAAAATTTATAGATCATAAGTTTTATCATCATTGGTAAATCAAATTTCGAGTTTAAAATTTAATTTTTTTTTACCAGTTCTTAGATACCTAAAAAAAAAAAAAAAAAAAAAAAAAAAAAAAAAAAAAAAAAAAAAAAAAAAAAAAAAAACGGCATATTTATGATCGTTTATGCCTGCCGCCTAAACTTTTATTCGTAGTAGAGTTCAAGAAGTCAAGTGCAGGAGCCATATGTATTCAAAGTCGGAATGTCCCTTTACGCGCGAATTAATAATATTTGCATTTTACGGTTGAGAATTGTAAAAAAAAAAATGGTAAAGAAGGTAAAGAAATCGAAATTAGCGCATTAAATGAAAGTAAACTAGTGAACAATAAAAGGGTTCAATACTAAAATAGATAAATAACTAACTCTAACTCTAATTGAATCAGTATTTTGAGAAAAAATCTATTCTTATTTTTATATATTTTTGGGCTGCTAGCATTTCGTGACATATAATTCGAGAGAATTGTTTCTAATTTTAAGTTCTAAAGAAGGATACATGTCGAATGAAATCATTTGTGTTCAGGGAATCTCTTGGTACAAGGTTTTTCGGTTTTCCATAAATTCAAATATTTGGACATATAGATTTTCTCAAAGGTTTAATTCAGATTTAAGCATATTGAAGTTTTATTCTCATTTCGTATTTCTTCTTTCTTATTTTAGATATTAAAATTTATTAAAATAAATAAAAGTAGTATAGAATCTTTTCTATTTTTTTCAGCAATAATTGGCTTATGACGATATTTGGAAATAGATTTCAGCTGTATTTACTGTATTACATTCAAATCGAAATATAACTCTAATAAGTCAATAACCCACTAATATTATTTCATCCTTAGATAGAAAATTCCATCCTCTTTTCAGTAATAAAAATTATTTTAATAGGCTTGGAGAGAGATTTTAGCCGTACCGAATTGTACCAATCACACTGAGTTGAATTAATCTTATTAGATTTACATTGCAATAAAACACTTTTAGCTCAAAAGCCCAACAATATTATTATATCACTTAAAAAGAAATTAAATGCCCTCTTCACAAATATACCTTTGTATGAGGATATTTTAGAGAGATTTCAGCTGTATTAATTTGTATGCGCCACATTTAAATAAAATTTTACTATATTAGATTCAAATCGACATACAACTCTTATACGTCAATGACCCACTCATATTTCATCATTAAACAGAGAATTTTGTCCTCTTTCTATTGATTTATAGTTCATTAGGCTGGTTGGAGAAAGATTTTTGCACATGGCATTTTTCGATGACTGTTTTACTGCTTGGAAAAAATTTAATTTTTTATGTTTAAGAATTTTTTTTTCCATGATGAAAAATTATCTGTCTAATATTTATGGTATCATCTGATTCTGTATGAAATGCAGAATCAATGAATAAATTTTGAAAGCTCCATTTCAATTAATACCCATTCTACAGAGGAAAGTCTTAACACGTACAAGTTGGTTATGAGCTCAAGTCGTCATTGGAACTTCAAAATTCTCAAAAGTTCACATGACCATAATTTTGAAACTATTTTTTGGAATTGGGTAAAAATTGACATTTTATCTTATTGCCGTATGTACTTAATACCTACCAATTTTTATCAAAATCTGGGGGAGGGAGGTAAAATTTTGAACTTCGGCTGGATGATTTGACGTGGAATGGCCTTGCTTTCTTTACGTGCAAAGCGTTGATTTAATTTACGCTACACATCCCTGATTCAAAGTTTATCACGAAAGGTCTGGCTTATTTTAGTTCGGTGATTTTTTTTTATTTATATAATTTGTTTCAGTTTATTTTTTCTAAAACTATCAATTTCTTTTTCAACATTTAAATCCCGATGGTAACTGAAAAAGAAAAATTATATTATTTGTGGAAATGGTAACAAATTCAAGGTAAACCGTAAGTCTGAAAGATTAAGCGTAGCGAAGCGCCTGTCCTACACTATAAGGATAGCGTCATCGGAAATTATAGCTAATCATTATTGGGGTAAATGCTTCAGTAATAGTTTATTAGTTATATTGAGTTAACTTGAGATCATGGATCTGTCTGTTGTACACTTCAAGGACTAGGTCTTCGCTTTGGATAAAAATAAAAAGTAAAGAATTCCAGGGGGGAGTTGAACATAGAAACTGCTCCAGATACCTTTGGATACAGGTATAAAGGTATTACAGGTATATAGGTGTAGAACGTTCGTTATTGTCTGTCACCTCAGGAATGGAAATGTTTTGACTCCATTGGAGACATTCAGGAATATTTATTCACACCAATATCTGTTCTATAACAAACATTGAGACTTGCAAGCCAGGAGCATATGACTTTAAGCTTTGAGAAACCCTACATGTCTAAATATTTGAATTTGAACGAGAACTTAAAATATTTTATTCGGCGTGTACCCTTTATAAAAAAATTAAATCAATAATTAATTAATAAGAATTAGAAAAAAAAAATCTCAAATTAGAAAAAGAATCTCTCGACATATAGGAGCCCTAAAATAAATAAAAAGGAGAATCGTATTTTTTTAAAATGTTTATGGAACGACTGATTCAATTTCTGTTAGATATTTTATTTTTTATTTGAATATTCGTCACTTTTATTGTTCACCATTTTACATATTCTTTACATTTTTTAACCTAAATGCAAAGAATAAAAATTTATGCGTGAAGGCACATCCCTACTATGAATGCTATTACAATTGACTGACTGCTTGACATCTGCTAGCAATAAAAGTTCAGTCGGCAGGTACAAAGGGTCATAAAATTACCTATTTAGACATTTTTTAGGCACCTAAGATCTAATAAAAAAAAAAAAAAACTCTTGACCTAACATACCCCAGAAACTGCTTAAATTTTCTGTTTAAGTAAAGAAAAATTCATGAAAGCGAAAAATGAAATTAAAAAAGAGAAAATAATTGGAAACAGGACTTTACTTTTATTCGTAAACTATAAAAGTCAATGACATTGTTTATGATAAAATGCTGTTGGGTTAAATTTATTACAAAGCACGTACTGGAAACGCTGTTCACATACTAAATTTAGATTATGATTCCGACTCAAAAATCATTCCGCATAAAACATACGCCCCCTCCTCAACACCATACTTTTTTCAACCGGATGTTGCAATTATGTTATAGATTACCTATTTTAGTAAAAGTAAATGCATAATTCGAATATTTTTAGCATTTTATCTATTTAATACGATTAAAAAATAATAAGTAAAATAATAAAGTATACTTACGCTGGTCAGGTGAACCGTCTAGCGATCATTCTATGGTTCTCCGTGATGTCTATATCAGCTAGCCATTCGCTAAAACAACATGAAAAACATAATCATTATAAAATCTAAAAATATGTTACCAATATTATTATTAAAAACAAAACAAAAAATAAAAATTGTCCACTACATCCGATAGTCTTGTGTTCAGCTTTTTAAACGAAGTAATTTTTCTAGGCCAACAATTTGCCGAAGAACCTTCATGTCGGATGAGCATATTATTATTTATCGATATAGCGTTCACACTATTGAATATCAAACATTCAGATTCAAACAAGCAAATCCAAGCATTCGGAATGAATTCTTGAATCAATGCCAAATTATGAAATTCTTGATTTGTCAGTATAGAATCTAAATTTTACGGTTATTCTGTCGGTGGACAAGATATAAAATAATTTGCATAATTTTGACAATGATTTTGTTAATGTTTACAGCAACAGCTTTTTATTTAATTTATATTGAAGATATGGGATGACAATAAAACTGCTTGAAGAATCCATGAGATATGCTGTTCATGATGCAATGCTATACACAAGGAAGCCTCGATACAACAATGAATGCCTCAGTGATTTATATGCAATAAAAATAACACCAGACAGCTTTCAATCATTAAAACCCAGCGCGTAATATTATCTAAATTGTTAACGACTCTAGTTTATTACGGTCTGAAGTGTTATCTCTTGACGCGAGCAACGCCCGCATGTGGAACAATATGTTGGTGTTGCTTAGGCGGGGCTTCATAAAATTATCGTAAAATTTCTGGTTCGATAACGAAACAAACAATAAATCAATTTTACACCTTTTTCCGAATGAAGTAGACTAACCTGCCAATATTTCGCCAATCCAGGCATCGATAAGACAAAAAACAACCTAAAGGTGCCTATACACTATACGAACCTCACCCTCGAACAGGTTCTCCTCCGAACCTTGCCGTACCGGCGATCCACGATCAGCCATTTAAACGTAACGTGACGTTAAGCGAACAAATATGTCTGAAGCACCCGACGCTAGTTTCTGATGAAGAAAAAATCTCCATTTGCAATATATTTTATTTTATCTGAAAAAAAAAAAATATGAGACGAATTACAAACGGCGCACTAGTATCACAAACAACTCCTGTCACTTGGGAAAACCCAAATCAAAAGTGACACTAGCGCTACCCCCGAACACAGGCGAAGTACATAGAATGAATGAAGTACATGAAGAATGAAGTACATAGAACACCCGAACAGTCTTCGCAAAGGCTTTTCGAGGGTAGGGTTGGAGAGTAAAGTTCGTAGAGTGTAAAGGCACCTTAACTAGCATATGCGCAGACGAAATGCAACCTATCTCTCATCAGAACTTTAGAGAACCAAAAAAAGGACACCGCTCCACAATATACCAACTGATAGTCTTCGTTTTGATAGCCTTTTCCTTCGTTACTGAGACTCAGGGCTTTTTGTTATACAACTTTTCATTTAATTTTACTTCTTGTGCAATTAATCTGTATATATATATAATGGGGGGCCGGGATGGCCGAGTGGACAAGGGCGCTTGCAATAGGTAATCAAAGTTAAGCAACGTCCATCGTGGTTAGTACTTGGGTGGGTGACCGCTCAATTCGGGCGACCGCCCGCCAATAAACACCACGCAGTCCAAGGCTACCCCCACCCCCGGGATGTGAGGCCCGTAAGCCTACTGGAGGCGACTCACACCGACCGGGCGTAGGAGTGATGAACCTTCCCCGTGTATCTCATCGAGAATCGTGGTGAGTTCTTCCAGGATGTTAGTAACCGCCCGGAGGTTTGGTTCAAGGACGGTATGCTTCAGGGAAAGAAATATAGGTCCTCGGGGCCTGCTGACTCTGAGCATAATCCTTGGACCTAGACCAGTTTGTCACTGTCCTTGAACCCGAGAGAGCTGACGCCATCGGTGGGAAGGACACTGCCAAATTGGCCCCAATGGGATTGGCTATGGAGCAGTCTGTCGCTGCACCATGGTGACCATGACTTGCAGCAACGTGAGGTTTGGGCTACCCCCTCCAGGCTGTCTGTTCTACCGCAAGCAACACAAATGTCTGTAAGAAGACCACACTGCGCGGCCAAAGGTCTCATTAGGCCTAATGCGCCACCCGAAAAAGAAAAAAAAAAGAAAAAAAAATATATATATGTATATATATATATATATATATATATATATATATATATAATATAATATAATGGTCTAGATTTATTGAGTTAAAAGCAATGGAGGCAAAGCGGAGATAGAACTGAAGTGCTAAGTGGAATAAACTTCAATACTCAGCGTATACAGCGTATATACACATAATAAAATATTATTTAGTCACTAAAGACTTTTTTATATAATTAATAATAGATATTTACGTCTATTTTTGAGCTTTTGCGGTTCCAAGTTGATACTAATCTCAATCATATCATTTTGATTTCATACTTCGAGAAATAGTTTTAACTCGAATTTTCGCGTGAGCTAATGTATAACGCAAAAACTGACTAGCTTCCGTCCTTATTTAAACAATCAATCACAGTGCAATTTACTGAAACACGAACCTACGGCCGACATCCGTCACGTATTGTTCTAGGGAACAATGCGTTGATATTATTGATATTGTTATCAATTGATATGAAATAAGATAATAACTGGATAAATCTGTGGAAGTGGTAGCACGCAACACTCGGCAGCATCCCATTGCCTTTCCGTCCGAAATAGATCAACATGCATCTAGTGAACTGACATTTATAATAGTCATATTCATAGAAATCTCATCACACACTACTAAAAGTTTATTTTTCCAAAAATGAACATCGAGGGTTGTTTTTTACAAATGTTTTAAGAACAAAAATTAATATTATCTATTTTAAAAGCAAAGAACTTTTTAAAGAAAAATACACGAAAACCTGTAAAATGAAACAACAAATAGATTGTATAAAAATAATTTTTTTTTAAAATAAGAAATTAGTCTTTCCATACTACTCTGACATCAGGTTTTTCTCTTCTTATATAAAACATATTTAAAAATTATAATAACAAATTTTATGTTATCATAAGAGAGAAATAATTGAAAAAAAATTAATATTATCTTTAATATATCTGATTAAAGTACTAATATACCTATTTGAAAAGCAAAGAACTGTTTAAGGAAAAATGCACGAAAAACTGTAATAACAAATATATTTTAGAAATATAAATTTGTTTTAAAATAAGAAATTAGTCTTTCCAAACTACCCGGACATCAGGTAATTAGTGGTACCCTATGCTTTAAGTGGAATATATATATGCTCTTCGCTATTTCCTTTGTATATTCCGTCACTTTATATAAACTCAAAGTATTAATTTTTTTTTTTACCTTGATAGCAGCTTAACAATAGTAAAAATAAAGAAATAAAATCAAACGTAGTCACAAGTATTCCTGTTGTATGACTGAGGAAGATCCACCATTCGAAGAAACATTCTCCATTGCTGACAGATGCGAGACCCGGATTTCTTCTTTCTCCCGGAACTTGAGGCGATAAACTCGACCGAGATAACACATCAGCTGGATCGGAAGGCAATAGTTTTTTAAAGACTAGATGATCTGATCGACTTTTAAAAATTTTCAAAGATGTCATTGAATTTTTTTTTTAGTCCTTAACCTGTAGGACTTATTCTTAAGTCAAAATTCGTAAAAGGATATTTATAAAATTGACGATGAACAAGATTGCAAAGAAAAAAAACCTATCCTTATGGAATAATAATATATGTGTCTCACGCAACCAAGGGCAATGCTAAATAAGTGAGAAAAGAGTACATTTACAATGACTTTGAACATTCCATTGCGAAACTTCTTTTACAGATATTACATGTAAAACGGGATAACTCTAAAAATTACATGATTAGGCGATTTTATAAATTTATTTTCTAGTGACTAAAAGTAACAAAAAAAAAAAAAAAAAAAAAAATCAGTAAGCAGAAAGAGCGTTAAATAAAAAAATAAAAGTTGACTTATACAACCGAAGAATATAGGAATATATATATATATATATATATATATATATATATATATACATAGTTTTTGTGATACTGGTTGGGTATAAGTCATGAGGAAGCAGTTTTAGAGGCACAGTCGGCGCCCTAAAACGGCTGACCTACTACCTTCCCAACCTTTTTTGTACAAGCCTTGTTTCATGTACGCCCACACCAATTTCGATTTAAAGAAACGAAATGATATTATAATATATTTTTTAGAAATAGATAATGTAGGTTGATTTACAGATGTTATTGTAACCTAAATTATGTAATAAACAGTATTAGCAATTTAAATGGGATAGACAATTCCCATTAATTGGAATAGATAAGCAATTTAAATAGTATAGCGATGTATAAAGGTGACCCCCCCCAAAAAAAAAAACGGGATGTATTTTTAAAAATCTAAATATTTTCAATTTTGTTTCAAAACAACCTTATCCACTTTGAACTTCATACTCTCCAATATAACATATCCATGACAATGCTTTTTCTGACACCCCCTTATATCTACAATTTAAACTAGGTATATATATATATATATATATATATATATATATATATATATATATATATATATATATATATATATATATATATATATATATATATATATATATATATATATATATATATATATATAAACTTTCATAAGACATTTGAAACTGTCTTACATTAAATTTCAAATTAAATTAGAAGTTTATTGATAACGACTTTGTTTTAAGTTCACAATTTTCATAGTTCTTTGTAGTGGAGCTAGAAAAATACTGCGTTAATTATTTTTACTCTTGGTAGAATAAATGCCTCAGAATAAAGAAAAATTGTTTTTCATTGAACAAAAATTAATTTTTAAAATTTTATCCCTACCCCACTGTTGCGCCTGCATATTTATTTAAAGAGATTGGATTTGAGAGTTATTTTTAACAATGAGACGAAAGTTTATGAAATTGCTACCATCAAAGGATCTTGGGTATTTCAAAAATAGAAAAATGCGCCCCCCCCCCCCCTCAGAACGTTTCTTAATTCATTACATGCCCGACGAAAATCATAAGACTATCATAGTAGCGAAGTTAAGCAGCTATTCGATATATCGTTCGAAAAAATAACTGACGATAAGCGTATAGAGCAGTAATACTGGGCAACTTATCATATTATCATTGCTTTCCCAGAAAAAATTACCGAGTACTCACGTTGCATCGATTAAATTGCTTATGTCTAGTAAATGACTAATAAAATGTAATTTGGGTCCTTTTCATTGTTCGAGTACTGTAAATGCTCGTTAAACCGGAATAGTTGGATCCAAACGCAATCCGGATAATTGAAAATCCGCATCGGATAGTAGTAACACAAATAAGCAAATTTTAATTTGTTACCATAAAATAAAATGTTTATCTCACATTTTCATAAAATTGTTTAAAAAAATACGTACTGTCTTTTTTCAAACATTGGTGGCGTGTAAGGACTAAACGCTTAGGGTTTGATAGACAACTTTCTTTTAATTATTTTAAATTAAAAAAATAAGTACGTCATTTTAATTTTTATTTTATATATTTTTTTCTGTCACCCCCTCCATTTTCTGCGACCACGCCTGGTGAAATTGTTGTTTCATTATTGTTACCAATATTAAATTATAAAATTTATAAACAATTAATTAAATAAAGAGATCTTTTAATTTGATCTGGAGATCCAAATAAACATGGTTTTGAAATTAACTTTAATTACTTGAGAAGTTCTTGAGAACATTATCGATATTAGGATCATGCGCTTTACGTTCTAATTTATATTAACTAACAACTGCTATAAAGGAACAATAATTAAAAACGTAAAATGTTCCAGCGTTATATTCAGGTCGATCTCAGCCCTACTTCAAAAATTGGATGTCATAATGAATTAGCTACCCCATTCGACTAAAAACCAAGTAACAAAAGATATATCAAGCGATGGTTTAATATTTCAAGTTTTTTATTTTTTTTTTTTTATTTTTTTTTTTTTTGTGAAGATGAAAATCAAGGTAATAGAAAAAAATAGTAATGAAAACAACGATTTAAACATGATATATAATTATATTATTTTCTTCAAGCGCCCTTATTTTATTTTGTTTAGCCTTCGCGCCAGATTTCATAACGGTTATATTATCTAACGGATTTATCAATGAGCAATACATTATTCATTCTTAGCATACTTATCCTGAATCATTTGAAAAACAACTTTCTATTAGAGTCCAAATCAATTTTCTAGTTTCTATAAAAGTTAAATGAAACTAGACAAAAACTCTGAATCGAAAGGAAAAAGGAATAATTTCAAGAAATTTATTTTTACTTTCACTTACCTATATATGAAATATATAGTAAGTGTTACTTTCACTTACCTATATATGAAATATATAGTAAGTGGAAGTATTGCGATCGTGAAAAATTTCGACTTCCGGTTTTCAACGGAAATACACGTTTTGGGGTCCCCTGAGTCGAAATAACCAAGTCCCGCGAAATGGTCTGTGTGTGTGTCTGTGTGTCTGTGTGTCTGTGTGTGTGTGTGTGTGAACAGACTAGCTCAAAAACTATAAACCGTGCGATTCTGAAATTGGGTATTTAGTGTAGGTATATGCCCGCGATGTGACAGCATAAATTTCATCAAAATTACTTAAAGGGAGGGGGTACTTTACTTAATAACTTTTTAGGTTTTTTTCGATTTTCTCAAAAACGGCTCTAACGATTTTGATTAAACTGAGTATTTGATGTATTAATATGCCCGAGATATGACTGTAAAAATTTCATCAAAATTGATTAACCGGAGGGGGGACTTTACTTAATAATTTTGTATCATTTTCACGTGTTTTTTTTATTTACTCAAAAACGGCTTTAAAGATTTTGATCAAACTGGGTATTTGGTGTATGTGTATGCCCGCGATGTGACAGTCAAAATTTTATCAAAATTGATTAACCGGAGGGGGCAATTTACTTAATAATTTTGTAACATTTTCACGTGTTTTTTTTTATTTACTCTAAATCGGCTATAACGATTTTGATCAAACTGGGTATTTGATGTATTTATATGCTCGAGATATGATTGTTAAAATTTCATCAAAATTGATTAACCGGAGGGGGGACTTTACTTAGTAAATTTTGTATCATTTTCACGTGTTTTTTTTATTTACTCAAAAACGGCTTTAAAGATTTTGATCAAACTGGGTATTTGGTGTATGTGTATGCCCGCGATGCGACAGTCAAAATTTTATCAAAATTGATTAAATGGAGGGGGCAATTTACTTAATTAATTTTGTGCCATTTTCACGTATTTTTTTTATTTACTCTAAATCGGCTTTAACGATTTTGATCAAACTGGGTATTTGGTGTATGTGTATGCCCGCGATGTGACAGTCAAAATTTTATCAAAATTGATTAACCGGAGGGGGCAATTTACTTAATAATTTTGTAACATTTTCACGTGTTTTTTTTTATTTACTCTAAATCGGCTATAACGATTTTGATCAAACTGGGTATTTGATGTATTTATATGCTCGAGATATGATTGTTAAAATTTCATCAAAATTGATTAACCGGAGGGGGGACTTTACTTAGTAAATTTTGTATCATTTTCACGTGTTTTTTTTATTTACTCAAAAACGGCTTTAAAGATTTTGATCAAACTGGGTATTTGGTGTATGTGTATGCCCGCGATGCGACAGTCAAAATTTTATCAAAATTGATTAAATGGAGGGGGCAATTTACTTAATTAATTTTGTGCCATTTTCACGTATTTTTTTTATTTACTCTAAATCGGCTTTAACGATTTTGATCAAATTGGGTATTTGATGTATGTACATTACCGAGATATGACTGTAAAAATTTCATCAAAATTGATTAACCGGAGGGGGGACTTTACTTAATAAATTTTGTATCATTTTCACGTGTTTTTTTTATTTACTCAAAAACGGCTTTAAAGATTTTGATCAAACTGGGTATTTGATGTATGTATATACCAAATATGTGATAGCCAACATTTCATCAAAATTGATCAACCGAAGGGGGGACTTTACTTAATAAATTTTGTACCATTTTCACGGGTTTTTTTATTTACTCAAAAACGGCTTTAACGATTAACAAATATAAGATATGAATGTTGAAAAATGTGTGACTTTGGGAAATGATATTTAGCAAAACACGTCAATTTCTAATCTAAGTAAGTTGGTAAGTGAAAGTTGTGTGTTGCGCGCACGCACCAGATTTTTTGTAATTGTAAACACAATGCAGTTGTTTTAAAGTAGATTTAAATAATATTCATTACTTTATTCAGGTATATTTCCTTTTCGAACCTGTAAGATGGATAACTGAGATCAAGATGCAAAACCCCTGGTGAACTGATCAAGTATTGCACTGGCTAAGTCATGGTTGTACGTGACAACCAACTCAGACGTTCCTTGAAAAAGCTGACTATTGCGCAGACATGCGAAGAAGAAGGAATTCTTGGTTGTCTCTCCGGAGAAAAAACATGCAATTGTACCATGTTTTGATCACTGCGTTAATGTTTGGAAATCACGAGTCTTTGTTTTTTACGAATATTCAAATAATATCATCATATACATTTTTTATTCATGGTACTATTTTCATTAGAACTAATGAACCATGATACGAAAAAAGAAAATTATTCAGGAAGATACTGAATAAGCAATTAATAGATAGGCTATTTATGAAGAAAGTATTGAAGTTGATATTATGTTCTGACATTCAATGAGCGTACGAAAGAACACAGGGATATAGGGATTTATTACAACGAAACCAAGGAACTCCAGTTGCTGGAGAAGAGAATAAACTCTCTATAACTTGATATCATAATAATATAACTCGTTCGATACAACAGTTCACTTAAGTTTGGTTTCAATTTTTACCATTCAAACCAACTAACAAACACTTTAACTTTTAAACCAAAAGATAGGGGACAAAGAATTACACAGCAAATGCGCCGTGCATATTTTATTTATTAATTTTTTTTTTTTTGTTGTAGGGCGGCCATTCACGATTGTCTTTGGGGCGAGGGGATGGGGGGGGGGGGGATGAGAGCTCTTAATACTCTAGCACAGTTAAACTATTTCGATAGATGGTCAGAATATTCTGGAAAGATGTGTACATCGAAAGTGAAAAAAACGAAATAAGAGACGAGAGAAAAAGAAAAATTTGTATCTAAAATATTGCTGCTCTTTTAAAATTTTAAAACTTAAAAGTAGATAACTATTGTAAACTTACTATCCCGAGCTGGTTTTATATATATAATTCTTCTACTAAATATATAAAGGAAGAAAGAAAACACCTTCCTTGGCCCAAAGGGGAAGATAGCATGTAAAAATATGTGTCCTTGTAAAAAATGGATGGTTCATATTTGAGGGCGCCCCTTAAGTCATTCAAAAAAAAAACTTCCTTTTAAAAACTATTAGGTTTAACTATTCCTAAGATGCTGAAAAAAATATTATATATATAGTATATACAAGATAGTTTTAAGAATTTTGATATTTGTGCCAAACTGATGAATGGATTACAACAAAGGACGGCATTTGAAAAAAAAAAAAAGTATTGTTAATGTTTGCTAAAACAAAAAAGAAAGAAAAACCTTCTTTGATGGACATACATTTTTAACGTATAAAATAACACCAGAAAACGCCGATATACATAGTAACTTCGTTATTTATATAACGAAAGTTGTGTTACTGTACTAAAATTGAAATGAAAATCTTACTTCAAAACTGGGCAATAAGGAGATACGCTTCTGAATACTTTAAGACTAAGGACAGCATCCGTGACAAATCCTGTGCCCCCCCCCCCCCCAACCTCCAATAAATAAGGTTGCATCTCCGTTTAATACGATTACACACTCAGAACATAATCTGTGTTAAGGTCATACGGACACATCTTGGGTGGTAGAATCAGATAGATAGCTAGAAATAAGGTTAATTAAAAAAATAAAAAAAATATGCTGAAAAAACAATTAAAATAGAATGAGGTAAATATAGAATGTTAAAATGAATGTAATGTTCGTCTATTGGTATGTCATGGATTTTTATACATATTTATATTAAGAAAAATATATCAGAAAATATAAATATTTCTATTATTAAAAACCCTTTTTAGTTTAATCATTTATTTTTTCGCATTTAGTGAGAAAAGGGCGAATTAAAATACCTGCATAAAGAATAGAAATTTATTTTCCAATTAAATGAACAGTAGCATAATTTGTAAAATGGGGGTTGATCCGCCGTTCAGCGAATCATCCGTACCTATATAATTTAAATATATATTCTATATTTCTATGAATGGAATATACCATATATTTCTATTCTATTTCTGACTAAAAACAAGTTTTTATTCAGACGTGTAATATTTTATTTTGCAAATGTGATGATACCTGGTGAACAAAGACGGTATTAGCTAAACTGTACCGTTAACATAAAAATGTGTTGGAGAGAACAGATTCCAATGACCACATCAGTTCTATCCGCCACTTTGCCTTCGTTGCTGATAACTTCAATCCATTTAAACTAAAACTGTTAATGGAGATAATAGTTAACCAGTAACCGCAGCAGAAAAACAACACGCCCTTTATTATATATTGTCCGTGTAATGTGTTAATATGGATCATGGGCGGATCCAGCCGATCGTAAAGGAGGGCTGCAGTCCTAAAGGGGGGGGGGCTGCAGCCACACAGCCCCACAGCCCTTCATTTGGATCTGCTAATCAGCTTTTTTACCTTATGTTATGTTCCGTAAATGAGGGCTGCAGCCCTCACAGCCCCTCCCCCTTAATCCGCCAATGATATGGATTGGGGTTTGATACGCTGTTAGGAGGATAGGGAGTACTCTCTAAGTGTAACGAAGTCCTAATTAATATAGCAAATAAAAAATATACTAAAGCATAATATTTCTGAGACACATTTTTTTCCCTCATATAACCTGATTTATATTTTAAATCTTTTCCTCTGTTGGATTATATTTCTATGAATTATATTCATGTATCATAATGTTCTTTATTCATTTATTAGCACTATAGTCCTACAAGGACCCTGGCTTCTTTTTGAATCTTTCTCCACTCTCTTCTGTCACAGGCAAGCATTTTCCATCTTCTTATGCTCATCCTCTTCAAAATATTCTCCACCTGGTCCAGCCACCTAAGGCGTGATCTTCCTCTACCGCGACTACCACCAGGGCATGCTCCAGCAGGCGTTTGGGAATCGAATCTCGAGGCATACGTGCAACATGCCCCAACCATCTTATTTGACTTCCTCTTATTATTGAGACTAGATCCGGTTTATCATATAACTGGAAAAGCTCCTTGTTAGAGCGAATTCTCCATTCTCCATGTTCGCTTACCGGGCCATATATCCTGCGGAGAACCCTTCTCTCCCACGCAAGCAGTTTTCTCTCTGAGACCTTGGATACTACCTAGGTCTCGGAACCATATGTAACCACAGGTCTTATGACCTCATAAAGCGTGATCATGGTCCTATGAGAAAGTGTGTTATAATTTAGGATTTTTCTGAGGGCAAAGCAACATCGATTTCCGGCTAACAATCTAGCTTTTATTTTTTCTGCCATTTCATTACCTCCAGTAATCAGTGAGCCAAGATATTTAAAGGTTTTGACCGCTCTTAGAGTGTGCCCACCTATTGTCATATTTTCGCCTTTCCCTGCCGAATTTATCGGTGTATATGCATGTACACTGTTTTCTGCTCATTGATTTGTAGCCCCATGTATCATAAACCCTTTTTATATTTTGTTTCGACTTTTATATATGAACACATCGATACATAACTTTGACCATTTAGGATTTCTATGGTTTCTTCTTTACTTAAAGTGTGTTTTTACCGAAGCAGCTTATTGATATGAAATGGAATATGTTTTTTATTTTGATTAGGCTGCACATTGAACAATTACTCCTTTAGTCACCTGTTGGTAAATATTTAAGGCTTAGTAGCTTTCATTTACCTTTTGAATATAAATCTGAGAAGATAAATATTTTTGGTGTCATTCAAATACTATGTTCTGGCTTTAAGATTTTAGCAAAATCCTATTTAGATTGAAATAATTATAATCGTTGTTCCATATTGCGTAGAGCTGGTGAAATTCAGCTGCTCTAGCTCCTATTTTTTTCTCTTTCATATTTGATAATTTTGTTGAAAAGAAAGATTTTAGCGTCAGTTGCGATTTTTTTGCCGAAGCATCAGATGACCCAGGGTACCTATTTCTGTTATTATAAACCTATACGTAAAGATATGTATTCATGTTAACCAGTTTATGGTTACGGTGTGTCATAAGGATTATTTGATGAACACGCATATGTTGGCATTGTCGCTGGTGGGGAAGGGATAATAAGACAAACCGAAGGCCGCGCTACCGAACAAAGGTCTTAGACATTATCCACACCACTTCCCAACCCTACAATTTCGACAGCTTAATATTATCATCCCGCCTATAAAACTTCTGACTAATGTCGGTATCCTGTTTTATTATACATATATAGGAGATGCGAAAGTCAATTATGAAAAGAAAGACAAATCAAAAACAAAAAGGTTTGGTATGTATGTACCTCCCCCGAACCAGATTTCTTGTTGCAATTGATATAAAAATGACAAAAATCCAACCAGAGATTATAATTACTAACTATCGGCCGAAATATGAACATACTCATTAAAAAAAGAAAATAGGCCATTGGCCGGTAAAGAGGAGGAGGCGATCATTTAAATCTCGCCCATACACCTACGATACTAGCGAATCTAGAGTTCTGAAATCCTGGCTTAGTTATGTTAGAGTTGACTTCTCATTACCATAAAGTAGGGATGCTACATCGATGTCGATGTAGTCAGAATGGTTTTCCTCGATGGGTTGTTTAATTTTATAGTACCTAAGTAAAAAAAAAAAAATAAACACGCAACCTAATTTTCGCAAAATGTAAGCCTGAAATCTGAAAATAAGGAGCGAGACAAATGGCGACAACCAACGAACAATGAGTGCTCTTAGAATGTTCAGGGCACAGAAGAACCATGCATGGTTAAAAAAAAAAAATAGTCAATGGTAGAAATGCTGAGATAACAACACAGTTTTAGATATTTTTTTTTTATTTCTTCCTTAATTTTCTGGTAAAAGTAGTAAAATCTATCATGAAAATTCTGATTTGCGTTGTCTCTAACAACATGTTTTCTCAGAGATTTCCATATCACCAATTATATATGTGGAGGTAAAACCTATTTGACATTATAGGACATTTAATTCTTATTGAGCATGAGATTGAGCATTTAATTTTCATCGTTGTAAATAATAAAGTTAGTATATAACGCTTACTTTTCCATATAAAAAAATATCAAGGCTACGCAAACTATCGAGGACTAAATATTGATGTTTGAAAAAAATCGGCCACAATAAATCAATAACTTAGAAATCGATGTGTGTATTTTTTTTTCACAAGGCATACTCTTCCATTTTAAAAAATGCCATTCCGTAACACACAAAAAAAAAAAAAAAAGTACAGGTGGGATGGACACTACAATCTGTCAAACATCTGCTGGGGAAATTCAATTGGTTCGGCAAAGGACTCGTCTCTAAAACGATCCCAGCGATAACGTATATTCTATTTTTCTCAAAGTTAAACATTCTTTAAAGTTTATAACAAAATATTCAGACATATAAACCCTTAGAAAACATTCAGTCAGTTTAAACATCGTAAAGTATGAGATCGACTAACATGGATAAAGTACCCTATATAAAATATAAAGAACCCTAAATTTATATTACAGTGAAAAAATCCAGTCTTCCTTTATGATATATATATTTTTCAATACATTAAAACATCACAACGTTTCGAGGCTTATTGCCTCATCTTCAGGTGTACAAAATATATATTATAACTATACAATATATCGATTCCTTAAAATCTCGTCAAAATAATACTGTTACTGTTACAGTGAGGTGGCCAAAGTAAGAAGTGCAATCTGACATTATTAATTATTTTGACGAGATTTTAAGGAATCGATATATTGTATAGTTATAAAATATATTTTGTACACCTGAAGATGAGGCAATAAGCCTCGAAACGTTGTGATGTTTTAATGTATTGAAAAATATATATATCATAAAGGAAGACTGGATTTTTTCACTGTAATATAAATTTAGAATAATAAAAGACCAAAAGGAATTTAAAAAAAGTCTTTCAGTAAAGTATAAACTATCAATAAAGAACCCTATAAGTAGCAATTTATTTCTAAAATGTTAAGGTGATCTCTGAAAATTTTAAACACAAGAAACATGCGTGAACAATCTACGGTTTAAGGAGTGTGCGGTCTCATACATTGCTCTTACATGTGTCGAAAGACGAATTCAAATTTAACCGAGTTCCGAAACCACATGATGATTATGAAACATGATTATTTTTAAGAAATCTTTGAAACCTCGTTACAATCGAAATTCATTTTTAAAAAAATACAAAAAGTATACATACAGTAAAAAGAATATCCATTATATGTATTATATAGGATGCGACCGGATAAGACTGATCATGAAATGCTTCTGTCAGGTCGATTACATCCTACTTTCGCTGAACCTATCCCCCGTCTTCACTTTCTAAAGATTTGATCTGGTCGTTTTCTGGATTCGCATTTTTTTCCCGCTGTCAGTAATTCCATACCTAAAGACCTGGAAAAATTGTCTGTCATATTTTTGTTATTATCCGAATTACCACAGTTGTTTTCCGAAAAAAAGTTCCATTACATTTCTTACTTCCTTCTTCTGCCATAAATCAAGGAATGAGATTGAAAATAAATAAGAAATAAATAATCTCACCTCTGTATTCCAAGTTATCTTGAGATTAAGATAATCACCATATGGAGGTAGTAAAATTACTCCAGGGCCGATCATTTAGTATGTATAATGAACTAGCACTGTTGTTAGAAGCGTACTTCTAAAATATATTTTATATCCTAATAACTAATAAATTCTATCCTTATTCTTATAGATAAAGTATTTGATTACTTAGAAAAATATTCAAGGTAAAATAAATTGGAGTACATAGGGACTACTGAATGAACTCAAGAGGATATAGTACCTTTTAAATAACACTCGATTCTTAAGCATGTAAGGTACACGGTGCTTGGGTAGTGCGAATATTTTATTAAAATACTCAATTCAAGTTAATCAGATTACTTGATCCTCTATCTGTGTCACATATACCTACAACTGTTCTTGGAAAATAAATAGATCTACCTCTACCTGCAGAAACCTACCAAAAAAAAACTGCACCAGGGACAGACAAGAAGCATATTGAGATATACGCACTATATGAGGTATACGCACCTAGCGTACACTAATGTAAAAGAAAACAAGCCGTAGCTCTACGAATAGCTTTCAGTTCTCCAAATGCCAATGCAATAAAGCACAACACCTCTTGTCGCACATTCTGATCACAAGTTTCACACTATTTCAGTGGAGCGAGGTCACATACATATATATGATCTCTAATAAGTTGACATTAACTAAATACCTGTATTTGTAAACCATAATTTAAAGTTCATCAATGCATTATTAAAACCATTATAAAACCTGAAGAATGTGAAAGGATTTCGTCCCCCCAAAAAAAAAAAAATTAAAAAAATATAAACAGGGTTAAAATTTTTGAATGAGGTCAAGGCGAAACCTATAAGTCTACTATTTTTTTTTTCTTTCTTACACCATCGCAGCCCAAAAAAATATACCTCGAAATCGTAATAACTAGATATTAAAAAGTTTAAAACGTATCGACCATGTATAGAATGAGTTATTTGATTGAAAAAGAAATGTTCGATAAAGCTAATGAAAAAATTGTTTTGTGACTTGGTGTCCATATGATTTGCTGGACTATGGCCATCTAACAACTATAAATACAAAGCTATCAAAAATGATAATTATAGACAAGATCATAGTAGGAATGCGAATAGAAATAAAACTAAAAGTAATAAAACATATTGTTTGAAATGAAAGCTGACTTTTTGGTTTATGTTGTAAGACTTTAATCAGGGCTCAATGTAATTTATAATAAATAGATTACAATTATTTTTTTTTACTCAAGAGGGCTAAAAGATATGGACATTTTTAAAATTCGACGATAATTGAACAAAGAAATAAATTTTTTTATCAGATAACATTCTAAAAGAAATATCATAATACAACAGAATACAACAGAGCACACCCCCAATGACCCGCTAGGGTAGAGGCGAAGTTAAAGAAAAAAACAAGAAACATACCTATTCATAAAAAGAAAATGGGGGATTGAAGGAGGACCAAAAAGGTCTAGATACACTCAGGTCTAGTAAAAGTAAAAATTATTGAGAGTATTTTAAATTTTGGATGCTTTTCTATAGTATATAAAAGTTTTCTAGGTTTCAATAAAATTAATTGTACTTAATAATTGATTCATTGCAGAAAGTAAAGGCAATATGCTTCTCAAACACTTTCTAAATGCTTTCACTAATGCTGAGTCTGCATAAAAACGGTCTCACTTGCATAATATTCCAGGGCTTCAGGACTGTGCACTTTTCAGTGTTTTATTAGTAGCACGTAAATGTTTGCGGCTATCACAGCCTGTGGGTTTCCTAACACTTTCGTTTCTCATGTTTAATGCCGTGTAACAAACGGAAACCGCAAATGTAAACATTCGCACCGAAGAGGCCTTAGGAATGGGCTTATATAAAGGCATCTGGAAGTAAAATTTACTTCAAAATAAGAAAGTTTATGTTTCCGTTTTCATCCACTACAAAGAAACTCGAATTGAAATGTCGGCTTGTATAGGAAAATAACATTGGAGGCAATTTTTTGCTTATTGTATTGTTCCTCGGACTTCTTTTAGGCATCAGAAATCAGTTCTCGGATGTTTCCTACATCGAGCTTCAATTATTAATATTGATAAATAAAAAATGATTACTTTAGGAAGGATTTACAAATGTTCTAGCAACTCCTATTTTAATTGACACCAATTGTACATCATTAGTCGACTGTAACAGACTTCTGCACCTCTGCCAACCTTGGATTCCTACTTTACTTTAAGGTACATATCCCGCTTATCGTAACTTAATTGCCTAAATATCATGAGAAACAGACTTAGCAGATTCTGTAAATAGTTCTTTATTGGTCCATATAAAAGTCACTTACGTACGAAATATATTTCTCAGCATTGATCATACAAAAAAACTTCAGTCTGTCCTTAAGAAGTCCGTGGAATAATTTGGAGGTTTTTATAACGCTAAACAATGGTTAATCTCACATATAATTTACGTTTAAAAATATAATTTCGTTAATTATTCCACCATTTAATTATTCAAAACTTGACCTTCAGAAATAGGAAAATCTTCTTGGGATTATATCATTATTTTCAGAGCTGAAAGTTATACAGCTATTGTTAACAAAGCGCTTTGTTATATAACTCTTTTAGGGGTTTGATCTGGAGCATCTGTTTCTCCACCCTACGAAACATCACTTTAATTAAATGACGTCTAATAGTTCCATATATGTGATCATTACCTTAACTAATATATTACTTAAAACCATTATCTTTAAAATTATTAAATAGGATTTCATTTTACTTTCACTTAACTATACATGAATTATATCGTGAAAAATATCGACTTCCGGTTTTCAACGGAAATACACTTTTTGGGGTCCGTTGAGTCCAAATAACTAAGTCCCGCGAAATGGTCTGCTTGTGTAGGAACAGATGAACTAAAAAACGATAAACAGTACGACCCTGAAATTAGGTTTTTGACGTATGTAGGACTATGCCCATGGTGTGACATCAAAGATTTAAGCTAAATATACGTAACATTTGCAATCAACGTTTGTAAAGGAGTATTTTAGAAAGTAGATGGCGTTCAATACCAGAGTTAATGTCTCAATTACTGAACAAGACTGATGGTTGAATGGAGAAAGGAATGAGAAGTGAACAGTGAGCTTATGGTTCACAATGCTGTCTCAGAACCCACTCCTTATCATCAAGCACCTATCGCCCTCGAGGTCCGCCGCAGTGGTAAAAGGATGCTGGAGATTGTCAATGGGGTATTATCTCAGTGGTATCTGACCAACCCAGCTACGAGCTACGAGAACCTTCCCAGGCCACTATTGCCCCAGCGGAAGCACCATAGATTATTTTTTTCTTTTGTTGTTTATTTTGAAACGGGGGCTTCTTACAATTATAAACTAGTAAAAAACCATTTAGGTTCCTGTTGGTATCTTCCATCAGCACCAGGATTTAGAATGCTACCAACCCCTTCATCCACCTTCCACCACTATGAAATTCAATCTGTGTCTTTTCTGTTATATGGTTTAAAACCACTTATTAATTTTATATATAGATAGCCCGCTTACTTACTGCGGCTATAATGTTTATAAAATCAATAAAATAAAGTCGAAATAAACCAGAAAGAAGCAAGTGATTCCTTGCCCCTTCCTCCTACATTCGTCCCGGTTTTTTTTTTTTATTCATATTATTAATGAAAATGTAAAGAAAACTAGTTTTAAATGAATTATGTCGTATATAAATACAATATACATTAACACCATTTTGGGAGTCGTTATAGAATATACTAATTTGTTCAAATCAAGATCTTCAATAATATCAGAGCATTTTAGACAAAACCATTAAACGGTAATATGAATTCGCTTAACTGTGCATTTGATTTATGAAATCTTTTCTTTTAATTATAGGAAACCTTTAGGAAAGTCTTTGTTTATAATATAAGCCGATTCTACGGGCATTATAAACCATCAACGCATTGTTTCATTCTCGTAAGGTCATATGTATAAAAATAAGCAAGCTATGTAAATCTTTTATTTTTAGCTTATACAAGTGTGTTTTCAATATTTAAAAGCACCAATGTTTCAGTTTTTTTATTTTTTATTTTTGCATACAATGGCGTGTGATTCCACACCATTCAAGAAAATTTCCGGGCAGAGGATGGAATGTCTAAATGCTAAAATAAAATCACTTTTTCGTGACGTTGTTGTAATTTCGATCATAGATAACGGGCGTCAAAAATCCTCGTCTAAGATAGAAAATTAGGTGACTGTCCGTAAATAGTGATCATAGCTTAACGATTGACTTAACATGATTGATAAAAGAAAACTTGTAAAAATGTTGGCATGACTATTTCACATATTTAAACATTATTTATTTCTATAACTAAACAAGGTCGTGCTAGTAAAGTTAGATAAATACTTAGAGGCTATGGTTTATGCGACAATATTGTTTCTGTCGAAAGGCTAGTTAATTAACCGATAAAATAAGTATTTTGGTTAGTGTACATTTTTTTTTAAGAGAACACTACTGGAGGCATGGCATATATCTTATTATTCAATCATCAACCAAATACAAACATTTATATATAACACGTAATTTTAAGTTTGTGAACTACTGATTAGGATTGTTATTACTGAATAGAACAATTAGCGAAACATATTATCAGTTAATTGCTTGTGTTCATCTTTATTCTAGTTTAAGTTATATATATATATATATATATATATATATATACACATATATACATATTTTAATGAATATTTCATCCAAGTCATGTGAAAATGTTAATGCTTCAAGGATTTTGAAAATAATTTATATTTTTAATTATTACGTATTTATTCTAATGAATATTTTTAAAATGAAAAAAAAATTAAGAATCATATATTAATACAATTAAGGATCATAAACCTCACTAGCGCTCAATGCAGATTTAGTAAGTAAGTATTAAACCAAAACGAATCAAACAATGACACCTTTAAAACATCATATAGATCTTTATAGCGCATTGAATAATAGTTATTTTAATTAAAATTACACCATTAAATTTACTGATAGGAAAAGCAGTAATAATAATTTTATTGGTTGTAATAAAATCGTGTTAATTGTCATTCTTATGAAAATAGTTGCCAATATTAAAACCAGTAATAATTCTGTACTTTCGCAAATGAAATCCCTATTTTACTCTCGAAAGTATGGAATAATTTTCGAATGACAGAGATATTAAGTTATAAAATTTAAGATAGATTATATTATATATATAATCTTTTAAATCTAATTTAATTACTAACCACTGTACATTTTATTAAAAAAGAAAATCCTTATTAATGGAATTTTGAGAAAACTAAGTCTGTTCTTTTAATATTCCAATATAATTCAAAGTCCCAATGCGTAGTTTTAATCGCAATACTATAACATTAAAACTACAATCAAACGGACTAAACTTTATTTCACTAGAAAATTTAGCAAAAAATACCATTTTTCGCTTTTCATATTCAATTAGGTCCACATTTGTTCTTGTATGTTTGTTTGTTTAACGTCACTTTATGCCACTAAGGCTAATCGGACGATGCTACATTGGGAGTCCTAAATTTTGCCTATCCAGGTATAATTAGGATAGGGATCCTTAACGAGTACCTGACATCGGACTGGCTCGGGACCTCCATTTTACATCCTATCCGAGGGAAGGCATAGACAAGGATTTTTTACTCCCATTAAAAAATCCTAGGGCCACCTCGGGACGCGAACCATATTTGTTCTTAAGCGAAAACCGAAGAGGGAATGGGATAAAAATAGAAGGTATTGAAGGTGTCAAATAACACGTCCATGTTTCCAGGTACTATGTACTTATTAAGAATTTGTTGGTAATTCTATTAAGATATTGAGACCTCAATTCCGTTTAAAACGGTTTTCAGATTATTCTGCATTTAGGGATGAAACTATAATTTTGGCATTTAGCGCAAGAATGATTTTCAGGATTGGGGATGGGTTTATTTAAAAAATAAAAACAATCAAGGACTCAATATGTATATGTAATTCATAAATGCAACCATAACACTTTCCTCCAAAATCGGCTCAAAAGCAAAAGCCGATCTAGACAGGAATAAGATAAGTACGTGACTAAGGATAATAATAATTAACTCTTTATTTTATTTAATTGTCCCGGGAACTAGTCCCTTAGGAACCAATTATACAGAGATATTTAATAGGCTTCAGCGCCTGAAAGTATTATAAAAAAATCTGGTGCGTGCGCGCAACACACAACTTTCACTTACCAACTTACTTAGATTAGAAATTGACGTGTTTTGCTAAATATCATTTCCCAAAGTCACACATTTTTCTACTTTCATATCTTATTTTTGTTAATCGTTAAAGCCGTTTTTGAGTAAATAAAAAAACCCGTGAAAATGATACAAAATTTATTAAGTAAAGTCCCCCCTCCCGTAAATCAATTTTGATGAAATTTTTACAGTCATATCTCGGGCATATAAATACATCAAATACCAAGTTTGATCAAAATCGTTAATACCGTTTTTGAGTAAATAAAAAAAACACGTGAACATGATACAAAATTTATCAAGTAAAGTCCCCCCTCCGGTTGATCAATTGTGATGAAATATTGGTTATCACATCTTTGGCATATAAATACATCAAATACCAAGTTTGATCAAAATCGTTAAAACCGTTTTTGAGTAAATAAAAAAAAACATGTGAAAATGATACAAAATTTATTAAGTAAAGTCCCCCCTCCGGTTGATCAATTTTGATGAAATTTTTACAGTCATATTTCAGGCATATATACAGATCAAATACTCAGTTTAATCAAAATCGTTAGAGCCGTTTTTGAGAAAATCGAAAAAAACGTAAAAAGTTATTAACTAAAGTACCCCCTCCCTTTGAGCAATTTTGATGAAATTTTTGCTGTCACATCGCGGGCATATACATACACTAAATACCTAATTTCAGGTTCGCACGGTTAATAGTTTTTGAGCTAGTCTGTTCACACACACACACACAGACACACACACACACACACACACACACACACACACACACACACACACAGACCATTTCGCGGGACTTGGTTATTTCGACTCAGGGGGTCCCAAAACGTGTATTTCCGTTGAAAACCGGAATTCGAAATTTTTCACGATCGCAATACTTCCACTTACTATATATTTCATATATAGGTAAGTGAAAGTAAAAAATGAAGCAAATTAAAATGAAACAAAAAAAGGCTGAGAAAAAAATGATAAATAATAAAGTAATCTTGTTGAGATGAAAAAATTAACTGAATATCCTTATTGACTTTAAATGAAAATGTGTACAGCCTATAATATATACATATATACACTTTTTTACAAATAAAATAAATAGAACTTGTATTAAAACGATAAATAAATAATTAAGGCCTATATCAATTTAAAATTAAAATTGAAATTTGTAGAGACTATTTAGAATTTTTCGGGAAACTGGGTGGATATGGGGTGATTGAACAGGCGGGATTTAAAGGTAGGGAGAGTGTTGTAGTGACGGATAAAAGGGGGAATAGAGTTCGATAGGGATGAGGACCGGATAATGATAGATCTTTCGAAAACTGACGTTTGGTGGGCCGGAGTGTATAGATCTGAAGACCTAGACGGGTATAAGGATATGCTATTCTGACACAAAACTGAAATATTTATCTCAAGTACAACATATTTTCCCCCGCGTGTCAACTGTTAATCGCTGTAGTATATAACCTGACACTAACTGATATCACCTACTTATGTCTTTATAAATATGGAATCTTTAACATCTTATAATAATACCAATGAATGACCAAGACAAAAATGAATGGAATAATAACAAAACACTTTTTTTACATATTCATATTTAACGTAACAAACGAAAATAATCCTCTTTAAATGAATGCAGCTTAAATTTTAAATTTTCTTGTTACACCTTTCGCGAAAAATGCCCTTTGCTTTGTATTGCCAATGTGCATATCATGCCCCATTTCATAGACTCCATGAAAATTGATGAAAATCATGAAGAGATCAGTAATTCGTAAGTTACATGAGATAACATTGCGACCCCATGGACAAAACTTAGGACCATTATGTTCTACATAAAATTGAGGATAAGGTCACAAAATAAAAAAACATTTATGTCTTGAACTAAACTTTAGGTATTTATCAGGGATGTATGGAAAAGCGGTAGTCTCTTTCAAACTTCTCTCCATAAAGCCCTTAATGAAGGCCTAAAACTTGAAAGTTGAAACGTCGAAGCACAATTTGATATGTCTCACATATTATACTACATATCGGCTTTTGTGACCATAATAACCAACATCCACTTTCTCTGCAAAATAACGTCAACCTTCAGTCATTTTTCCTCTCTATATATTTATGGAATAATGCCAACTTATTATATGTTTTAACTTTTTGTGGCAACAGAAGTGAACCACGTAAAATAAAGTGTGGTGTTCATTTTATTTTAGTTTTCAAGGAAGCTGTAATGTTTACATTTTTTTTGACATGCATGGTGTTAGCTGCTCTTGAGGTTAATATGTTTTTTTTTTTTTCATTATTATTTGATTAATTCTTGGATGCTAAATTAAATACTAATACGTTATTCAAATTTTAAAGACAAAATTGCCCTATGAAATTTCATATCATCACAAAATGTCGGCACTTACATATTGCGATACGGTTTATGAGGAGTAGTGTGTGAGATATTGATAATTGGAGGAAATGACAGAAATCTTGAGATGGAGGACGCCTACCATTGGGTTGGGACTTTCACAATGCGCCGGGGGAAGCAGTCGTGGGCTAATTATATGGCAGCGATAGAAAGTAGCGAGCGAATGGTCACGAGACGTGCATCCGCCGGGCCAGCTTGAATGGCAAGCAAGTGAAGCCTGATGGAGTACCGTTGCAACCAATACGGTTCCTCCCACACGTTTAGAACACCATAATTCGAAGCAATGGAACAGCTTGGAGAAGATACCGTCAAGGCCAGAGCGTTTCATTCGGACAGAACACACACACCAAAGCAAGAGGACAAAGAATACAAGATCCCTTCTCGTCATGGACATATTTCTTCTTATTGCCACATTCAGGTGTACAGTGAAATAAGGTTTGTGGCCCTGGTACCTGGCTGGCACAACACTTCTCGGAATCGTTTCGTCACTTCCCTAGATGCAGAAATAAGAAAGGTTTGTGGATATCAGTTACGCCATGTAGCATTGAGCCCTAAAATTGAAGGAACCATATTACATCTCTCTAGACTTTTGCGTATTTTATATATAACTTTTACATAACTCTCCTCCTCCGAGTTAATATTCTTTAGATTAAAACATTTATAGGTTGCTTGGAGTCTTACCAATCATCGAAATATATATATTCAAAAAAATTTAATTCCCAAACTTTCAAATATCTTGCTCGTTATATTTACACTATTTTTGACATTGTTCATTTCGTTAAATCACGTAACAAGAGAATTTTTATGGATTTTTGACTGAGTTTCTTGCATTTGAGAAAAACTATAGGTATAGAGTCAACTCTTAATAAGTTGATCTTAGAGGGGACGTGAAAAATTGTTCGATTTACCGAACATCGACTTATCGAGGTTATAATTCGACTCGTCCACACATAGATGAAAATATGGATGTTGCTTGTAGATACATATAATTCCAATAAACAAGAAAAAGCAATTAAATACAAATTCAGTTAGCTCATAAACAAGTACACCTCCACTGTTCTTTTCTTTTTCTATAAGAACATTGAATACGTGTTGCACGAAATTCAAAATTCACTGAAAATAATCGCTCGACTTAATTATCTTTCCTCCACTTCGGGAATCGGTTTTAACTTTTCGTTAATTTTCAAATAATTAATTAAATTTCATACAGAATTTTCAAATTTCGTGGGGCCACATGGAGGAGGAATCAAAATTGTTATTTTCCTAAAAGATAAAAAATTCTTAAATAAAATTAAAACAGATATCGTCCAACCTTTTGTGATGATCTGCGTTTGGTTGCCACTAATAAATGTCAAAAAAGTCTGGAACGTATACCTCACATTTCTTTAAGCTCCTCTTTTACAATTTTTCACTATTGGAAAGTATATATATATATATATATATATATTTTTAAGTTGATAAAAGTTTGTGAGAACGCTGGGAGAATTTTTACCAATTCGTAAAACTCATTAAAAAAACAAATGTTTTTTATATAAACATATAATATAACGAAAACTTTGAATGAGTCAAGTCATCTATATGAAAAGCCACTAATAATACATATTCAAGAACTAGTTTTCGTTCTTTTAGATGGACCATGACTTTTTCGAACTTGATTAAAAAACATTTGTGGAGCTTGGAACACAAGAGGTCTGAGTGATATTTTTTCAAAGTTAAAGTTTGAAAAAAACATTTTTATGTAGATTTGAAATATAAATCTGTTTTGTTTGTTCAAAAATCTCAATCAGACCTATAAATAAAAGGTGGGGGGCGGAGTATGGATTGCGGTAAAACCGTATGCGTGGGTGGGGTGAAAAAAAAATTATAACCACTAGATTTAAACATTTTTATTTTAACTATTATATGGGCGTTCTTTTGTTACTGGACATTTTTTTTTTGTTGTATTTTCGCCTCTACCCTGAAGGGTCATTGGCGTCTAATGGTAGTTTATACCCATCTATGGAATCCCGTATATTTGAGGAACTTTGTGGTGACTCTCTCTTCACTGTCTTGCATAATTTCTTACAGAGAGTCAGAAAGTCCAACCTTTTTCCTGAACTTTTCAAATCGTGGGCACTCTAAGAGCAGGAGTTGAACTGACAGAGGGGCATTATCACATTTTTCACATTTCAGGGTGGAGCTTCTAGCCTCCCAAGTAGGTAGCTGTGTGTGAAACGACAATGGACATTTTTAAATCAAGGCTATATTCAACAATACACAAAAAAAAAAAAAAAAATATATCGAATCTAATTGAAACATCGTTTAGATGATAAATATTCCTTTTTTTTTTTTTTTTAATAAATCGCAATCAACCTTCGTAATTACAGCTATCAAAGAGACTTCATTGAGTACAGGGTAGCGGCTAAGATTGCCACTGTGGGCCAATCCAAGATGGTAGCAAATCCGGCCATAAGTTTGTCGAAGCAGGAAAAGGCTGAGAAAATTAATGTGCATTTACGAAAGGTATCATTAAGATGCCTTGAGATTGTCAATGCCGTATGACGCTTGTCTCGTTCTAGCCTACAAGGTTTTGTACACAGCCGGAACGTTGCAAGGATTCCACACTTACAAGGAGTGATAACATCTTAGTTAGATGATATCTTATAGTTATCTAGATTATTTCAACAGCATACCAATTAATAATTTATAAGATAACAAGTGGTCTTGGTTGACGGTAATAAATAATATAAAAATCGGCGTATACCTATATTATTGTAAAAATAAAGATAATGATGATAAGATATATTTAATGTTTATAACATTAAATAACTCTAAATAAAGTATTGTGTGTGTGTGTGTGTTTTTTTTTAATCATGCTGAAACCTTATTTTCTTACAAGATCGAAGAATAATGTCTTAAAAAACAACTTGATGCATAGTTTATTTTAAAAAAAAAAATGTATGCCTCGGATCGAATCCCGTTATAGCATCCTTAAAAACTAACTGAATATGTCTCAACATTTTTGGGTTTTTAAATCCTGGGAAAGAATATGTTCGTTAAAAAAACTAACAATTAAAAACTGATACGAATGTGAAACTAATACTTGTAAATTTCTGTTGAAAAGTCAAATTACTTATGAATCGTTGGAATGAAGTTGACAAAACAAAATTATTACAAAATTAACGCTGTTATGCTTTCTTCCCCTCTAACCTGACTCTGATAATGAATATCTTTTTCTACGTATGTATTTATGGAAATTTTGAATTTCTCCACAATTAACGTTAATAAACCCTAAAAAATTATAAAATAAATACCACAAAATAATTTAATCCAACCACAATCAATAAAAGATAAGCGATAAGAAAGTAAGTAATTATTTACTAAGTAGTAATTATTAAGTAAGTATTTACCCACTTTTCTCCCTTTATACCGATAAATCACCTGCTACGTAATATGTCATCCACAAATACAACATTTCTAAATACAAACCTTCTTAATTCACGCTGTGAAATAGCGAGAAAATCACTTCGTTCATAATGCCCATGAATTCTCCATTGTATCTATATTTAAATAGCCAAAAATTAACATATGGATTTGTGAGTCATATTCCAAAAACATTGAGTCATAGCTAAAATATTACTTCATTTCTGATAACTCTTCCAGCAAAATTAATCATCGGTCTTCATGAAGTGTTGAGGAGGAAGCGTGAAGGTCGCTTTGGAACCGAAAGCAGAAGCAGTCGTGAAGCTTTTGACCATCGACGTCACATCATGACGCTAAGTCTTCCAAAAATAACGTCATGTAGTCAGTTCAATAGAATAAAAAAAAATGTTGCTATTAATTTTTTTAAAATCATTTGAATACGTCACACTTTAGTTGAAAATCGAAAAAAACAACAACCGTAGAATCCGATTTTCAAGCCATGCAACAATAATTTTGATAAAAACAGGTTCAGGATAAAATTTATGCCTTGGAACAGAGGTTAACCATATCTCCGGGTTAATTTTCTAAGGAAAAATAGAAAAGAAAAAAAAATAATAGGATTTTCTAGTTTGATCATTTATACTAATAAATGTTTTTCAATGTCTCCAACAATATTTGCGATATCTTTTTAATCGATGAATACATCTAAGTTCGGTAAAAAAAAATTAAAAAAGAATATAAATGAGCTTGGATTAGTTTTTGTGTTATTTTAATACTTGTTCTAAAGCTAATTCAAAATATAATGAAAATTCATAGTTATTCATATATTTTGAGTACACATTAAATACTTTTCTACCTGATGGTATACCAAGTAGATGTTTCATTTCAGACACTTGATACAAAAAAAAGAAATAAAATGAGTAAATACGAGCTAAACATTTTTTCGTTTTAATAAATTATTTCTAAAATCCAAATTAATTTTTTTCAGATATTATTGCAAATATACATTAAATAATAATAAAAATGCTGGGCAAAAAAAAAAAAAAAAAAAAAAAAAAAAAAAAGCGGTTCTTGTTTTTATCCAAATATAAAAAGGCTAAATAGATTAATATAATAACTTTTTTATTTTGATATAGTACAGTTGTATAGTGATTTATGTTCGGTCTTAGATATTAGTTTGTCCAAACCAAAAATCACTCTCTAATATGACTTAGCTAGATCCCAAAATGTTACTGTAGAAGTATCCATTTGCCACAAGACAATGTTTATATTTAAAACATTTACAATATTTATTTACTTTACATATCCGTCAATGGTAGAGTACGCATATTTTGTTTATTGTAAATCGACACTGAGTAAATAGCAGCGAAGTAAGAACGAATTTTAAATCAGATCTAAATATATATTAGAAAACAGGGCAGGATGCTTTGCTCAACGACCAATAATAATCTAATTCGAAAATAAACATCCGGAAATAACAAAGGTGATTCAATGACAAAATCACAATCATACAGACGCAGGTGGACGCAATTGAAGTTTGTTTTACTATATTTACTAGGAGATGTCGTCTTCATAAAAAAATGGATGTTAAATCTCGAAGGGTATGGGCTTCCATAAAAAAATTAAAAATCCTAATTTTTATTAACATCAATATCACAATTTTTCAAGACCTCCTTCAGATTTCGGTGAGCCAGTCTTTAATGCATTTTAATCCCCTACAAGAGCAGCATTTGTATCAAATTTAAACTAAATTTAGATTTAAAATTATCTAAAAATAAAGTGAGCAAACATCTACTTACAAGTTTTTCAGGCCAGTTAAATAATAATAAAAGCTCAAAGAACCCTAAGGTTCGAGGCCGACACCTCTATTCGCTCCCTACACACCTTCATCCACCGACCACTGTTAAAAACTAACTTCGACAGATCTGCCTTAACGCAATCCTCCCACCTCCGTTTCGGCCTAACCCGCGAACATTTCCTAGTCGGTACCGCGCTTATTAATCTTTTAGTTATTCCTTCACTACCGAGTTTAACAATTTTACATGCCCACTTTATTCGTCGCGCTGCTATCACCTCTATTATGTTAGCGGGTACAATTCAATCAGTTCGGTGTTGTGTAAACGTCTGAACTCACCGGTAGCTTCGTCTATCTTCGGTCCAAATATTCTACGCAGTATTTCATTTTCAAAAACCCTCAGCCTTTACAGATACCTCAATGTTAGCGGTCACGTTTCAGGATCCGTATAGGACCGTAGGAAGAATCATAGTTTCGTAAATTCTAATTTTTTACGTTTCGGACAGAACTGCTATGCAGAGCAATTTCGAAACCGAAAAGTAGTAAGCATTTCCGGCTTTTAATTTAGCGTTGATTTCCTCAATCTCACGCCAGTTTACCAAACAAAAAATAACTTGTAGTATTGGATTATCGATACTTTAGATGTACCGATAAAAAGTAACGTTAATGAAGTCAGTAGTATCTGAAGCAAAGAATGGACTCTGGAAGTATGGATTCTAAACCTCCTTAATTTAACATAGGAAAAAGAAAATCAATTTCTGAACTGCTTAAGTATTGACTCGTGTTATGTGCCTGGAACTATAAAAGCTATTCACTGCTTGAGTAGGGCTTTCGAAAAGTGGGTATTTTTCTAAGAAAGTTGTATCTTATCTGTCCTATAAACTATGTTTAATTTAACAAAATGCCGATATAAATATACCCTGCCGTTTTCTCTTATATAAAAAAAGCCTAAAATATCAGACACAGATGTCATATCCACACCATTTCCTAATCGTGCCAGAGGTTAAGATAGAAAGGACATGACACTGGAGATATATGGAAGTCCCAGAAGTTCATGACATTTCCGCCCCGGAAGAGTGCACCAATCATCGTGTACACTACTTTCATCTTCAACATTTTCCTTCCGGCATGGGTGTCGAATCGTTCCTTGCCACAATTGACGGTTATAGTCTTCAATTCGCAAAGCTTAGGGACTATGATTGAGAAGCAAGGGGGAAGCAATGTCACCGTCCATCCAAATCCTTCCGCAAAATACCAATCTGACGTACTTCGATAACTCATAGAGAATATTCAAAATTGGTGACTTCATATTTTTCCAAATATACAGAAGTCAGTAAATTATTCATTACTATGTCATAAAACTGTTGATTTCTTCCCATGATAATTGAAAAAAAAATTCTAAAAATTAACCTCAGACCATTTGCATTTGAACCCTAAAAATTGTTTCAAAAAATCAAATAATTATTTTAATACATTATCCGTGTGAATACAGTTCTTTATGAAAAAAAAATCTGGTGCGTGCGCGCAACACACAACTTTCACTTACCAACTAACTTAGATAAGAAATTGACGTGTTTTGTTAAATATCATTTCCCAATGTCACACATTTTTCTACATTCATATCTTATTTTTATTAATCGTTAAAGCCGTTTTTGAGTAAATAAAAAACCCCGTGAAAATGATACAAAATTTATTAAGTAAAGTCCCCCCTCCGGTTGATCAATTTTGATGAAATGTTGGCTATCACATATTTGGTATATACATACATCAAATACCCAGTTTGGTCACAATCGTGAAAGCCGTTTTTGAGTAAATAAAAAAGCACGTAAAAATGGTACAAAATTTATTAAGTAAAGTGCCCCCTGCGGTTGATCAATTTTGATGAAATCTTTACAGACATATCTTGGGCATATAAATAGATCAAATACTAAGTTTAATCAAAATCGTTAAAGCCGTTTTTGAGAAAATCAAAAAAACACGTGAAAATGTTACAAAATTTATTAAGTAAAGTCCCCCCTCCGGTTAATCAATTTTGATGAAATTTTTACAGTCATATCTCGGGCATATAAATACATCAAATACCCTGTTTGATCAAAATCGTTAAAGCCGATTTAGAGTAAATAAAAAAAACACGTGAAAATGTTACAAAATTTATTAAGTAAAGTCCCCCCTCCGGTTAATCAATTTTGATGAAATTTTTACGGTCATATTTCGGGCATATAAATAGATGAAATACTCAGTTTAATCAAAATCGTTAGAGCCGTTTTTGAGAAAATCGAAAAAAACCTAAAAAGTTATTAAGTAAAGTACCCCCTCCCTTTAAGTAATTTTGATGAAATTTATGCTGTCACATCGCGGGCATATACCTACAATAAATACCCAATTTCAGGATCGCACGGTTTATAGTTTTTGAGCTAGTCTGTTCACACACACACACACAGACCATTTCGCGGGACTTGGTCATTTCGACTCAGGGGACCCCAAAACGTGTATTTCCGTTGAAAACCGGAAGTCGAATTTTTTCACGATCGCAATACCTCCACTTACTATATATTTCATATATAGGTAAGTGAAAGTAAAAAGCTAACAAATACTTATTCTCCCGTTCTTTGGTCTGCTATAAATGTAATAATAAAAATATTCTTTAATTATTATTACATTTTATAAATGGATGTATTAAATAAAAAAGTGACAGTTATAACAGTCTGGTGCGTGCGCGCAACACACAACTTTCACTTACCAACTTACTTAGATTAGAAATTGACGTGTTTTGCTAATTATCATTTCCCAAAGTCACACATTTTTCTACATTCATATCTTATTTTTGTTAATCGTTAAAGCCGTTTTTGAGTAAATAAAAAAACCGGTGAAAATGATACAAAATTTATTAAGTAAAATCCCCCCTCCCGTAGATCAATTTTGATGAAATTTTTACAGTCATATCTTGGGCATATAAATACATTAAATACCAAGTTTGATCAAAATCGTTAAAACCGTTTTTGAGTAAATAAAAAAAACATGTGAAAATGATACAAAATTTATTAAGTAAAGTCCCCCCTCCCGTAGATCAATTTTGATGAAATTTTTACAATTTACATCGTTAAAACCGTTTTTGAGTAAATAAAAAAAACATGTGAAAATGATACAAAATTTATTAAGTAAAGTCCCCCCTCCCGTAGATCAATTTTGATGAAATTTTTACAGTCATATCTCGGGCATATAAATACATCAAATACCAAGTTTGATCAAAATCGTTAAAACCGTTTTTGAGTAAATAAAAAAAACACTTGAAAATGATACAAAATTTATTAAGTAAAGTCCCCCCTCCGGTTAATCAATTTTGATGAAATTTTTACAGTCATATTTCGGGCATATAAATAAATCAAATACTCAGTTTAATCAAAATCGTTAGAGCCGTTTTTGAGAAAATCGAAAAAAACGTATAAAGTTATTAAATAAAGTACCCCCTCCCTTTGAGCAATTTTGATGAAATTTTTGCTGTCACATCGCGGGCATATACCTACACTAAATACCCAATTTCAGGTTCCCACGGTTTATAGTTTTTGAGCTAGTCTGTTCACATACACACACACACACACACACACACACACAGACACACACACACACAGACCATTTCGCGGGACTTGGTTATTTCGACTCAGGGGGTCCCAAAACGTGTATTTCCGTTGAAAACCGGAAGTCGAAAATTTTCACGATCGCAATACTTCCACTTACTATATATTTCATATATAGGTAAGTGAAAGTAAAAATATTCTTTAATTATTATTACATTTTATAAATGGATGTATTAAATAAAAAAGTGACAGTTATAACATTCAGCAAAAAATAAATGTATTTTTGTAAATCCTCAGCAGTGGGAACCCCTCCCCCTCCTCAATACGTCACCAAAATTATACGTTAGTATTTTATCATAGTGTTTAAGTAGCACCCTCATATAAATTTTACATGAAACAAAGGAGTATTGAGTTTGATTTTAATATAAAAAATCTGGTGCGTGCGCGCAACACACAACTTTCACTTACCAACTTACTTAGATTAGAAATTGACGTGTTTTGCTAATTATCATTTCCTAAAGTCACACATTTTTCTACATTCATATCTTATTTTTTTTAATCTTTAAAGCCGTTTTTGAGTAAATAAAAAAAAAAACCGTGAAAATGATACAAAATTTATTAAGTAAAGTCCCCCCTCCCGTAGATCAATTTTGATGAAATTTTTACAGTCATATCTCGGGCATATAAATACATCAAATACAAAGTTTGATCAAAATCGTTAAAACCGTTTTTGAGTAAATAAAAAAAACACGTGAAAATGATACAAAATTTATTAAGTAAAGTCCCCCCTCCGGTTAATCAATTTTGATGAAATTTTTACAGTCATATCTCGGGCATATAAATACATTAAATACCAAGTTTGATCAAAATCGTTAAAACCGTTTTTGAGTAAATAAAAAAAACACGTGAAAATGTTACAAAATTTATTAAGTAAAGTCCCCCCTCCGGTTAATCAATTTTAATGAAATTTTTACAGTCATATCTCAGGCATATTTATACATCAAATACTCAGTTTAATCAAAATCGTTAGAGCCGTTTTTGAGAAAATCGAAAAAAACCTAAAAAGTTATTAAGTAAAGTACCCCCTCCCTTTAAGTAATTTTGATGAAATTTACGCTGTCACATCGCGGACATGTACCTACACTAAATACCCAATTTCATGATCGCACGGTTTATAGTTTTTGAGCTAGTCTGTTCACACACACACACACAGACACACAGACACACAGACACACACAAACACAGACCATTTCGCGGGACTTGGTCATTTCGACTCAGGGGACCCCAAAACGTGTATTTCCGTTGAAAACCGGAAGTCGAATTTTTTCACGATCGCAATACTTCCACTTACTATATATTTCATATATAGGTAAGTGAAAGTAAAAATCTGGTGCGTTCTCGCAACACACAACTTTCACTTACCAACTTACTTAGATTAGAAATTAATGCGTTTTGTTAATTGCCACTTCTCAACTGAACAGAACGGCTTTAATTATGAACAATGGTCTGTCATTAAAGGCGTACTCCGCATGCGTTTGCTCAACGAGTTTTATGAGTTCACTGAATATTTTTATTTTTTTCTCCTCTTTTTGTTTTCTTTATTTTTATCGTAGCTCATATTTAGCCATTTCTTATTTTTAGGCGTAATAAGAAACAGTTAATTTCTCCATGTAAACAAAAACAAAGGTACTTTATAAGAAAGAAATAAACAAACAAAGAAGGGCCCCCCCAAAAAAAGCCCCCTCAGAACATTTTAACAATGATAAAGCTTACCTTATATTAAAGTAAACCTAATTTTCATTAAACATGACGAATTTGATAAAAATCGTTAAAGCCGTTTTTGAGATAATCGAAAAAAAGGTAAAAATTGGAAAAAAAAGTCATGAAATAAAGTGCCCCCTCAGTTGGACCAATTTTGATGAAATGTTGGCTTTTACATATTTGGTATATACATACATCAAATACCCAGTTTCTTCAAAATCGTTATAGCCGTTTTTGAGTAAATAAAAAATATGTACACGTGAAATTGGTACAAAATTTATTAAGTAAAGTCCTCCCTCCGGTTTATCAATTTTGATGAAATTTTTACAGACGTATCTCGGGCATATACATACAATATATACTCAGTTTGATCAAAATCGTTAAAGCCGTTTTTGAGTAAATAAAAAAAAACACGTGAAAATGATACAAAATTTATTAAGTAAAGTCCCCCCTCCGGTTAATCAATTTTGATGAAATTTTTACAGTCATATCTCGGGCATCTAAATAGATCAAATACTCAGTTTGATCAAAATCGTTAAAGCCGTTTTTGAGTAAATAAAAAAAACACGTGAAAATGATACAAAATTTATTAAGTAAAGTCCCCCCTCCGGTTAATCAATTTTGATGAAATTTTTACAGTCATATCTTGGGCATCTAAATAGATCAAATACTCAGTTTAATCAAAATCGTTAAAGTCATTTTTGAGAAAATCGAAAAAAAACGTAAAAAGTTATTAAATAAAGTACCCCCTCCCTTTGAGCAATTTTGATGAAATTTTTGCTGTCACATCGCGGGCATATACCTACACTAAATACCAAATTTCAGGTTCCCACGGTTTATAGTTTTTGAGCTAGTCTGTTCACATACACACACACACACACACACACACACACACACACACACACACACACACACACACACACACACACACACACAGACCATTTCGCGGGACTTGGTTATTTCGACTCAGGGGGTCCCAAAACGTGTATTTCCGTTGAAAACCGGAAGTCGAAATTTTTCACGATCGCAATACTTCCACTTACTATATATTTCATATATGGTATAGGTAAGTGAAAGTAAAAATGAAATAAAACATTTGAAAAAATTTAATCCAGTATATTAAATATTCACACATATGGCAATTTATATTATATGAAACTCCACCTCGAATATTAGATTTCAAAAAAGTGTACGGTACTTCTCGCAAAAGTCTGTTTTTGGTATTTTTGTTACGTTCTTGTTGTATACTATAATCAATTTTATATTGATTTTATTAAATTAGGTATAACACTGCTTAATATACATAAATGATTCAATATTCGATATTTTTACTATGTAGATCCTGTACCAACCTTCTGCATCTAACTACCATAATCTTAGCGAGTTTTTCAATGTCTTCTTGACTGCTTCCAAGGACAGCTATATCATCTGTTTATCCATGAATAATACGATTCATTTCTGCGTGCACCCCTCCATTGTTACGTGTTATTCTTATCTTCACCAGTGCTTTAAGTTTGACAGCAGCAGCAAGAATCCACATCCTTCCTATATTTCTTCACAAAGTAAGTTTTCAAGAAGAGCATTATGAAGATGAAGATACCAGATATGATCCATCCACAAATAGCAATTGTGAATCTAACTCTTCACAACTCTCTAAGTGATGTTTCATTCAGACGGGTGAGATAACACAAAGCCAACAGAAAAAACTAATAATAATAAAAAAAACAAAAACAAAATAAAGCATTCGTTTCAATGCAATCTTGAAAAGACTAATCAACTCTTTGAATCGGAGGGCATAACCATGGAGTAATTGTCACCGTGGAAGCTGAAGGACAGTGGCTGGCAAGAGAAAGGGATCCAACAATGCAGGGCATCTTCCCATTTACTCATCAGATAATGAACCCAAAATAAGTAGAATAATTAACCAATACAGATGTAAAAGACAATCTAGATGTTGATGGAACAGTAATAAAACGTATTTATTTTAATTATTACCGATATAATAACCACCATGTTCGATTAAAACTTTTTTTAACTACTATTAAAAACGTAACAAGGTTATTTTAAATTTAAAAAATCAAAATTATTTAAAAAAAATAATGTCTATAAGACTTCTATCATAAGTAGGGGGAAATAGTTAAAAACATGGAGGAGAGAGATGAGAGACAATATTAGAAAAATATTGAAAACAAAGAAAGATACTTAAAAGAGGCTAAGGACAACGCGTTTATCACGATAAATCATAATTAATAAAAACCCAGGTCAAGGTAATCATCGGAAAACCAAGAAATCATCGCACTCTCCTTTCACACATAAATGCATTCTAAATTTTTTTTTTCTTTTAATATTCCTGCCATTTGAAAGTAAATATAATAAATCTAATTATTAGTCTTGTAAAAATATACCTAAGATACCCATCGCCTATTCCTTAATTTTATAAATTCCTAATACATAGTTATATGTAATATTTTTTTAAAGACTTATGATTATGAATTTAAACAGCTGTGCCCAAGTTGGCATATTTACTTTACATAACTTGATAATTACAATAAACGCATTATTATATTTATTTAGGCGCAAATTGTTCCTTTTTATTTCGCTAGCAATGATATGGACATAACTGAATTTGACAACTTCGTAAGATTGGATCTGTCACTCATATGAGCTACTGTAAATATTATTTGATTAATTTAACCACGTCTTGTATTATATTTTGAATTATTCAAGATGACCAATATCATTTTTCGTAAAAATAATAAAATGAAAGACACATACATAAAAATAATAGGTTGGGCCCACGCGGTCACCACCAGATGCCCCCCCCCCATTATAAAATAAAAAGTGAGTGGTATAAATTCGAGGTAGACGAGAACGGTCATTTAAGTTTTCGTTTTTTCGATTTTATACTTTAACGTTAAAATTATTATGAAGGTGCCTCCCAAAGGTATCGTTTTAAAATATTTTAGGATTTATTCATAAAGTATAATTACCCCCCCCCCCTCACCGACTAATCGGTGTAAATTAATTTTCGAGGTTACAAAAACAATTTAAAAAATGGATGGTTGTGGTCGATTTCGCTTCTCTTATCTTGTATATCCGAACTATAATATAATAAATCTAAAAAAAGGCGAAATTCTACTATTGTATATTCAGCATGGGTTACTACATAAATCGCGAATGAAAATTTATAAAAAATAAAAAAGCATCCTAATAGAAAGTACTTACGAGAATCGTAAAGGAAACTAGAAAATGCACTATCTACTTCCATCAAGATTTTTTTTCGCAATGTATAGATAAAAAGTTCTGTACAACTTTCTAATGTGGGATCTGTAGGTGTAAGAGTGTCTTCTCTTAAGACAACCAAGGACGTAACTTTGCCAAAACATGATGAACGAAGGTTGCCAATTGTTCCTTTTCGCAACGTAACGTCCTAAAAAAAAGATTGCGAAAAGACATCGTCATACAAGCTTTCCTAATGGAACCGATCGATCAGGAAGCGAGGAAGGAGAAGAAAAAAGAATTAGTTAAAATATTAATTAAGTTATCATGGCTCTAAAAATTGAAATAGGTGATATCAACTAATTCAAAAAATAATAAAAGACAAATTATTCACATAATGTTCACAATAGCTCATAAAAGTGACAGAGCCCGTCTTATGGTGATCTAAAATTCATCGATATCATTGCAAGCTAAATAAAAAAGAATAATTTTCGCTTAAGATTATGTCAAATTAATTATAATAATACCCAACCTTGAGCGTAGTTACTTGAAATCATAATCATAAAAAAATCTGGTGCGTGCGCGCAACACACAACTTTCACTTACCAACTTACTTAGATTAGAAATTGACGTGTTTTGCTAAATATCATTTCCTAAAGTCACACATGTTTCTACATTCATATCTTATTTTTGTTAATCGTTAAAGCCGTTTTTGAGTAAATAAAAAAAAACCGTGAAAATGATACAAAATTTATTAAGTAAAGTCCCCCCTCCCGTAGATCAATTTTGATGAAATTTTTACAGTCATATCTCGGGCATATAAATACATCAAATACCAAGTTTGATCGAAATCGTTAAAACCGTTTTTGAGTAAATAAAAAAAACACGTGAAAATGATACAAAATTTATTAAGTAAAGTCCCCCCTCCCGTAGATCAATTTTGATGAAATTTTTACAGTCATATCTCGGGCATATAAATACATCAAATACCAAGTTTGATCGAAATCGTTAAAACCGTTTTTGAGTAAATAAAAAAAACATGTGAAAATGATACAAAATTTATTAAGTAAAGTCCCCCCTCCGATTGATAAATTTTGATGAAATTTTTACAGTCATATTTCAGGCATATAAGTAGATCAAATACTCAGTTTAATCAAAATCGTTAGAGCCGTTTTTGAGAATATCGAAAAAAACTTAAAAAGTTATTAAATAAAGTACCCCCTCCCTTTGAGCAAATTTGATGAAATTTTTGCTGTCACATCGCGGGTTTATACATACTCTAAATACCCAATTTCAGGTTCGCACGGTTTATAGTTTTTGAGCTAGTCTGTTCACACACACACACACAGACACACACACACACACACACACACACACACACACACACACACACACACACACACACACACAGACCATTTCGCGGGACTTGGTTATTTTGACTCAGGGGACCCCAAAACGTGTATTTCCGTTGAAAACCGGAAGTCGAAAATTTTCACGATCGCAATACTTCCACTTACTATATATTTCATATATAGGTAAGTGAAAGTAATAAGTAATGATTTGTTAACTATCAATTACTAATTAATATAACAATTTAAAAAAGAACAAGCCTTTTGATGTAAGATTGGGCGTTTATTGTAACTCTCTTTGGACGATTCATGAATAAATGCAGAGAAATGTGAAAATAGCACAACGCCGTAATCTAGCGAAACATAGTTTCCCTTTCTAACAGAAATGTTCGGAGTCTCTACAACGAACAGATGGATATTCCATCTCGATACAATTCAAACTTTACTTATCCATTTGCGTACCAACAATCAGTCTGAGTACAATCTTAATGATCGGAACCTTAAGCAAAAATTTCGAAATCGCTTGGAACTCACAAACCAAACACAAACGTAATTATTTGTCAATCAAAATAAATAAATAATAGGATCATGCCACTGTTTAGAATATTCGTTCCTAAACTATTAACTGTTTAACTAAATGGAATGTATCACGATATAGCACAATTTGACCAAATGAAATACCTCAATTTTAATCAGTGAAATGATGCTTTTTATGTAGGATTTTTTTTATATCTACCAGCGATTTTTGAATCTTCAGAGAAAACAGAGTTCCTTGCTGAATGTGAATAACATATATGAATACATCTTCATATGATTGCCTTAGAATCATATAATTTGCAAACCGTGTTTTACAGGACAAATATCACAGACCATATGGATTGTCTGTATTAACTATTAATACTGTTTTAATAGTTTTTAAATTTATATATTTAACTATTTATAAATCAAACCTAAGGAACGATCTCGAATAAATTTAAATTTTAAGTTGACCTAAGAAAGAAGTTTCTCTGGATAGGATAAGGAGAAACTCTCACCAATGCTCAGCCTTTTTTTTTCTTTTTTTTTTTTAACATGCATTAGTGAAGTTTCTTCTTAACTCACCCATTAAAAAAGCTTTCTTTTCTAAAGACATTTTTCTCGAGTTGAATTCTGTGTAAAAATATCATCAAATATAGTCGTTTCATCAAATATTCGTATGTAATCATGAACACAAAATATTTGAAATACACTTTACAACCTTCATTAAATAATTAAGTATACCTGAAGCTACAATCAAAACATGATCTACTTCGATTAAAAATTGTTCTTTTATGCTGATTGAAACTCGCCGGTCTAAGAGTATATGTACTAGATCTATATGAGAATATAAGTACTGAGATGCACACAGAGAATTGGAAAGCAGTAGGCTAGCTCAAGCGGCCAAACAACGACATGGTCTATAAAGCCAGAAAAATATAACTATATATATACACTCACTCCAAATTGCACAGTAGTGTGAATCAGAAAGCCTTCTTTTCTTTGGGCTCAGTTATTCTTTGTAGCCCTGAAGATGTCCTACAATGAGGGTCGAATGGTCGGTATTTATGAATAAGATTTCTGAATATTTAAAGTATTAAAATGTTTATATTTCTCTTGATTAATTAATTATACAACCAGCTTAATGATAATTAAAGAAAAAAATTCAAAATAAAGTTACACGAAAATATATTTTCTTTCCTAAAAAAAAAAATAATAAAAAAATTCACGGGTTGAATGGACTGGTCCCCGATGCGATCCACGGGACAGGGTTAAAGCTTTCATTCTGACACTGACCTTTGTCTCAAGGATATCCAGATAAACAGGTTTTAAGACAATGTTGATTACGAATCATCCCTAATGAATGACGATATGTATCATAATCCGAGAAAAATAGACGGTGATGGTATAAAATTATTATTTTTAAAAACAATATATGGTATATCATCACAAGTGGTCCATCCAGAAACGACAAGACTTAAGTGCGGTGGAATGTTGGCTGACAGAACTTGACCTTCCATTCCATAACAGCGCCGGTGAAAGCTAACCACAAGACGAATTCCTTAACGAAAAAATTATTTATTAAAAATAAAGTAAAACAAACGATTCAAAACGCAGAAGAAAAAAAAGTTTACAAGCAGAAAACTAAAAGCTTAACAGTCACATAATATTATATTATTGCCTATAATGAATCCATTTACTTTGTGGAAGAGTGAGAATCGCCTTATATGGACTTCAAGGTAATATGATGTTTGATAAGACCATTAATTACGGAACGTATGTAACATAAGAATACAAATTACTAGCTATTCGCATTTATGTATTGTCATAAATGTGAATCGCTAGTAATTTGTATTCTTATGTTATATACGTTCCGTAATTAATGTTCTTATAAAACATCATATTACCTTTCATATATTATATGAAACTTCACCCCAAATATTAGACTTCAAAAAAGTGTACGGTACCTTCACATTCACCCACTTTAATTTTATTTTATTTATTTTTTAGATGAAACTGTGATTTGAAAATGTAAGATACATAAAAAGGATTGTTTCGATAAGTTTATTAAATATTTGAAAAATATATAAGATTAATTTGCCATAGTTTGCTGGCAAATAGGATATGGTTTCTAATAAAGATTCTTTATTTGAGTTGAGTATTTTATTTTTGATATTTTTATTTATTTATTTATAATTTTTATATTTTTTGTAAATAAAGTATGAATGTGCTCAATTAGCAATATTACAAATGTATGAGGCAGAATGTAATGATATCAATAAAGAATGTTTGCTGGAACAAAGATTTTTCTGGAAGGCCGGCGAATACGTATCCAGCAAAAAAGTAGTAAACAACCCTTCATTTATTGTGGTGTAATATATTCGGTGGAAGTGGCGAAACTTGATCACTTGAGGTTCTTCGGCCAATATATATTCGATGTCCGCCAAAAGAATCGGGGCATAAATATATTTATTATAAAAACAGTAACATTTTCGTTTCATAAAAACAAAAATTGATAGAAAAATATTGAAAGAAAAAAATATATAAATTAAAATTTAAAAAATATTATACAAGAAAAAAAAAGGAGACGTAGAAAATCAAAAATCAAAATCGTCCTTTTGCTCATCGTAGGAAACATGCCGGCTCGTAAGATATTAAGAGGAGGGGGGTAGCAAGGTTAGCTTAAGATCATAATAGTAACTGATCCTGAGTAAGTAATGCACGGGAGGGGGTAAGCGGAATAGAACGCTTATCTATGTATGGCATACTAACTATTAGTCGTAGAAATAGACTGTTCATAGTAACTATTATATAAATATTAACCATTTATTCAATACACCTAATACCCGTACAGATAATTCAGTTATTTTTAAGTAAATTACAATGATATATGCAGAAATCTTCCACAAAATTTTAAAATAAATATAGTAGAAATGTTTAAACTGCAATTATTGAAAAGAAAAAGATTCAACTCGAAGAGTCATTGAACTACAAGAAAATCGATACCGATATATTCTTAGTTAACTAACAGGGATTTTTCGATATAAATGTATTGTTTGAATAGGATGTGTTAATTTTTTTAAATATGTTGGTGGTAATTAGAACTGACGATACGACCCATTAATCTTGTGCCCTAAATTCAGTAAAATCAGAACAGCTGAGGAAGGTAAGAATTCACATCTATCAGCAAAAAATGCAGCAACTCATCACCATGTTCCCAAAATTATTCCAGAAGTACTATTTCTTTATTTTATTTATTTACTTATTTAATTCTTCAGTTTTATTTATATTTTTTTTTATTTCACTTTTTATTAATAGTATACTTTTCTTTCCTTCTCCGAGGAATGTATACTTGTATACTTGTGTATACTTTTTTTATTTCTTTATTTATGTATGATTGTATATATTTGTTGAGTGACCGAATCCTTAGAGATCTAATATAAAAAATACCTTTGATTGTGATAGAATGTATTATTACTTGCAATAAATAAATAAATACTATTAGGGCTATTGAGAAATACTTCCATTTCTATGTATGTATATTTATTAATGTATTTGTGGTTATAGTATAAAAACTGTATTTTTTTAAATATACCCCGATTTTTGTTTTTGTTTTTTATACCATTAATAAAGTGTAAATAATATATGCAATTTTCAGTAATTTCAAACTGGCAATGGTCGATAAAGTATACTTCTGTTAATTATATTTATAAGACAAGTATTTTATTATATATCAGTAGTGTACAATTAACTGGAAATATATAACTTTAACTTCTTTTGTATCGTTATTAATTTAATTTTAATTTTGAAATTTTCTTTCCTTTCGTAAGATAAGTGAAAGTTTTCTTTTTTTAAATAACTTTTTTTTTTTACAATCTCAATGAGGATGGACAAGGGCTGGAAACATTGGAACGTGGTAAGATATCTAATCAAGACAGCTTCTTCCGATAGAAGAGTTGAAGTGCACGAAAGCCAGTATCTTCTTCCCTATCGAAATGTCACTCAGAAAGGTTACACATGCATGTTCATGTAGCATAGTAGCCATATTTTCAGTAACTTTCTACTTTCTTGCTGCCATTCGAATAAATAATTTGAATAATAACGTAAGAAGTAAGGATTCATAGTAAACTGCGTCATACCCATGTTTATTCTACTTCCTTAACTTTTTTTTTATTACAGTAGGCTCTCTAATAATCCCAACCGCCTTGATTTCTTTAGTTCGGATTAACGAAAAAATATGATAACCTAATGTAGGAAAAAAAGTCGCTCCATAAAAACCAAAAATAAATTCAAAAAACCATCATACGTATATGTAATACTTGAAATCGATGCTTTCTTTTTTACTTTCACTTACCTATATATGAAATATATAGTAAGTGGAAGTATTGCGATCGTGAAAATTTTCGACTTCCGGTTTTCAACGGAAATACACGTTTTGGGACCCCCTGAGTCGAAATAACCAAGTCCCGCGAAATGGTCTGTGTGTGTGTGTGTGTGTGTGTGTGTGTGTGTGTGTGTGTGTGTGTGTGTGTGTGTGTGTGTGTGTGTATGTGAACAGACTAGCTCAAAAACTATAAACCGTGGGAACCTGAAATTGGGTATTTAGTGTAGGTATATGCCCGCGATGCGACAGCAAAAATTTCATCAAAATTGCTCAAAGGGAGGGGGTACTTTATTTAATAACTTTTTACGTTTTTTTCGATTTTCTCAAAAACGGCTCTAACGATTTTGATTAAACTGAGTATTTGATCGATTTATATGCCCGAAATATGACTGTAAAAATTTCATCAAAATTGATTAACCGGAGGGGGGACTTTACTTAATAAATTTTGTATCATTTTCACGTGTTTTTTTTATTTACTCAAAAACGGTTTTAACGATTTTGATCAAACTTGGTATTTAATGTATTTATATGCCCGAGATGTGACTGTAAAAATTTCATCAAAATTGATCTACGGGAGGGGGGACTTTACTTAATAAATTTTGTACCATTTTCACATGTTTTTTTTATTTACTCAAAAACGGTTATAACGATTTTGATCAAACTTGGTATTTGATATATTTATATGCCCGAGATATGACTGTAAAAATTTCATCAAAATTGATCTACGGGAGGGGGGACTTTACTTAATAAATTTTGTATCATTTTCTTGGGTTTTTTTATTTACTCAAAAACGGCTTTAACGATTAACAAAAATAAGATATGAATGTAGAAAAATGTGTGACTTTGGGAAATGATAATTAGCAAAACACGTCAATTTCTAATCTAAGTAAGTTGATAAGTGAAAGTTGTGTGTTGCGCGCACGCACCAGATTTTTTTTTTTAATTTTCGGTTCAGTCGGATTATGTAGTGGTCCGGATTAGAGAGATTCGGATAGGCAAATTCCACTATATTTATTTTTGCATGTGGTTTTATAAGCCTTATTTCAGTATATTGGCTATTATAAAATTTACTTCTATGTTTCAACTAAAGAATAAAATCATATTCTGAAATTTCCTGAAATATGTAGTACTTTCTATACGTATATAAGTATTTATAAAATAAATTCTTATTTTATACCTCCTAATTTTTTTTCTTCAAAAAATATCCTCATAAAGGTGTCCGCAAACTGCGTCGAACCACATACCCAAACAACTGAAGATACCCGCTCCTTCCATTTTGTAGTTCTATTGCTCCCGGGACAGGCTGTTCGGGTACGTGGTTCGACGATGTGTAAATTCTATGGTTTTCGTTTATTTATATTTAAATTATAAAATAATACGAGGAGTATACTGAAAAAATATTTCTTCACATTTGAAAAACCTCGCGGTTGGTAATAGCTTTTTGACGACAAGGACGCTTCCGACATCATTTATTTGAGACAAGGTTCTCATAAGAGTGGCTTGCATCACTGACCCAAGTGAAGGAACCACAAATTACATGCTAGGGGGTATTATTTATTAATGCTGATTAATCTATAGTCTTTAAAAATACGCATCTCTCTCAGTTTATACTGTTTGTGTTGGTTTTTTTTTGTAGACATTACAATCCTTGAAGAAGACTTTAGCCTCCTAAACTGGCCTTCCCATCCACGGCAACTGCTTTTAAGTTTTTCTAGCAAGAAAAAAATTCAAGTGTGTCGTTGAGTATAATACGTTTGAATATTCAAATATGTTTAATTATTTATATAACCAAATTTAAATATTATATAATATAATCGTTTTTTTTTCTTTCTTAACTTATCCTTTAAAGTAACAATACACCCGTTCATAGCATGACAAGGGCGTGAGAGAGGTAACTGACCTGAATAAAAAGCCAAAAAAAAAAAAAAAAAAATCGGGTCGGTAATTAACAGCCATAATACTGAAATTAGGAGGGCAGATACCAGAGTAGCAGATCAACTTTCTCTCCGAGGCCAAATTCTCGAAGCAAGATGCCCGATAAGAGCATCTTTGTATCTAAACAATTTTTACAAAAACCTTTAATGCAAAACTATCACCAAATTCTTAAGACTCCATTTGGACTGATTCTGATGTGGAAAAAATCACATGCACTGTTCATAATATAAATAAACATTACAGTAGAACCCCCTTTATCCGGGGTAATGATGGGTAGGGAAGTACACGGATAATCGAAAACGAAATCGAATCACAAAATTTTATTGACTTAATGAGATAGAAAAGAAGGTTAATTTAAAAAAAAAACTGCAGAAAATCACTTGTATTAACAAACGAACTCATTCAGCGCGTTTTTGCATGAACCACTGATAAACAGCTTCATCTACGTCTTTATGTAGAGTTCTTCATTGTTTTCAGAGGACACGATGTTTGGGCCGACGACGATACGAAGTCGGAAATGTCTTTTTTCTTCTTCAAAATATCACGAACAGTTTGCTCAACGATTCCTAATTCAGCGGACAATGCTTTAGCACTTTCACCTTTTTCTACTCGGTTTATGATGGTTAATTTCTGTTCAAGCGTTAAAACGACAGGTTTTCTTTTTTGCGACATTTTGTTAGTTCTTATTTTAAATGGAGACTAAATCACAACTGAGAATATTTTGTTGTGTAGTCCAACAGGCCAGAGTAGGAGTTTCCTAGAAAGACTTGAAAAACAAAATCGTTCCTAAAATATGAATTGGAGTAATAGTTACCGGAAACATCTCATCATACGATACCAGCCGTGATTTCTATTTATTATTTTATTTCATAATTTCCATTGTGTAATCGTTAAAATATTTACGAATTCATTTTTTAAAAATAAATATTATACATACGAAATAAATGTCTTAAAAATTAAAAACAGCTTATTAAAAAAAAAAAAAATTGGCTCCTCGGAACCCTGGTTAATTGGAACCCCGGATAAAAGAACCCTACTCAAGCCAGGGTACTTACTTAAAAATAGGGGAACAAAGGGGTATTTTTGATTTTCCAGCGAGAATAGTTATTTGAAAATTAAATAATAATTATTCATTTATTAATTTATATGACTTCTTTTGTTTTTCCTTCCCTTCCTCACATTTTAGGCTATACAGGGTTTCCCGGGCCAGGGGAAAGGGTGGGGGATTGATGCCGAGTATTATCAAAATTCCCTTGGTTCCGGGTTTTGATGTTTGATTGTTTGTTTTAAGGTCACTTTATGCCACTAAGGTTAATCAGACGATGCTACAGTGGGAGTCCTAAATTTTGCCTATCCAGCTATAATTAGGATAGGGATCTTTAACGAGTACCTCACATCGTACAGGGTCGGGACCTCCATTTTACGTCCTATCCGAGGGACGGCATAAGACAAGGATTTTTTACTCCCATTAAAAAATCCTAGGGCCACCTTGGGACGCGAACTCGCAACCTTTAGTATTGTAGGTTTCTATGCTAACCAAACCACAGGTGACCCCACTTCCGGGTTTAGAATTTGCTATCTTCGGGTTCCCAATCATATCATAATTATTTTTTCTAACGCGTTTGCCCACTCGGCCATCCCGCCACCCAATAATTTATAATACTGTAGTACCGTCAGCAATTGGAAGACGGTGTTAAAAAGGATTTTACATTAGAGAGCTATGACGTTAGATATAAGTAGACGCTCCCCCACAAACTTTTTCCCATAATGGTTGTAATGTTTCGCGAAATAAATAGATAAAGTTTCACTTTTCAGGTGAAAACGGATAAGAAGAAGCGAAAACTTTCACTTTCTGCTCAATGATATGAAGATTCCACGGCCCACCAGGCCATTGTTACGATGACTCAGCGATCTTCTAGAGACGTTAAGCGTAAAATAATCCATATATTCCTTAAATAACGTGTATTTCCACAAACAAAAAATAATAATTATGAACGATTTTAATATATACGTCCATACTATACATACGGCTGAAACCAAGTAAAATAATATTGTTATTGATAGTACCTACAGTTACCAAAAAGTATCAGTGACCATTCATACCTGCTAATGTTCATAATTTGATTAAAATAACTGTTGAAATATATTAAATAAATAAATTTAGAGGTGAGAGATAGTCAACTGTAATTCTTTACGATAGGTTCAATGATTGTCAGGATTTTCAGTTAAAACTTTTTTATTTTTAAAAGCCAACGTTTCGATCCAACTTGTTTATCTTCATCAGGGCTTCTGAGTCCAGACTAATACAAAGCCTTGACAAAGAGTCTTTGTATTACTCTGGACTCAGAAGCCCTGGTGAAGATCTACAAGTTGGATCGAAACGTTGGCTTTTAAAAATAAAAAAGTTTTAACTGAAAATCCTGACAATCATTCAACCTATCGTAAATAAATAAATAAATAATTGTATTCAATATTATGATTTAATTTAATTACTAAATATTAAAAATTAATTTAATAATTGCATTTATGATGAAATTGCAAAATCCCGTAGGCGAAACTAACATTTAAACTGTGATGCTCTGTTTTCCCGCTACTGAAAGTTTTAATCAAGATATATTGCAGTTAATTTGCACCATATGTTATTTACGCAGTTTTTGCTATGAAGATGTCTCCATTGGTGACAAATTCTCAAGTTACTTTGAGTTCCAGAACATAAGAGTCTCAAGACGTATGTGGATTGAAATTATCCATTTATATCCTAAAATATAATCAATGTCTGTTTTTGAAGTTTTGGTTTTTTTATAATTAATAACTGAATAGTTACACATATTCGCTGCTATGATTGAAATTTGAAAAAAAAAATAAATAAATAAGGGAAAAAAGCTAGAAAGGTTTTTAAAAAAAAAATTAACAAACGTTTTGTATCATTTTTGGTTCAAATAACATTTCAGGACATCTTGAAAAATTGACATCCTTTCTTTTAAAAGAATGAAACATCTCCTATTACAACAACTACTTGATAAACACTCAAAATTTTCAATTCACGGCAAAAAATCTCATGTTCATGAAGAGTTTATTGAACAATTATAAATCCCATCCAGATGGCAACATCTGTTGCTACAACAATGTCAAGAATAGTATTTAAAGTTATCTAGATGAACAAAAATTTAGAAAACAGGTAATATGGACAACATAAAAAATTATAAGATCTAACTGGTGTAAGTTAAAGAACGAATTAACATTCAGTGCAAATAATTAAAATAAATGAGGAACAATAACGAGAGCTCAGAAGATAGTTATAATTATTTTTTTATTATTTATATGTTGGCAGTACCATTATCATGTCATTTGTAGTAAGTAAAGAATAGTGCTTTTCGAATAAAACAATCAAATTCTTACCGTATGAAATGCTTACAAACCAAAACCTATTGTGACAGAAACGCAACTAAGAAAAGGCAATTCAGGAAAAAAAATCTTTACGTAAGGAAGCATTAAAAACTTGGAAATGTTCAAGAAAATGTTTTTTAGCTTAAGCAAAAATATTCTTTTTTCTACTTCTATGCTGTTTTGACCTTGATTAAGTCAATGGCACGAGTTAATATAACCCGATGATGACATTTATTTTGAAACACTTATGCAAAACGACATGCTGTTATTTGGGTTGTGGGGGCTGCACCCCCCACCCTTTTGAACGATTTTTTGTCATTTAAAGATAGAATTTAACTTTAACTAAAAGTAAGGAAGTAAGGTAAAGGACAAATAAATAAGAATTTTAGGTTTGGGAAAGGAACATAAAGATAAAAGGCTGATTGGCAGATCCAGGGAAAGGGCTGTGTGGCTGCAGCCTTCCCCTTTACCATGGTTGATACGCCACTGGACCCGTATGAATTATTTTTTAAGCTGTTATTCGAGCTGTAGTAACCCTGAGTATTAACCTATGCCTACGCTAGTAATTTTTTTTTTAAATCAATGTGAAAGATTTTACGAATACTAACTCAAGGAATAAATTTTATCTTTCGGATTATGACATTTAAATGCATACATTTTACAACGAAACAACATAATTATAAGTATTAGCTACGCAAGTGGAGGTATATAAGTATTTGAAGTATGGCAACATTTACAGGACACAAAATAACAGTACCTCCTTGAACTTCCTAGCCTTGACCTCACAAGAAAGTGACCAATGCCAGCCAAGAAATAGAAAGCTTCCAGCTTAGGTGAAATCTTTAGCAACTGTTCTCATGCACGTACACACATTGATTAAATCTACTTATCCAAAGAATACAAATTTATTTCGTAGGAAACTCTTTTAACAAGGATAAGCGGTCATGAACTTTTGGATTGTGCCCACTGACATAAACTACTATAATTCAATTAAAAAATACAATCAAGTAATTAGTGCTATCATATTGTTCCATTTCCCTCCATAGAATCTATAGATGTAAATTATGTGCGAAAAGTAATCTGAAAAGGTTTAGTGTGTGGAATCCTTCACAAGCGCATGACACATGTTTCTGATTATTAGAAACATTCTTCGTCTCTTAACCTAACACAAAATTGCCCCCTTATATTTTACGAAATTCCAACTAAAACATCCTAATTTTAGCTATGTTGAAATTAATTTAATACATGTGGTATGTAATGTTTAATACATTACACACATCAATGTAGTACGTAATACAATACATGTGCATTAAAATCACCAATGGTCATTAAACGTTTAAATAGATTTCATTATTATAAGGCATCTCTGGTGGATTAAATAAAATAGCGAAACTTAATAAACTCGTCCAATGAATATCCAATGAAGAAATTCATAAAATATTATTTTTAGACTTAGTTTTATTCATAATTCTATTTCAGTGTCGGTGTGTTGATGAATCTTCGTCTATTTCCTGAGCTGTATAGGTATATTATTATAGTTCGCAAAAAATATAAACATTAAGACTAAAAATAAAATTATCAAAAACACTTGTATTTTCTTAATTCCTCCCAAATGATACATATACTTATTATTTTTTTATTTTTTTATTATTATGTTTATTTTTATTTATTTATTATTATTATTTTTTTTTTTCACAACAGACCGTCTCGATTCTACTCCTTACAGTAGGTAAAACAGAGTTGAGCGAGGAACCATCACATGCGTTCCACATGTCACATCTGTATAACCAACCACCTTATATCCTATTCAGACTTTATTGTCACATTTAGAACACTAAAACTCAATTCCTCCCTCAAGACCCCATTAATATCACCGATATGCTTATTAAAAAAATAATTATTATATAAACAACAAATAACAATTGCATAGATATTATTGAAAAAAATATTATTATCGTTATTATATTTGTTAGTGTTTATAATTTCGTAGAATTCTAAAGAAAAAAAAGATATGATTTATCATTCAAGAAAGAAAAAATTACTCTTCTATACTATCCTGCACCACCGTTGAAGTCACTGGCGCCATAAGAATTTGAACTAAAAAAAAAAAAATTATGAATTCCGTTCATTTTTCATGTGAATAAGAAGTAAAGTTTTTATACTGGGTATGTAGGTATGAATTTAATCTGATATGATAAAAATATAAAATAAATTAGAAGACATCCTTAGGTATATTATATATATAAAAAAATTACAATATTTTTTCTTGATATATATATATATATATATTTTTTTAGATCTAAATCATACCTGAGTCTCATAAGTATATTATTTAACGTCGAAAGAAACTTATATCACTAATAGGAACTTGATAGAGATAGCGAACGGAAGACACGGGAAGTACCACTGGACAAAAGCCAACAACGTGGCATTGAAGGAGGATAATATAAAATAACTATTTCCCGTCAACACTGGATGAATTATTAATAATAAATTATATTTTTGTAAAAATTAAAACTTTTAATTAAACTTAGACTTTTTCAGGGGTATATTAAGTAGTTTTATATCAAATCCACTTGTAGTATTTATAAAATTCGACAGATCTTATAATAATTAAATGAATAACTTATGAAAAATACTGAAACAGTGTGGGTCAACGAATGAAGAACAAAAGTATAGTTGTGTACACATTTAAAATCAATAAATACAGTAGAACTGTGACCAGTATGATGCAACAGGTCGCCTCTGAAATCTCCTGAAACACTGATAATAAGGCTAAAATAAGTTATAAATACCGCAAATGTTCGTTGGACAAATATATGGAAAATATAAATAAATAAATGTAAACTTTTGTTATAATCTGAGAGAGTAACATGATTTAACAACAAATATGTATTTTAACGGGGCCTATGATACGTCTCAAGATAAGCCTTTCAAAACTTTCCAACAACTGTTATTCTTTCTTCTTTAGGGTCCAAGTCGCACATGCGTATTACGTTTTATATGCTGAAAAAAACGTTTTATAGAGGGTTATATTGGTTTGACGGTCTACACTGTCGCTTTACAACAATTCGGCAATGTGCCCCGTTCGTGGTAACCCACTGAGGCATCTGAAAACAAAAGGCCTCGAGATCTTCTAATTTAAAACTGTTATTAGAGTGATAATAATATCTAAAAGTAAAACTAAACTTTGAATCTATTGCTCAAACTTTTGCTTAAATTAACAATATTAATTATATTAATAGTGTTGTTGCAAATATAGTCATAGAGAAACATTATTCAAGCTTTATTAGTGTAATTATGAATCATTTAATGAGGTGATGATAATTAGAAAATCGTTTAGAAATTTTCTTGAGCAACTGTGATGCATTTTCTTTAAAACAATGCCCTATTTTGTATCATAATTTAGTAGTACACAGCTAATTAAGAAATCATGTAAATAATTCAGCAAAAAGTAAATACAAAGAAAATCATAATTTTAATTCCAGTGACTGGTTCAATATAGGACTTATAAAACGATGTATGAAATAAACAAGATTCTGCGATAATTTATTGTTTTTTGTTTTTTTTTATTAAATTTAGGATTTTTATGAGGGTATGACGAAAACAACAAAGTATTTTAAACCCGTAGGAAAATTCGGTGAAGAAACAATTAATATAAGATAAATAATCTTTTTGGTGGACATTTAGGTAAAGGAATTATCCTTAGTTCTACATTTACTATAGCAAATATTTAGGCACTCTTCTTTACATATCTTGTAAAAGATTAAATTACTTTCAAACACATCAGGGAACAAAGTAGCTAACGGACTTAAGTTATCAGTGATCAAAATCCAGGACAAGGATGAAACCTTTAAGGATGTGTTGGATGCAATGAGATGCTACGCAGTGAATCCCCCCCCCCCCACTACTATTGTCTTACCACCACAATATAGTTTGATAACGGGATGATTGTATCAGCTAGATCAAACATAAATGGTTTTTCACCAAGTGCTATTAATCGTCCTTCCATATTAGCACCTAACAATGGTTGATGTCTTTTTATTTTACTAGGTTACTAACGGTACCAATAGGTCCCATCTTAGGAGCAAGTATCTATAGAAGGCTCATTGGCACTTTTTTAACAATCTTAACTTGAAAACTGGAAATATCCGCAGTTCAGAAATGTGAAATTTGAAAATTCATCAAATATTGTAGTATATTAACTCATGCTTAAAATGAGACCACATACAAGGCTTTACGTTTTAAATTAATTGTGATGATTAGATTTAAATGTCGCCAAGGCTGATATCCTAGCGGATGTGGACCTAACCCGAAGCTTTTATAGTTTTTAGGTTGAAAGTCGAAGGATGTCTTTTTCCTATATTACCGCTACCTGATCTACAGAAGCTCTATCATTAAGGGCAAATGCTGTTTTATTTTTCAGGATGTGCTCACTAGGAAATCATTTCGTATGGAATCATTTATGCTTGCCATTCAGAGAAACATGTTTTTAGTGTTAAACTTAATAGCGTGGATCAGTTAACGGCAATAAAGTTAAAATAAATCATCGTTTCTACTTCGGCAGAAGTGCATCTCAAGCAGCTAATAAAACAAACTCGTATGAATGTCATGAAAAACTATGAAACCATTTATTGTTAGATTTTGTGTTTTTCTGCGATGGAAGAGTAGTATTAAGGTGCCTTTACACTGAGCGAACCTCACCCTCGAACAGATAATACGAACAGCTATTTAAAGTCGAGCGAACAATGATGTCTGACCGCACCTATGCACCTTAATAATTTAAAGATAGAATGAATTTAACTTTACTAAAAGTAAGAAACGGAGGTAAAGAACAAATAATATGCAAAGCAAGCGGAATTTTAGTTGTATGAAAGGAACATAAAGGTAAAAAAGCCGATAGACAGGTCCAGCGGAAGGGCTGTGGGGCTGCAACCCCCCCTTGTAACCGGCTGGATCCGCCCATGACCTCAATACAAGAATTTTTATTACAAAGACGACTGACGTGGAACTAGCGGCTGTTTTGGCTTTTGCTCTAAATTATTATGGATATAAGCAATGTCAGAGAAATGCTAAAAGAAATTGTAGTAGCTTATCTCAACTAACTCAAAAACGACACTACCGCTATTCCCCAAACCAAAGGGAGTGGATCCTTGTCCGAAACGTTTTACAATAAACTATTAAAGCTCATTAAATACAAACTTCTTTACTTGACAAGAGAGGGGAAACTTTAAGAAATTTAATTTTGTATTCATTTTTAGAGCTTATTTATTTCGACCCTTCCTTCATTTAGATGGCTTGGGAGAATTCATTTACTAAAATGTATTCTCCTAAGTATCCCAAATAATACCTCTTCAAGACCAAGAAAATCACCAAGAGAAGGATGCATATGCGCACAAATTTTCAATTTACAAATGAACAAATTTCAAGCTGTTTTAAATCGCAGTCTCATCAAATTGTCGGCTTACAAATATAACATTTTGACTTAAATATTTTTAAGAAATATAAAAGAATTTTTCTTTTAAACTCTTTGGCAACAACATTACCCTTCAAATTAATTCAAAGAACAGGCAGTTTATTTACAAGTGTGGATATTTACAAGTGGAGATAATAGTAGAATAAACAAATTGAATAATAAATTATCAAATGATGTGATTTAAAAAAAAAAAAATCTTTTAACCTTGTATAAAGAAGTAAGTAAGAGAGATAAACAAATCACGTTTCTTCATTCGGAAGATCGACGTGGCCAATAAAAACTTAAAATTCGAAACTTGTTATATCAACTGGAATTCTATTTCATATGAATCCACTATAAATTTTCTTAGAGAAAATAAACGTCTAAATCCATAGTGAATATACAGCGACTATATAAACTTATTTCTAATGCTTGTATTGACTTGAAAATATTTTTTTTTAGGTGTGTCTCCTTTACATCAAACATATTCCAAAAATATCAACTGATGTAAAGTCAATATTAAAATTTATAAAAAAGGTAACAATCATGATGAGTGCATGAGTAGGTAAATGTATTGATAGTAAACAGAATATCCTCGAACGAGTTCATTATTTTTTTAGTTGATGTTTAATTATATAGAATAATGCTGAAAATTAATTATATTATCTTAAGAAAAATAAACCTACAGAGGCAAAATATGTCGAAAAAATTCCTTTATAATTAATAAAACTTAACAATTCCATCTTTTAAGTCATAAAGTAAGTATATCATTATACCACATTGGTCTGATCCCTATTAAAAATTTGTGTTTCGATGATTTGTAACAATGAATAAAAACATTATCAGATCGGAAAGAAAAATATTAACATATCCAACATCTAAAATGCATTTAAATGTATTTCACATGTACATATAATAACCTACTAACAATCTTAGGTAAGAAGTAAATAAGAGCATGGAAAGCATCTCTTTAAAAAAAAAATTATCAACCAGAAAAAATATTTTGTAAATTAAATGTTCCTACTAAACAAAAAAAAAATTAACCATCGCAATGAAAACATTTAAATAAAATAATTTATTTATTTATTTAAAACAAAAAAGTCACTGAACACTCAGATTTATGTTGGGATTGATAAATTGTAATTATTTAAGTTTATTTCTTCAATAATTATGTTTAAATTATAAGTATTTATAAATTTAACTAAATTTCAAGCAGCGAGAATATAATTATCATTTAAATAAATATTGAGAGGCCATCAAAATTTTTCTGCTCAATATTCAGTGCCGATTCTTTTTGCTAAATGATTCGTATTTTAAATCGACAAGTTATGTCAGCGTTCATTTCATTGGCTGTTGTATAATGTAAACATTAATTATTCATCTTAATGATAATTATTAAAAATATAACTGAATTGTTTAAAGTGAAATCAAAAATAGCATTTAACCATTCCAAGCCGAATGAATAAAATATTATAAAGGGATAAATATTTTATAAAGGGAGGTATAGTAGACTGAATAATATAATAATTTTATAAGGATCTTAGATGAATATTTGTATAAAGTGCAACGAAGAATTAAAAAAAAAAAAAAAATATATATATATATATATATATATATATATATATATCAGTAGGTAAATATTGTATGTGTGTTTATTTTTCAAATTAATTTCATTTATTTAACAAGAATGAAAATATAAAATTAGCGTTACAGAGAATATATTTTCCGTATAATTTTCATTTATGACATTATTTGGCTCACTTCAAAGCCTATTAGAAGTGATTTAAGTCGACGTCATAATTTTAAAGTTTAAAATTTGTAACATTACACTTTTTCATACATCTACAACATTTTGAAAACTAACAATAAACGATAATTGAGTCTAATAAACTCTAAAACGACAGTAATTTATTATTTTTATTTTGTTACACTGACCTAAGATAAAAGGATGTTCACATGCAACCCTACAGCATTCAATGGGTTCCATTCATTTTTCAAGAGGACTTTCTGAAACAAACAAAAAAATTAATACTTTTTTTTTTTATGAGTCAAAATTATATCATTTATAGATTTTTTGCCAATAAGTAACATTAAAAAGCCAATAAAGTAAGTGATCAAATTTAATAATGATAATACATTATGCCGTATTTCAAAAAGGGGAAAATTAGGAATTTACGGAAACTGAAAAAATGAATATACATATATATATATGTATATAAATTTCCAATAAATGAAAAGATATTACGCTAAATTTTGTCATTTTTCTACGTAAATACAGGGTTGGGCTTGAGAAAAGGTTGAGTATAGTTGGAGAAGAGCAATTTCGAATAAATTTGTATCGAATGAAATTAATAAAAACGTGTTTATTGATATTAAAGAAAAACAAATTACAACAAACAATTATACTTAAAATAGAAAATTCCGTCGGCCGATATGTGTTTCTTAATCGTGTGATGGTATGGTATGTACTATTTTTAAAACGACAATTTTTTTACATTATTATTATAATTGTGAATATTAGTATTTCTATATACATATTTACATTCCAATTTTTTCGTTATCATCGATTTTTTTTCTGCAATTTATAACAAATAATTCATATATAATTATATTCGTTGTAATCATGTTTTTATATTCCTAATATATTATACATATCCACATCGTAAAATAAAAACTTACTGTATCACTTAGAAGATAGTATGACATATACACAAACAAATAAAATAAATAAGATAATAATGAATACATATGTAAATAAATCCTTCACACACTAATTAATGACGCTCCTACTATGAATAATTAATTGCATGGGGGTTTCCAGTCAGTAGTAACCTCCTATCATCATAAACTAAATATTTTTTTAATTTATCCAATCGAATGAGGAAATATAATCAGTTGATCATGATTATTTCGAAACATACGTTACCTAATATACATGTTCTATTATAAAACTATATACGTGATAATGTAAAACTACATCCCGCAAAATATGTACTCAAACATTCATATTTAAGATCCTGAACACCATTAAAAACTAACTTTTTTCTGATCCAACACGTTTATTTATAGTTTGAATTTAATTTTCAATATAAATCAACCTATTTCGTCCAAAAGATATAGATAATATAAACTTTTTGTGTTTATTTATTACTTTCACTTACCTATATATTAAATATATAGTAAGTGGAAGTATTGCGATCGTGAAAATTTTCGACTTCCGGTTTTCAACGGAAATACACGTTTTGGGACCCCCTGAGTCGAAATAACCAAGTCCCGCGAAATGGTCTATGTGTGTCTGTGTGTGTGTGTGTGTATGTGAACAGACTAGCTCAAAAACTATAAACCGTGGGAACCTGAAATTGGGTATTTAGTGTAGGTATATGCCCGCGATGTGACAGCAAAAATTTCATCAAAATTGCTCAAAGGGAGGGGGTACTTTATTTAATAACTTTTTAAGTTTTTTTCGATTTTCTCAAAAACGGCTCTAACGATTTTGATTAAACTGAGTATTTGATCGATTTATATGCCCGAAATATGACTGTAAAAATTTCATCAAAATTGATTAACCGGAGGGGGGACTTTACTTAATAAATTTTGTATCATTTTCACGTGTTTTTTTTATTTACTCAAAAACGGTTTTAACGATTTTGATCAAACTTGGTATTTGATGTATTTATATGCCCAAGATGTGACTGTAAAAATTCGATCAAAATTGATCTACGGGAGGGGGGACTTTACTTAATTAATTTTGTACCTTTTTCACATGTTTTTTTTATTTACTCAAAAACGGTTTTAACGATTTTGATCAAACTTGGTATTTGATGTATTTATATGCCCGAGATATGACTGTAAAAATTTCATCAAAATTGATCTACGGGAGGGGGGACTTTACTTAATAAATTTTGTATCATTTTCACAGGTTTTTTTATTTACTCAAAAACGGCTTTAACGATTAACAAAAATAAGATATGAATGTAGAAAAATGTGTGACTTTGGGAAATGATTATTAGCAAAACACGTCAATTTCTAATCTAAGTAAGTTGGTAAGTGAAAGTTGTGTGTTGCGCGCACGCACCAGATTTTTTTTCTATATTAACATACGTCAAAAATATATGATTGCTAAATTTTAAAATTACAGCTCTTCAGAAACTCTATTTTTCTTGAACACACCTCTGGGACATTAAGGGGCCAAAAATGAAAAAATAAATCAGGCCCAAATTTTTTTTAATTATTATTACATTCCTTTAATCAGGATTTAACATAAAAAACAATTTAAAAATGTATTTTTATTGATATTCTTGAAACATTAGGTAATAATGTCGTGTGGATTTTCAGATTTCACGTTCTGAAGTGTGCATATTTGAGATTTTCAAGTTCAAAAATAAAAACATGATTCAGAAAACTATAAGCTACCTGTGGCGTTTTTAAAAATAATTTAGAACCTTATAATTCAAAACAGAAATAAAAACTAAAATGTCATGATTATAAACCGAAAAAATATTAATATTAAAGATGCGTAAACGCATCTCTGAGACGAAGTGGGTTGAGATAAATATAATCTCATAGAGATACCCAAAAATTCTTAAATTTCTGACTTGAAAAAATAAATGCAGTCCCGCAGCTATGTTTCAATTTTGTAATTTTTCGCTTGGGGGGAGGGGTTGGAATAATTATTTTTTTACAATTATTAGTTATCTGTGTAAATATAATAAATCACATAGACACAATAAACCACTTACTGAAGATCATACTAATATGGGATATTTCTGAGTAATATTTACCTGAAAAAAACAAAAACAAATATTACTGGCAGTTATTAGCCAATGATCATTCTCGGGTAGACCTGACCTACGGTTCAGGTAACCGGTGAAGGTTCCAGGTATCGGTGAGAAGGTAACTTTTGGGACAACCAGTCAATCTTTGAAGCAACTAATCATTAAAGGTTGTTTTTTTTCATGTACGCCCTTAAAAACGCACATTTTAATTTTTTAATTTACATAAAGTTATTATGAGTAATAAAATAAAATCATTTAACTTTTGACATACTGATAAGAATACTTTTAATATGCATCCAAACTTCTTATTATTTATTTTCTTTAATTGGCGGTCAGCTACATTTTTCCATCATAAAATATTTCACTTCAACAAAGAAAAAATATTTAAAAATAAATTAATACCTACGTGAAATGTAGGAATTAAAAAAAAAATGATATATTTTTTCATTCCTTGAATAAGAATCATTTATTTTAACATGAGAATCAGCTTTTCAAATTTTTCAATTTTCATTTATTTCAAATTTTCAAATGTGTTATTAATATATTTATTTTTAATCCCTTTAAAAAAAAAAAATAATTTACACACAATCGTTCCTTAAGTAAACAGTTTAGTGTTTTTATATTATAAATCTTTGAGTGAATTTTAGTTAAGGCACAATTATAAAAAGATTCAATTGTTTCTTAAGTCGGGGGCAATTAAAACCTTTCTTTGTTTTTTTTTTTTTAGTGAAGTAACGTTTATCAACCCAAATATAAAATTATTGACCAACAAAATTTTTTTTGGTAGTTTTTTCAGGAAATCCTATTTTATTTCAAGTTTACTTACCAATAACTAGTTTCATTTACGATAAAACTGAAATCAAATTTTTTGTGGATAAAAATTATCCCCAATATAAGTTTAAAGGATTAGGTAATTAACTAGGATGAAAAACCATCCGCCAATTAAAAAATAGCAAATAATATTATCATATTATTTCCATTATTATTATTTTTTCAAAAATCATTTTTTTTTTTAATCATAAATGTTATGTTAAAACTAATCAATCATAAAGCGAAATGCAAAGAAACGATAGTAATAATAACCTTCTTCGAAAACAAAACTAAAATGAATTTGTTTTTGGACATATAATAATAGTAAAGCATTTTCAAAATTTTAGAATACTTCTTCATCTGAAAATATGTCCGAAATCAAATTTGAACTGAAGTAAACACAAAATTCCGTCTAAGACCTTCCGGAGTAATACGGCGGAAACTGGATTCACTGGTGTAACCCACAGGGTTGACACATGGATAAGAAAGTGAATGAAACTTGGAACCAAATCAAATCTCTCCTGATTCTAAAAGACTGATGAGTTACATTATATGAAATTTTAAATAAGGAAATGAAAAATCTAAGTTCACAAGTTAGTCATTTATGGATACACCAATATATATGTCATTCAAAAACATTTTAATTATACGTCTGATGTGTGGGATAACACCAAGAAATGTCAATTCAGTTTAATATCAATACTTTATATGAGCTATTTTTTTTTTTTTTTTTTTTAAATCTACTAACACCAAACTTCTCTTACGGAAACCATGAATCTTTCTGCTTATGAAGGTTATGTCCGGAATTCATGAGCGTTATTAAGGCTAGTAAATGAGTTGTAATAAAGGTTGATTATAAGAAAAACAATGAGATTATAAGTTAGTAGTACTCACCAAAGAGCGGTGCCGGGTCCGCTGCCAGAAAGCAGCACACCACACTTCACCACCCGAGCTGCTAGCCACTACTAACGGGCAACCACTCCCCTCCACCTCCTTACTTCTTCCTAGATCTCGGTTTCTCATTGCTTTCTTTGTCTTCTAATGCCACTTTTTTTTTTCTTACAGCTTTTGTGTTTGGGTTTGAGAGTGTTTCTTTAACCCGAAAATCCCATCATCGTTTCCAAAGTTTTATCTCCATCCACAACCGTATAAATGTGTCTAAAATATACAATATTCTTACATGTATATTAAATATTGTAAACCTCGTCATATTAAGAAAATAAAAAGTAATTCGAACACAGGAAATTCAAGTCTAGCTGAACACTTTTTATGGGGGGCTTAAATTTCAGCTTAGGAGCTCTTAAACGCCTTCAAATTTTCGAAGATATGGGGAGGTACAGGCGCAATCCTAGAAAAAAATACGGGAAGAATTAGACGTTATCATAACAAAAAAATAAACGACAAACAGTTATTTATTTTCAAAAAGAATGGGAACCTTATCAATGAAGTTATATAATGACTGTAATAACTGAATACATGCAAGTACACAGGGCAGTCCGATTTCAAGCCAACTAGCTCGTATCTCTGTGACCGGTAGTGGCGAATCGTCCTACTGTCATGCGATTAAAGAGGTCCAGTAGCTGTACTCTTGTCAGGATATTTATTCGCAGTGTGTCACCAGGGCTTTAGTATAATATTAATTTTAATAGGGAAATGAATAAAAAATATTCTAGCGAAAATCTGATAAAATCGGGCAATATTTTTCAACTGTTAATATAGCCTACTTAATTTTAGTTATTATAGCCTACTTTGCTGTGTAATAAAAAAATCTGGTGTGATGCGCGGAACTCACAACTTTCAACGAATTCACTTAGATTAGAAATCGAACTGTTTCTATAATATGTAAATGCAATTCCACAACATCACACGTTTTCCCAATTTTATATGATTATATTTGTATATCTCTATAACTTATAGCGTATTTTATTGAAAGTTTTCAGTACATTTCGATACACTACTACTTATTTCTTTTTTTAAGGGACCTAATTTCATCTACGGTCTAGTTTTTTTTACTGCTTGTTTATTTTTTACTGCGAGTTCCTTTTTGTATTTTTGTAATTTTAAGAGAAGGTGTACTTATGTCTCGTAGTAAAGTTTGTATCTTATGCCTTTCCGGAAACCGAGAAAGATTACTGTTCCTCTAAAATCACTTTATATTGCATTCAGAAATCTATTTTGGAACTAAAGTTTCTAAACTAAAATGTAATTAATTAAAGATTATCTTATACCATATTGTTTTCACATCTTAAATGCTTTAAATAATTTGAGCATCACGTATTTACTCTCTCAAGTAAAATTAAAATTGTTATTGTTAAATAAAAGTTTTTATTTTCATAAGTGATTATACGGGAAATGAAATTCTGGGTGTAACATCGCGGGCATATACATACATCAAAAACCCAGTTTGATCAAAATCGTTACAGCCGTTTATGTGAAAATAAAAAAAAACACGTGAAAATGAGACACAATTTATTAAGTAAAGAGCCCCCTCCGTTTGAACAATTTTGATGAAAATTTCGCTGTCACATCGCGAGCATATACACACACCAAATACCCAATTTGAGGTTTGTACGATCTATGATTTTAGAGCTAGTCTGTTCACGCGCGCACACACACACACACACACACACACACACACACACACTCACAGACACACACACGCACACACACACGCACACACACACACAATATCGAGGAAACAGCAGAGCATGTGTTCTTCATTTGCATCCGTTTTGCCTAAGAAAGAAGAGAGCTAGAGAGATTGTGTGGAGAGAGCATCACGCCAGAAAACCTAGTGAGCCATATGCTGCGCTCCGAACAACACTGGGACGAAGTGAAGAGATTCGCAGCAGTAGTCCTTAAGAAGTTGAGAGTGGAAGAGAAGGCTAGAAGAGTCGACTAGCATGGTTAAAACCATGCTAATAGATCAATAATGCGGCAACCAGCCATATCCCTCCACGAAGTAATGCCTAACGGCGGTCTCGTGGAGAGGATTTACCAGGTGTAAAGGGAGGTGGTTTTAGTGCGTAAAAATCCCACACACGTAATAGGTACGGGCCTATACGTGTCTTTTGAAGATTTCCACCTACCCTTGTAAAAAAAAAAAAAACACACACACACACACCATTTCTCGAAACTTAGTTATTTGGACTCAGGGGACCCCAAAACTTGCCATAGACAGAGATGCATGGCACAAATGGCTGGAAGCACCCCCACGCTGAAAACCAAATAACTTCTTATTGGTTTGCTATATATATATTAAGTATTGTGTAAAAGCATATTTAAATTTTCAAATATCAATATGTTTCATTTGAACCTTCAATTGTGCCTTGAATAGTCAGAATACCTTGGTCCCCCAACCCCGGCCATAAGAATTTTACTAGCCTGTCCACCCTTGAGGAAAATTTTACCGGCCTACCCTCCCCTAGACGAAATCCTGCGGACGCCCTTGCATCTAAAATTTTATTGTTGAACTCTTATATAATGTGTTTTACTTGAATTAACAAGTTATGATCCCTCAATTTAAAATCATTAGTGACTTAATATAATATTTTTGAAAAACTAACAGTCATAATGAAAATTCTACTAAAGCACACCTCGGTATCGTCGCCATAGAGACCTCACAGCAGAAGCAGGAGTAAAAAACGCCGGCTTATACCACGATCGGGTCCACAGTCAAGCCAACAAGTGCAGACCTTCGTGTAACTGGAAGCCATCAAAACCCGCAGAGAATCCGTGATAACTAATTCTCGGGATGGCGGAGGCGGAACTCGTCTCGGAGATTGTACATAGCCCTTACGAAGAAAATTCTACTGGTTGGTAAAATAAGAATTTTTTTATCTCATTTATTCAAACTCTATCAGACATATTAAAAAAAAAATAATAATAAATAAAAAAATAAAAACAGTTTCAAGCAAGCTGAATCCCAGCGAATTCCCGTTATATACCAACGTGAGAAATTGGACTCCTATTTATACTTATCGAAGATCTGTACTTACCTACTGTACTTACCTGTACTGACCTACACTTCCATGTGATTAGATGAGCGAAAATCATTGGGAAATTTACCATAGACATTCAGTAGGATTCAGGGATGGAAAATGATGAAGCGGACGCGCTGTCAAGAGTAGAAGAACTTGACAGTCCTGATGGAAAGGAGAATTTCATTGAAGCAAAGACGAAGGATGACATTGTTACTGCAGAATCCAAGACTGAAGGTTAAATAATTTGTGAAATCTCTAATTAAATCTGTGAAATACCTAAGCCTAAAGTCCATATGTCCCTAAGGAGATGCGACATGCAATGTTTCTTCATAGTCTAATCTCCGCAAACACGGAATACTAGCTACTATAAGGCTCATAGATCAGCGATTTTTTGGCAAAGCCAATACGTCAATATCGGAACATTTCAAAGATTGGCATCGCCTACCAAAGGTTCAAGGCGCAGCTTCACACAATCGAGGATGAAAACGTGATCAGCGTATCAGAGATAACTTTTGGACAACTACTGCGACTGCCTGGTAAACTGGCTTTTTTTGTTTTCTTTTTTGCTGTATGTTTACTGCATTGCATGCCCTATTTTATCCACGTAAGATTAAGTTTTGTAATAATCAGTGACGTAGCCATACCCCACTCGCGGCCCTCAGGTCGGATATATTTTCAAGGTTCACCCTTGGGATCACCCTTATACAGTGATAAGCGAGAAAAGGGGGCCTATGTGGTGCCTGTGGCGGACTTAGCCTAGGAAATGGAGCTTAAGGTTTTAGTTTTTAACCATGACGGAATTAAACTTTAAAACTGACAAAATCCTTTCTTTACTTTTCGTTTTTAAAATCCATTCTTTCAAATGCTCTTCATTTTATCTTAAAGTAAAAGCATTTTTTTTTTTTTTTTTTTTATGCCCAATTATAAACTAAAGAGCGAGGAAGGATTTGGCACCGTTTGGAAGCGATTCCGTGGTGTAATGGATAACATGCCGCGCATGTCACGCGGAAGACCCGGGTTCGATTCCCGGCGGAACCAAATCTTTTCTCTTCAAAAATAAATTATTTAAATTTTTTTTTTTTTTAAGTCAGAATTTTAATACTGATTTTCGAGGCCAGTTCCCCGGTGAGGTGCATCAGATAGATACCTCGGTATTATCGCCATAGAGACCTCGCAGCAGAAGCAGGAGTAAAAAACGCCGGCTTATACCACGATCGGGTAAGGCCTACAAGTCAGTGGCAGATCCAGGGGAGGGGCGCGCACCCCCCCCCCCCTGAGAAGTAAGGGCACCAGTTAGCGATTACTATTTCTGTATAAAAAGGGTTATCTTTGGTTTTTTTTTAACTCCTTAAATGGAAAATGGATTGTATTTAAATATTTAATAGTAATTTGCAAAGTAACTATGCACTTATATTTTAAATTAGAACCCTTATGAAACATAAAAATTTCAAAATAAAAAAGTGCGCCCCCCCCTCAAGAACATTCTGGATCCGCTACTGCTACAAGTGCAATGGATTGTACTGTAAGCCATTCGTGTAACTGGAAGCCATCAAAACCCGCAGGGAATCCGGGATAACTAATTCTAGGGACGGCGGAGGCAGAACCCGTCTCGGATATTGTTCATAATCCCCTATTTGTCACTGACCGGCAGTCACGCATCCGATATCTGGTGGAAACAGGAGCTTCCGTATCGGTTTATCTTGCGAAGGAAACAGAGAAGGCTGGGCCCGGCGATTTCTCACTCTGCACAGCGAATGGGACACCCATAACGACCTAGGTTTGTCCAACTTCACCTAAGACTTCGAAGAAAGGTTGTTTGGCGCTTCTTACGAGCGTGAGTTAGGGGATCTAAACATTCCTAAGACGGCCGTCATTACTCCTTTCGGCCTAATAGACTTTCTGCGGATGTTCTTCGGTTTACGCAACGCTGCACAGACGTTTCAGCACTTTCTGGGTGTAGTTTTTAGAGGACTTGACTTCGTCTTTCCGTTCCTTGATGATATCTGCATCGCACCTAAGGACCAAGAGGAGCATAAAGCCCACATGGAAGAAGTTTTCAAACGACTGGAACAGCACGAACTTTTTTTTTTCCAAGGAGCAGCCCGGACTGACCATTAACTTGGACAAGTGCGTATTCGCCAAGTAGGAGGTCGAATTCCTTGTTCATCGGGCGAAACAGCTTGATGTCACTGGCCGCTAAGGTAGAAACCATCACAAATTACCCGCGCCTGCCGAACGTCAGCGAACTCCAACGATTCCTAGGGTCTCGGAACTTCACCTCTACGCAACCTATGACAGGGAACTGCTCGCAATACACTAGGCCATTAAAAATTTCCTTCTATACATCGAGGGGCGATATTTCGTCATTTGGATTGATCACAAACCCCTCATTATGCATTTCAGCAGAAACCACACAACTGCAAATTCGGCTTGTGAACTGTAGTCAGATCACCACCTTAATCACTGAGAGTAATGTCGCCGAAGCATTCTAGGGTGGAGGATATAGAGATTCCTGATGGAATAAAAGCGATAGAGGAAGCTGTTCTAGAAGCTCCAGGCTCAAATAGGTTGAGTTTCCCAGTCTCACCTTGTGCGAAGTGTCAGGGTCAAGTGCACGACCTTTCCTTCCTGCGAGTGTCTGCCGCGCCGTGTTCGAACAACTTCACCGACTGAATCAACCTGTGATCTGAAGTTCACGTAGGCTGCTTTCTCAGGTTCAAACCAGAATGCAGATGTGGGGAAGTAGGGAAGGCAGCAACCACTTGTGCCAAGGCTCTTTGCTCCTCATGGATCACATGCTATGGATCGCACTGGCTAGGATCATCACTGATCAGAGATGCCAACGTGAGTCCAACTTATTCTATCAGTTCATCGAGAGCCTTGGATTTCAGCGCAGAAGGGCCACTGCATACCATCCACAGGCTAACGGATAGGTGGAAATATGGTATAAGACTCTCAAAATGGCCCTTTATAGCACAATTTCTCGGACTGCGCACAGCTTTACGCGATGATAACATCTCCAGTGCTGCGGAAATGACATTCGGTCAACCCCTACGGCTGCCTTTTGAACTGCTAGAGAAGTCCAGAGAGCGGAAAGCACAAAATCTTTCGTCCGGCATCTCAGGGATCACATGGGCCAGTTGCGCCCATCACCTCATCCGCATTACATAGGGAAGACCTTTGTTTTCTTAGACCTTCAGATATGCTCCCATGTCCTCCTGAGAGACGAGACCCTGCACAAGCCTTTTACACCCCCATACACCGACCCACACTAGGTTCTTAGCAGGAGTGAGAAGGCTTTCTCAGTACAGCTGCCTTCTGGCCCACGTACGGTGACCATATCAGGCAGAAATCGAAATACCTGTTACAGTATGATCAGGACTCAGATTCCAGCGACGTCACAACCGACATCACCTGACACATTTCAGCACCTTCCGAGCAACGAACCCCTCGCGGACGTATTCTGCAGCTTCCTCTGCGCTTCTACGTCGAAGTCATGGGGGAAAACTGATGTAGCAACATTGTTTCAGAACTAATATTTATTTAATTAGTTGATAATTAATTCATTTTAATAATTAATTTGATTAACAAAAGGTAATATATAACATAATAAATAATTTACCAAATAAAATAGATTGTGTTCTATGTTTCCTGATAATTAGAGTCAGTTAGAAGTTATTTAAGTAACTTCTAAACCGTAATGCCAACTTTATTTCAAATTTTATTCCTAATTACCTCTAAAATGGTAGCAATATTTCAGAGCTCTACTGAATTATCCCTCATTGAACGACAATGTTGTTTTTTGATGTTATACATTGTTGATGGACTTGTCTATAATTTAAATATGTTAATGGTTGATTAATTGCTCAGAAGCTTGAAATGTTAATTATTACACAAATATGCTGGACTATATAGATAAATTTAACAAACTTTAAATCAATATATTTATTAATTATAGCATGACCAATATTTATCCAAACGATAGTGGTGATATAATTCATCTGAATGTTGGTGGAACTCGGTATTTTATTTATTTATTAATATTGTGTTATTATTGGAATTTTGGTTTTTAAGTCGGTCTTAAAATTATTCTTTTGACTTTAGTTTTTCCACATCGAAACATACATTATCATGGATCCCAGATTCTTTTTTTACTGCATTGCTAAGTGGAAGAATTTCAAGTTTAAAAGATGAAACTGGAGCATTTTTTATAGATCGTGATCCAAAATTGTTTGCTACTATTTTAAATTACCTGCGAACAAGAGATATTGATATTTCTAACTGTGATATTTGCCCTCTGCGACATGAAGCAGAATATTATGGTATAACCCCACTTGTTAAAAGGCTTATACTATGTGAGGATTTAGACCAATCCTCTTGTGGTGATGTTTTATTTTATGGATGTCTTCCAGCCCCAAGTAATTCAGACACTTATCAATTTACAAATTAAAAAATTTGACAATATATCTTATTTAAATATCTTCTCTCTCTTTTTTATAGGTGTACCAGTTCCTGAACAAGGTTCTCAGCCTAGTACAAGTTCAGGAGTTCAATCAAAAACAAATGAAAATCCTGTTCATATCAATCGTGGTGCAGTGCCCGTGCCATCTATTCGCCCTGAAAATGTGACATCTAATGTGAATTCATCAGGTATTATGATTGCTATACTTTGTAAACTGGGTTCATTTCAATTTGTTTTATAGCATATGATTTTTGTCATTGTGGTTTGTTTTAAGGTGCTGATTTAAATTGATGCATGCATGTACTTTTTATAGCAAAATTTGGCTTTATAATTCCTTATTTTATTCTTGGTTATTAATGCTATAGGAAGTTCATGAAAGAGATTATTTGCAGTAAAATGCGCCACTAAGAGACATTTTAGTTTTGATATCATCAAATGCAATGCTACGTTAACAGTCCTCTAAATGATCTTGTATCATTTACATTGAGCATTGCCATTTGCATTATATAGTTC